>JANAVB010024996.1:3312294-3657294 GCA_029216955.1 Iris pallida
ATATATTATATATCTATTATATATATATATATATACTCTTATTCATGTATATGGGGAGAATCTCTACGCTCTAATATTAGTATAGTGATGTCTACCAATAATAGTAATTCTAGTTTCTATTCTAAAATAATATTATTAGGGTGGCTAGAGGATTGGCTAGGGACATAGTTGGGCCTATGCACACAATTTAATATGTCCTTGCTTGGTAGTATTTCTACTAGCATATACTCCAATAATAACCTTAACATGTTTATACTAAGTTATACATTATAATGAATTTCTAGATTCTATACTACTATCAATATTGCTAAATAATAAAATTAATATATGGAATCTGGGAGAGGGGATTTGGGATTTAAATGGAGCATTAAATGAGGATGTGATGTGTGCGTGTTTGGGGTGAGTTATGAGAGTGGCTGTAGAAGCATGGAAAATACTAAAGAAATTGACTCATGCGGCCAAGAAAGACCATGCGGCTCAGAAAATGCATGCGGCTCAGGGAGTCATGCGGCATAAGGAACTATGCGGCCGGAGGCATTCCATGCGGTTCAGAAGACATATGGCGTGACAGTGCTCCCCTCCGATCCATGCTGCATTAATTGCTTTGACGGCTGACCCCTCTGAAAAGTTGACAGACCTGACACCAAAGCAGGTAATTATGACTCTGTCATGATGATGAATCTCTAGGGAAGAGAAAGAAATCTCTAACACGATCTCCCGAGAGCAACAAAATGCCACGTGGCCCTGCCACGTGGGTGTGCTTATGCGGCTCGAAGTGAAGACTTCCCATGCGGTTCAGAGTGAAGCTGTCCCATGCGGCTCGAGTGGAATCATCCCTATACGGCTCAAGAAGATTATGCCCATGCGGCTCAAGCAGACACACCATTATGCGGTTCATGCGGCTCATCATATGGTTCAGAAGTCTGAAGGAGGGGGCCACTGCCCAGACAGCCCTGACACATGTCCCAAGTCTTATGCGGCCCAAAATTCATGCGGCCCAAATCTCATGCGGCCCAATCTGCATGCGCAATCAGTGACCATTGGCTCTCAGGACACGTGTCCTCAGCCGATCAATCTTCCAGATTTATGGCAATCCAAGATCGGGTCGAATCCCAGTGATCTGGGGCACATGGCAGGAGAATAAATTTGATTTATTCGCAGATATTAGAGAATCATTATAAGGAAGATTTATGCCAATCAGCATTAATTGCTAATGGGGATTTGGTGTAATCTATCCTTAATGGTTCTGATTCGTCACAATCAGAAACGAACGGCCTGGATTGATCAATCCCCAGGCCGCCGCCATCTCCAAGAGCTAATCATTGGCAACCCTAGTGATCACATCCCACTATTATAAATAGCAAGGTGCCATTCCCTTGTAATATATAGAGAGATATACAAAAGAAAAAAAAAACCAGAGAAGAATATGTATACAAAGAGAGACTTCCCCCATAGTCAGAGAGAGAATATACACAGAAAGAGAGAAGCCAGGAGAGCAATCAGAGAGAGAGCAAGAAGGCATTTCTTCGTCAACGACCAAGCAGATCTTCTCCGAGTCAAGGCTGCGTACCGATCGTCCTAGGAGTAAGGCAGAGCGGCCGTCGCTTTCCCGAGCCTCTATCGTCACCCTCCAGAATCTAAAATAAACAATCGTACTTAGACTGCTGTACCTAGATTTTTGTTCCTAGGCTTTCTTTGTACGAGCGAGTTTGTATTGTGAGTCTAAGTTCAGTCCTCCGATAATTGTTCTGTACTTTTACAATCAATGGCAAACACGATGGCGACTCTGCTGGGGACTAACTTCTCCACGGCTGAGGAGTTGGTGACGCAATCGGACGCAGCCAAACTGGCTCTACACAACAGAAGATGGTCGTACGCTTCGACCAACAGGCGTTCGAAGAGATGCTCTCTGAAGGTAGCACTGGCCCGGTCCAGAAGCGCACCCGCACCATAAAGGCTCGCAAAGAGTGGAGGCCAAAATCATTTGCTCCTCCGCAAGCCCTTGATGGGGTGCTCTCTATTGCTCAAGATGGCAAGAAAGACTCCCCTGCGGCCCCACTTCAGACCGTAGACAACTTTGCTGTCCCCAAGTCTGCCAGAAGAAAATACCATGATGCTGGACTTGCAGGGGCAAAGAGGAACTCTACGCGATCCGAGCCGCAGAAGAGTATTAGCCGCAGGGAGAAAGCCCATGCGGCTACAACCGCCGACCGCATAAAGAAAACTCATGCGGCCACATCTGTCAGCCGCATAACTTATGCGGCTACAGTTGCCAACCGCACGGATGAGACTCATGCGGCTATTAAAGTCAATCGCTTGCAGAAAACCCATGCGGCCACAGATGCCAACCGCATGCGGTCAGCCTACACGGTCATGACTCCTAACCGCATAAAGACTCATCCTACAACAAAAGAAAGCCGTATGCAGACAGCCTGTACGGTACCTAATGCTAACCGCATAGCATCCGTCCCACGCTTCTCTTGATCAGTCTTCGACCGGCTTTCATGCGGTCCTGACTCTGATCATTCTCTGGATGATAATCCAGACTCTGTGGTATTCGACTTAGACTCCTCCTATTACGCACCCACAAGTGCTAAAGGAAGGAAGTCTAGGGCAGCGCGGGCTCATCAAGTCCAGACGACTGCCCTAACCTCTGACTATCGAGGCGTCCCGCTGATTATCACGCGGGCCTCTGACGGGAAGTTGTATAAAACTACTCAAGTCCAGCCCCCGGCGGCAAACAGACAAAGTGGTTCCTCTGACCTGCGTGAGGTTATCCTCTACAAACGCAAGGAAAGAGAAGGAGCTTCGGGGTATAAAGAGCCCTCACACGGACATCAATGCACCCAGATCATCGTCAATTGCTGTTGCAGCAACGCGGCGGTGACGGAAGACCGGCCATCCGTCTTCCAAAGACTATATCACCCGAGCTCAGAAGACGAGGCACCTCCTGTTGTCTCCTGCAAGTCCGCGCAGAAAGTTCTCGCCAAGGGAAGAGGGAAGAAAACGAGCATCTCCAGCCCAAAGGTGTCAACTACTGCAGCTAAGAAACCGTCGTCTAAAGGGTTATCCTCCACTGGAGTATTTCAACACACCCGTTCGAAGATGAAAACTGCTGCGGTAGGAAGTTCGTCGTCTGCAACATTGGGGGTCGTCGGAACTTGGGGTAGCACTCCTCCAAACATCTACGACAATCCGACATTCCAGGAATACGGACTGGAGGAAGCAAATCCTCCGACGGATACAACAGATACCGACGTCCCCAAGGACATCCTAGACGAAGCAAGCTCCGAAGCCGGGGGTAGTGTTCCTTCCGAGTCTGAACCTGAAGAGAACATCCCCACATATCCTGATGATTTCTCGATGCACAGGTACGACTCGGAGGGTACATCCTCCACCACTCCTTCCGTCACTCCTCATGTGAAGACAGTGTTCATGACAGACAGCAATCAAGGCAGTTCCGGTGATCGCCAGCGCATCGACACTTTGGAGGCCATATTGCACGCCTTGGTCAAGTCTGTAGACGAGATCAAAGCGGCGCTTCCTAATCTGCAAGGGGTGACACCTGGCCAGACAAGCACGGGTCCTCCAATCAACGTAGATTCAAATTCGGCGGCACCGAACCCGGGCAATAATCCTCCCGAAGTAACGGCTCCGACTGCGACAGATGAGACCCGAGAAGTAAGGAGAGAAGTTCAAGAGCTCCGAGCCATGTTCCACGCCAGAGAAAACTCTCAAGACTTCAGAATACGGCAACCATATCCTGCTGAATGGAGGGATGTTCCATTCCCACCAAGATATAAGCCGTTCAATTTCAACCCCTATGATGGCAAGACCTCAGCAAGTCGGTACATCACTTACTTCGAGGTCACTACCGACCATCTGCCCCATGATGACGCTATCCTGACACGGTTATTCATTGGGGCATTGGAAGGAGTCGCCTTCGATTGATACCGCAACCTGCCAGACAATTGCATCCATTCCTTCGCTGGCTTCAAATGCCTGTTCTTGGAGATGTTCTATGAGGTAGGGCAGGACGTCACGATGTCTACCCTCATGGACGTCATTCAAGGAGAGAAAGAGCTGACGAGGAATTACATTGAGTGGTTTCGTCAAACCGCAATGAAGTTACCATCTGGCAACCCGGACTCCTCCTTGATCAAAATTTGCCAAAAGAGACTACTCCCAACAATCAGTCTCTGGATGGGCGAGAGTCAATTCAAGGACTGGAAGGCTTTTATCATTAGTGCTACAAGTGTCGAAGAACGATTAAAGAAGGCTCGCCAACTGGGATTACATATCTCAGAGGGAGAGAACAAGAGCAAGCGTCCCAGCACCACCAACGACAATGGGGGTAGCCCCTCCAACAACCGGGACAACAGAGGCAAGCAGGCTATGGTGGCCGATACAGCCCAGAAGCCTGAGTCGCAACCTGCGGACAAATAATGGCCTCAAATCACTTACTCTTTTGAAGACGGTCACGTCAAGCCTATCTTGGACATGCCCATACAAGGAGATAGGATTCAGCTTCCTCCACCAAGACGGGAGCCTCGGCCGGCTGATCTGGAGAACCTAAAGTTCTGGCATTACCACCGCTACGTCCACCATGCTACGCACGACTGCTACCAACTGAAACGATATATCCAAAACCTCATCGATTTAAACGCTCTGGCCATCGATTTTGAGGAGGTAACCGTGGCAGCCAACATGGTGTCCGTACAATTCGACAGCTTCCCTCCAACAGAGACCCAGGACGGGGTTACACCCATCCCTCTGGCAACGATGGAGATTGCTAATCTCCTGCCTGCTCAAGCTGCTGGTCTAGTACCCCTTACCACCTCACGAGGGGAAATTATGTGGGTCCATCCGGACCTAGTCCACGAGGTAACTCAGTCCACTCCATCTTCTAAAAAGAAAAGTGGAAAAGTCAGATCCTGCCGTACCACCTCAGCAGATGAAGAGGAAGTCACGGTCGTTGTTACTCGATCCGGAGCACAATCTCAACCTGTGGCTGAAAACTCGACTGATGATCATCCGCCCATTACCACGGATGCTCCAGGACCGGCTCAGCCTTCGACGACCGACAAGCCTAGGCCGAAGGAGACTCGCTTCGACAAATCCCTCCGAAAGGAAACATCTCAGGGGCTGGAGAGGCCCTACAACTTCGACATCTTGGCGCAATTGGCCAATACACCGGCCAAATTGTCCTTATATGAACTCCTGAGGCTCTTAAAGGATGTCTGCACAGCTTTGAGCGATGCACTTCAAAATGTCGACGCGTACCTGGCTCAGGTCAACCTTACGGGAGAAAATCAGCCCGCAGACCTCCAAGACAGTGCCTGTACGGGAGCAATGCCCAACATCGTCTTCACTCCATAAGACATGCTCATCAAGACTAATCTACACGATCGCCCATTGTACTACAAAGGCTACATCGGCGACATAAAGGTGGACCAGATGCACATTGACCCTGGGTCTTCCATAAGCATCATTCCAAAAGGACTACTGCATCATCTTCGTATCCCGATGCATCGCCTGACCCCTACAAACACTGCCATCAGCGGGTTCAATTTGGGCAGGAGCTACCCAATCGGAAAGATCCGTCTGAAATGTCAGATTGGCGATCTCCAATCAGAAATTACTTGCTACGTCATAGATGCCGACACTTCATACAACATCCTTTTGGGGCACCCTTGGATACACGATTACATGATCGTGCCTTCCACGCTACACCAATGCTTCAAATATGTCGACAAGCACGGCTTCGTGAGGATAGAATTTGCTGACATCGATCCCTTCAAAGGGGTCGAATCTTATTACTCGGACTCCTGCCTATACGAAAAGTCGAAGAGGCACCTTGAAGGAGGAAATGAACAAACTGATGTTGAAGCAACCACGGGATCAGAAGAACCTCTGACAATCCACCTCCAGGCTCGCAAGCCAGGCAATTCCGCACCCCTTACGGCCACGCTGCATAAGGACGCGATCAGCCTCTCGGCACAGGAAGAGCAGTTGAGAATCTGGCTGCCAAGGTCCGGCCAGGTACCGAGACCCACGACAGGGCCACTTACCATCAGATTGCCGAGAGTCGATCAATCCCAAACAGAGAAGCTCAATCCCTCCGATAGACCTCTGACGATACACCTGCCTAAGAAAGGTCGTCACCCCGATGCGAGGTCTGACACTTCAAGCGAACCAGCCACCCCTCGCTCCACATTAAGTACCAGACTGGGGGTTGCTAGTCTACCAACAACCCCACGCTCTGCTCCGTCAGTTGAACCTCTGAAGATCAAGCTGACTAGGATGCCCTCTCAATCTTCATTCACACAGGGGGTAGCCGAAGAGGAACCAGAGCTATCCAAGTATGTGGCTGCCCACACTGACGCTCCCTCCGCAGATGATGTAATCCCTCTAAAAAAGATACCTTACTTCATCAATAAAGGGTTATCTTTGAACTACACCGAGCTCAATAAGCTATGTACAATGTATGCTATGGAACACGGTATAGGCACTCACCTACATACACAGGTGACAAATGTGTACACCGCTATCCAACTTACTCCAGTAGAAGACGCTTACCGAATAATCGAGGGAGGGGACCACCCAATCGTCTTCGGCCGGACGAACAACCCGCATCCCCTCGCCATGGAAGAAGTCGACTTCGGGTCAGATGCTGGAAGACTGCCTCTGTATCTCTATAGCCCTCAATCCAAATATCTCATGCAGAAACAGGGGTATGATCTGGAGACAACGCCAGGACTGAACTACGGCACTGGACGACGATTACCTTTGAAGACACCAGCCCCGGCAGGCAAACTACGGAACTACTATAACAAAACCCGATACGGTTTAGGGTATGTAACGCCTACTACGACCCCTGAAAGCTCAGATGAAGAATGCGACTGGCAGTCACATTCAACCGGATCACCGACTTCCGACTCAGATACCAGCATCGGAGATGTGTTCAGACAAGTCATGTCAGTCAACATGGCATTCACCGACGCTTACGAGGAAGACGAAGACATCCCCGAAATCCTTGAGCTAGAGCCATGGGCCCAGCAATTAGACGCACAATGGGAAAAGCGGTTCGAACTGAGAGAACCTCCTACTGAAGATGAGGTCATACAAGTGGATCTCGGCAGCGAATCTTCTCCAAAACTGATCTTTATCAGTAAAAGCCTAACTGACGAAGAACGAGAGTCGCTGTTAGAACTTATCAGAGAATACATTGATGTGTTCGCCTGGAGCTATGAAGACATGCCGGGGTTAAATCCTGACATCGCTCTCCACAAACTCAATATACGGCCAGATGCAAAGCCAGTCAAGCAGCAACAACGACGCTTTCGCCCAGGCGTCATGGACGCGATCGAAGCCGAAGTCAACAAGCTAATAGCCAGCGGCTTCATTCGTAAAGAGCAACATCCTGATTGGGTCGCCAATATAGTACCCGTCCTCAAGAAGAATGGGAAGATTCGAATCTGCATCGACTTCCGCAACCTGAATGAGGCATGCCCCAAAGATGAATTTCCCCTTCCTATCACAGACATCATGATCGACAATACATGCGGCTTTGAACGTATGTCATTCATGGATGGATTCTCGGGGTACAATCAAATCAAGATGTCTCCCGACGACGAAAAGCACACCTCATTCCGAACCCCGATTGGCACATACTGCTACACAGTCATGCCATTCGGTCTAAAGAATGCTGGCACTACATATCAGCGAGCCATGAGTATCATTTTCAGAAAACATTTGCGCAAGACAGTGGAATGCTATGTCGACGACATCGCCGTCAAGAGTCGCCGTAAGGAAGATCATCTGCAAGACCTGAGAACGGTGTTCAACTTAATGCGAGCCCACAATCTGAAGATGAACCCTACGAAATCGTTCTTGAGCGTATCCAGCGGGAAGTTCTTGGGCTTCATCATCACTGCACGGGGTATCCATGTAGACCCCGAGAAAACGAGGGCAATCATAGAGATGGGCCCCCCGAGAAATCTCCGTGAACTTAGAGGCCTCCAAGGGAGGCTAGCTTATATCAGGAGGTTCATTTCCAACCTCTCCGGGCGATGCCGACCGTCCACCCACCTCATGAAGAAGGGAGTCTCATTCGTATGGGACGAGGAATGCCAGCGCGCTTTCGATGACATCAAAGATTATTTATCAAATCCTCCAGTCCTGGTGGCCCCGGCCCCTGGAAAACCATTCCTGCTCTATGTACGAGCAATGGAACACTCCCTCAGTGCCCTGCTGGCACAAAACAATGACGCAGGCCACGAGCAGGCCATTTACTATCTCAGCCAAATGATGGTCGGGCCCGAACACCGATACACCGCTGTGGAGAAAGAATGCCTCGCCCTGGTATTCGCCATTCAAAAGACGCGGCACTATGTCACGGGACAAACCATACATGTGATCTCACGAATCAACCCTCTCAGGGTCCTCATGACCAAACCTGGGGCACTCAGCTCCCGCCTCGCTACATGGGCGATATTGCTGTCCCCCTATCATATGATCTTCGTCCCGCAGAAGGCTGTCAAAGGTCAAGCCCTGGCAGACTTTTTGGCGGCCCATCCAGGATCGAAATCATCCAGAATACACGAAGAAATCCCAGATGAGGTCGCCGATTCAAATACAACCACCCACGATAATATATGGCGGATGTTCTTCGATGGCGCTTCAAGAACCGGACCCAAGGAAAACATCGTCGTCGGAGTCGAAGTAGTATTGGTCTCTCCTACCGGGCTAGTGATCAATCGTGCCTACTCTCTCACGGAACCCTACTCTAACAACGTGGCTGAGTACAACGCTTTGGTCATTGGCCTCCAACTCGTAAGAGAACTGGGGGTAGAATACCTTGAAGCATACGGCGATTCGCAATTAATCGTCAACCAGATTCGGAGGACGTACGAAGTCCGCCATGAAGACATGATCCCCTACCACCAAATAGCGATCAAAATTATCTCATCATTCGAGGGATTCTTCATCGAACACGTCCCAGACTCCAAAATATCGAAGCTGATGCCCTAGCAGGCCTGGCTGCTTCCCTAGCAGTGCCAAACCACTCTCATCATTCGGTCGATGTAATCGGCCATGAGCTGGTCTGCTCCAAGAACAACGTTCAAGCCATGGCGAGTTATTCTGCTCAGATGATCGACGGAGCGCCAGACTGGAGACAACCATTCATAGACTTCGTAGTCTACGACATCCTGCCCGAGAACCCGAAGGAGGCTACTTCTATCAGACGGTGTTCTCTCAGATTCTTCTACGATACAGAGACGAAAATGCTGTATCGTCGCTCCTACGACAGATTACTACTTCGGTGCTTGTCGAACGCAGAAGCCAAAGAAGCCGTACGAGAGGCTCATGACGGTATCTGCGGGGCCCATCAGCCTGGCCCTAAGCTGCAAGACCGCCTTCGCCGGATGGGCTACTACTGGCCCACGATGGTGGCTGATGCAATAGATTATGCCCGAAAATGCAAGGCCTGTCAAGTCCACGCAGACTTCATTCACCAACCATCCGAATTTCTACATCCGACAGTGGCGTCCTGGCCATTCGAAGCATGGGGAATGGATATCATTGGTCCAATCACCCCACCTTCCTCCCGAGGATATCGCTTCATACTTGTGATCACTGATTACTTCTCAAAGTGGGCAGAGGCTGTCCCACTCGCCGAAGTCAAGACTTCGAACGTAATCAGCTTCCTGAAGCACCACGTCATTGACCGCTTTGGACTGCCCCGAAGGATCATCCATGATAATGGTCCGCAGTTTATAAGCCACGCATTCTACCGATTCTGCGACAAACACCGCATTCAGAATGTCGCTTCGACACCATACAACCCGGCAGCAAACGGGTTAGCAGAGGCATTCAACAAAACAATCATCAAACTCCTCAAAAAATTTGTCTCCTCCAACAAACACGACTGGAACGAGAAGCTCGGCGAGTGCTTATGGGCTTATCGCACCACGGTTCGAACAGCCACCGGGAATACACCATTCTCTCTGGTGTACGGGAGTGAGGCAGTTCTCCCATTAGAGACTCAGATTCCCTCACTCTGAGTCGCCCTCACTTATCAATTGACAACGGATGATAACTACCGACGTCGACTACAAGAGTTAGAGGCCTTAGATGAAAAACGCCTCCTAGCCCAGCAAAGGATCGAATTATACCAAGCACGCATCTCAGGAGCCTTCAACAAAAAGGTCAAAGTCATAACATTCCAAGTGGGCGATCTTGTTTTGGCAGTCAGGAGGCCAATGGTCATGACTCACAAGACCACCGGCAAGTTCCAGCCAAAATGGGAAGGCCCATTTATCATCGAGGCCGTGTTCTCCAATGGTGCTTACCGCCTCGCCAAGCAGAACGGAGACTTGCTCATGTTGCCCGTCAATGGCAAGTTCCTGAAGAAATACTATGTTTAAACAACATTTTCCAGAGTTTCGAGTTATGTGCCCGCTGGTACCTCTGAACTCAACCCCCTAATTTTCCAACTTATCGAGTCACGTACCCTCTTGTACCGCTGAACTCATACCCCAAATTCCCAAGTCATGTACCTGCTAGTACCTCTGAACTTACACTTTGATTCCAATATTCACAGATTTTCGAGTCACGTACCCGCGTGTACCGCTGAACTCATGCCCTTCTTCCATAAAGATATCCCAAATTTCCAAGTCATGTACCTGCTGGTACCTCTGAACTTATACTTTGATTCCAACATTCATGGATTGTCGAGTCATGTACCCGCTAGTACCAATGAACTCACCCTATAATTTTCCAGATCTTCGAGTCATGTACCCGCTGGTACCGCTGAACTCACACTCACCATTCTCCAGATTCTTGAGTCATGTACCCGATGGTGCCTCTGAACTCACATCCTGGTCACTCTTTCAGGTAGAAAGTTATGTATGATCATACCGCTGAACTTTATTCCTACAAGAGATCCTCCCTCATGATCTAATACCTGCACTCCCAGTGCACAACAAAGGTAACGGATCCACAAATTTCCGAGACGACCATGTCCTCATCACCTCTGAGTCGTCCCATTTCCGCCAAAAACAAATCACCCCTACATAGAATTTCCATGTCCTTATTACCTCTGAGTTATTCTACGTACCCCCTTTTATTGAGCCCACTCCTGTTATGTCCTCATTACCTCTGAATGGGAAGGCTCCGTCGAAGAAACCTTCATACTTGCCATGTCCTCATTACCTCTGAGTAAGTATGATGATCCCCTTTCGACCTATTACCTGTACCCACAACCGGAGTATGCCAAGGGTAATGGGTCCACAAATGTCCTCTGTTGACCACAAATGTCCTCTGTTGACCACAAATGTCCTCTGTTGACCACAAATGTCCTCTGTTGACCACCAATACCCTCCGTCGAGTTCGCTCCTGCCATGTACTCATTACCTCTGAGTAGGAAGGCTCTACGATTCAAAAAACTTTCCTACTTACCATGTCCTCAGCACCTCTGAGTCAGTATGATTGGTTCCTTTCTTTTAAACTTATTGTCCGTATCCAAAACCAGGGTATGTTAGGGACAATGGGTCCACGCAAAATGACCCGATAAAAGGATTATTACAAAGCAAAAGAGTGAAGTAAATATATATTCCATTCAGTCAAAAATCAGTTACATCCACACGGTTACAGGAAAGTTCTTCATTACAGACAAGACACCTCAAACCCCTAGTTACAAAAATACGTATACAATTCCTTCAACCACATTACGTATGAAGGGTGCAACTGAGGAAGATCCTCGTCCAGAATGGAAGAATCAGGATTCCCAGTGGTGTCACCCTCAGCAGTCTCGACGGTGGGGAGGACGTCGTCCCTCTCAGGCTCCGGTTCTTCTTTCATTGTCTCCTTCTTAACAGAGGAAGGCCCCTGATTGACGCCAGGGAGCGACGGATCCTCTACCACTGCAATATCAGCACTCGGTGGAGACACTATAAGAACCAAAAGACGGAAAAAAGTGATGAGAAATGATGAAAATAGTCAGAAGATATTCAGAAGTGTTCATGCGGCTCGTTTAAAGATAACTCTTATGCGGCTTGGGTATGGAATATATTCCATGCGGCTCATAGGATGTGTATGCGGACCACGTAATCTAAAAAGCTCGCATCAAAATGATTATGCACGAAGCAATACAGCAGAGCAGCATCTTTTAGGGTTTCAGAGCACCCAATCTTCCGCACAGTCCTTACCTTCGACGACAACATGAACATCAAGACGAACGGGGGGTGCGGCAATTGAAGACGAAGCCGACTTCCTGCTCCTAGCCACAATCCTCTTCACTGCCTTGGAAGCCCTATGGGCCATCGTGGTTTGTCAGTTGGAAGAAGAAAGCAAGACAGAAATCTTAATCAGAAAGAGTCTAAGAGAGAAATCCTTCTAAATACCCTTCCATTTATAGAGAAAGGAGGAACAAGACCGACGCTTCGTACAAAGTAGTCGACTCTTCGGCTATCGATACTGACTAATTAATTAGAGGACAGAAACTCCTAGGATCCTGCCCCAAAAAGGTTTGCATGCATGACATACTAGCGTGGAGAGAAGCTATGCGGCTGAACAATCTATGCGGACAAGATCTCTATGCGGTCAGGGTTTCATATGCGGTTAGAAGAGCACGGCCATGCTTCTTATTCAAAGTATTTCAATTTTACAAATTGAAAACTTTGAAGGGGGTCCTGTAGAAGCATAGAAAATACTAAAGAAATTGACTCATGCGGCCAAGAAAGACCCATGCGGCTCAGAAAACGCATACGGCTCAGGGAGTCATGCGGCATAAGGAGCTATGCGGCCGGAGGCATTCCATGCAGTTCAGAAGACATGTGGCGTGACAGTGCTCCCCTCCGATCCATGCTGCATTAATTGCTTTGACGGCTGACCTCTCTGAAAAGTTGACAGACCTGACACCAAAGCAGGTAATTATGACTCTGTCATGATGATGAATCTCTAGGGAAGAGAAAGAAATCTCTGACACGATCCCCCGAGAGCAACAAAATGCCACGTGGCCCTGCCACGTGGGTGTGCTTATGCGGCTCGAAGTGAAGACTTCCCATGCGGTTCAGAGTGAAGCTGTCCCATGCGGCTCGAGTGGAATTATCCCTATGCGACTTAAGAAGATTATGCCCATGCGGCTCAAGCAGACACACCATTATGCGGTTCATGCGGCTCATCATATGGTTCAGAAGTCTGAAGGAGGGGGCCACTGCCCAGACAGCCCTGACACGTGTCCCAAGTCTTATGCGGCCCAAAATTCATGCGGCCCAAATCTCATGCAGCCCAAATCTCATGCGGCCCAATCTGCATGCGCAATCAGTGACCATTGGCTCTCAGGACACGTGTCCTCAGCCGATCAATCTCCCAGATTTATGGCAATCCAAGATCGGGTCGAATCCCAGTGATCTGGGGCATGTGGCAGGAGAATAAATTTGATTTATTCGCAGATATTAGAGAATCATTATAAGGAAGATTTATGCCAATCAGCATTAATTGCTAATGGGGATTTGGTGTAATCTACCCTTAATGGTTCTAATTCGTCACAATCAGAAATGAACGGCCTGGATTGATCAATCCCCAGGCCGCCGCCATCTCCAAGAGCTAATCATTGGCAACCCTAGTGATCACATCCCACTATTATAAATAGCAAGGTGCCATTCCCTTGTAATATATAGAGAGATATACAAAAGAAAAAAACCAGAGAAGAATACGTATACACGGAGAGACTTCCCCCATAGTCAGAGAGAGAATATACACAGAGAGAGAGAAGCCAGGAGAGCAATCAGAGAGAGAGCAAGAAGGCATTTCTTCGTCAACGACCAAGCAGATCTTCCTCGAGTCAAGGCTGCGTACCGATCGTCCAAGGAGTAAGGCAGAGCGGCCGTCGCTTTCCCGAGCCTCTATCGTCACCCCCCAGAATCTAAAATAAACAATCGTACTTAGACTGTTGTACCTAGGTTTTCGTCCCTAGGCTTTCTTTGTACGAGCGAGTTTGTATTGTGAGTCTAAGTTCAGTCCTCCGATAATTGTTCTGTACTTTTATAATCAATGGCAAACAGTGGCTACATGAATTTGAGTTAGGAGTTTGGGTTTGATTGGGCTAGATTTGAGCTTGGTGCGATCATGACTATAAATTTAGTCATTTATGATCATTGATGAAATAATATCATACGAGAGCTCAATTGGATGGCACATAAGTGGCATGTGCGTAGTAGGCTCAAAATAGGTCAAAACCATATATTAGGTCGATTAGATTGGATTGATGTCGAGCCCGTAATTAAATTAGAAGTTTGGTCAAATTTTACGGTTTATGGTCAAATGGCCTAAATTGACCAGAAAGATACGCGATATAAATAGAATGTAAGAGAACAAGTTTGAGTGAGACATGATATATCAAAATTAAGTTACTCTTGTCTACTATAAAACTCATAAAGAAAGTTTCGAGAGATTGACATCTCTGACGCTCCAAAAATAAAAGTCACAGAAAAGTACATTTAATGATCAAAATCAATTATAATAAAATTATTTATTGAAAATAATCCAGTTAAAAATTCTTAAAAGCAACCCTAAAACCCTGGGGGTTTACAATTTTGGAGAGAAGCTCGTCCTCAAGGGTGTGCGACATGTATCGAGTTTGCGCTACAACTCAGTTTTGGTAGGAAGGCTGGTAGATGATGGCTATCACATTCTGTTTGGGGACAAATATTGGATGCTTGCGAAAGGATCCTGACAACTGGCTTGGGAAGATTTGTGTTGTGGCATGTACAAGCTCAAGCGGTTGAGCTGTACAGGTAGGCCACAGACACCGGAAGGAGGCTTGAGGGATGTTCGACATGAGGTGGATTGTTGAGAACTTGCTGAGGAGGGGCTTCTAAATGCTTTGAGGGTTACGGAAGATTCGGTTCTTCGAGACAAAGCAACGTATAGTGATGAGTCAAAGATTGAGGGTCAGTCTATCGGTCCCATAACAGCTGGTCGGTCTCCAGGTGGGATTGCTCTATGGATCTAATTTTGGTGACATGTGGTTTGGCAAAGCTTTATGGAGCGACATCGGTTTCAGCAGTTCGAAGCTAGGAAGGAGATCAAAGTTTACAGCAAACTCAATCTGAGACGGGAGCATCATCATTCACACAGTTCAGGGAGAGCTGTGGGTCATCGACGGCATGCAAAGTACGTGTTGTTCTGCTTAAGGACTGTTACAACCGGCTTCCAAATAATCAGATATGAGTCGGATACGAATCTCATCATCTCCTTCCTCTCACTTGCTCACTCCAACCTTAACCTCCTTTCTCCAGCTCGAATACGAATCAAAAATCTTCATACATACTCCTACTCCCGAACCCCACTTCCCTTCTTCTATACCTTCCACTCTCCAGAAACCCAAAAATGAAGAAGACAATTTAAAATAAACAAGAAGAAGATGACGAAGAAGTAAGTGTCTCACCTTGGGCAGTCCGTGGTGATCCGGCGGCTACGAGTAGATCTGGCTCGGTTGGCGGTGGGGTTCAAGGATAGCTCCGATCAAACCCAGCGTCTCCGGCCAACAGCTTCGTGGCACGGTGGGGCACCGGGCTTCGACGTGGCTCGTCATCCGAAGGGCGGTGCTGTAGACGAAGAGACCACACGCTGATCGAGGGGAGCTCAAACGTAGAGGCTCTTTCTTTGAGGTGACGACTTCGGCGATGGTCGATAGCGCTCTGGCGATTGGTGAGACGGTGGCTCTGGCGACTGGCGTCGAGAAGAAACAGATCTAGGTGTCAGCAATCATCGACGAGATGGTGGTTCCAGCAACTGTTCGGTGCTCCCGACAGTGGCTCAAAAAGGCGGAGGAATTTCTCCAACGTCGAAGTACCGATGACAATGGTAGTGACGAGCGTGGTCCTCGTGGCTCATTGAAGCTTTGAACAGTCAAGATCTGGTGATCTACTTCAGACCACGATACGGTGGCCCCCATGACTCAACGATGATCGACAGCTAGTCTCCGATGATCGTGTTGGAGTGTCGGCGAACTGTGTCCGATCTGGACATGGAAATAATGTGGTGGTGGAGATCTGACGAACTCGAGCGAGGTCGCGGTGGCCGGAGCGGTAGCGTTCGGCCAAGAACAATAGTAGAGAGTAGTGGTTGATTGGAAGTAATAGTGGTGTGGAGTGACAGTGTGTCAGTGGGTGTTGGGAACTGTGCTGAATAAAATAATGACTGACTGATATTTATAATAAAATTTAGTGTGTGTCCCAAGTCATTTTTTGATGGTACACCAGTAAATACCAACAGATCTGGAGGCATAAGAATAAACATGTAACAGATTATATAACTAACTGATTTAGTTAATTTCCAACTAACTTATTGATTACAGAAATATTTAACAACTAATTAATAGCTAACTACATAGCTAATTAATAATAACTAATTAACAAATTAATCCAGCTAATTAATAAATAGATTAGCATTAGCAAGTAGAAGTAGTTAGTACATAACCACTAGTAACTATAATAACAAATTAACATTTAATAAACAAAAATTAGTTAACAAAATAATAAAGGTTAACAGAACTTGAGAATTTAAAATAATAATACTTAAGATTGATTAAAAGTAGAACCCTTTTGGTATAAAATAGAATCACTTTAAAATGAACAAATTTATTATTTTCACGACCCGCACCCACTGTGAGGGTACGAGTACGTAACAGCGCCCAGCTTACGCCGCAGTGTCGGCGGTAGAACGATGTTCTAGGTCACTATCTAACCAACAACTCATGCAATTATATAATATACTTGTCAAATCTTAACTCCGAACGGAGGAAAAGTATAGATATAATAAAATCTCAATCACAGTCTAAGCACGATATGATAACACAGAAGTTATAACTAAAACTAAATAATAACAACAAAACCAACTACTAAATAATAATAATCTCAAAATAATCTCAAAACAAAACATATCTCAACTTATTTACAATTCAAGTTCTAAAACATGAAACAAAACCAAGTCAACTAGCTAGTCTCCCGATCACTCTGAGGGTCGAGGCCAAAGGTAGCTAAGCCATCTCCTGGTCCACAGTAAGTAGGGTAAGTGTCCTCGGGGCAAGCATCTGTAATATTTTTAACAAGTCCAGTCAGGACAAGAACGAGCACATCTCATCTAGAAAACTCAAGTAAATGACAGAGAACTATAAACCAGTTATAGACAGTTGTATTGATGAACATGGCAGTTTATATTCAGGTGATGGTATAGAGAGACAGTTAAAGTACAAGGAAAGTAAGGTAACTAAAACAAGAGAAGAATCATGGCAATAAAGACTGTAAAATAGAATATAGCTGAACTAGAGTAACATTGTATAAGTCCAGACAGTAAATGTAGACAAGTGTAAACTCCAATGTAAGTGAAGTACAAGATGAATCTAATACAAGATGAATCCAGTACGAGACGCTTCTAGTCAGTGATCAAGAATCCAGGTGAGACCAGCTATATTCTAACAGTGTGTTTTAAAATACTGAGATCGACATGTAAACGGCTATAGGTAATCCGGCACATCACACACCTGGCCGGGTGTGAGATGGCTATCATTCTAGTTTGATTCTAGCATTTGGGTAATTCTAAATTTGGGGTATGTCTACATGTCTTACTCAAGTATTTCCCCTCCCAACAATTACAAGTGAATCCAGAATCCAACACGAGAATCGAGATGAGTCCAGCCAAACATGATGATACTAGCAACGATTCCAGAATGATTCCAGTAATAGAGACCAGACAATATGGTATGTGTGTCGCATACATGAATCCAGAAATATCTATACGTGTTTTAACAGAGAATCACATATAACTAACTAGAACTGAAGTACAGTAATTGACAAGTAAATGAGAGAACTATCAGAGAATGTACTCGCCTGATACTCTGAAAAGAGTAGTGTAATATCAGATGTCTGCAATAGAGTCACAATGTCCTAAATCGAGAAATATAGGTTATGACATGTCCAGAATGGTAAATAAGAACATATAATGCAATATACATGATTTCTAGGCTAATCTAGGTCAAAGTCAAACTTGGGTCAACCATGGTCAACACTCTAGTCAAACTAGGTCAATCCTAGTCCAACAAGTCTCACTAGGTCTAACCAAGTCTAGACTAGCATCCTAGCACCATCACAAAGTTACAAATCAACACATATTTATATATACATACATACATCAATTTTATATACATACTTGCATAGGTACATTGATGTATCCATACACATTCATATATATTTACATAGGTACTTGCATACATGATTCCCTTCATACATTGTATCATACACATTACATTGCATCATGTATTTTACATTACCTATATATACATGTATATTTGTATATATACATTAATATATACATTCATAGGTATATAGATTACATGCATTTTACATTCAACATCATATATATTAGAGAGGTAGAGAGGGCTATATGAGTGTATTAACATGGCATGGGAGGTGCATACATTCATTCATTCATGAGTACATAGGTGCATATATATATGTAGGTATATATACACCTACATACACTATATATAGAGAGGGGGTGATTGTGTGTGCGGTAAACATGTATTAGTGTGTGTCACAGTTTTAGAAAAACAAAGAGGTGTAGTAACAGTAGGTTCAACAACAGATAGGTTAATGCACATGAATTAATCCTAAACCCAGGTTTCATGTGACAACTAACTCAGGTATAAACCTTAGTATAACATGCATCATTACAATTTAAAGTATGTATTACATTTCATATAAACATTCCTAAACCCATCATTATCAATGTATTACTATTCGAAACTTGAATAATCAAAACAATCCAACCTCACATCCCAGGCATGATAGCAAGCATCAAACACATACAAATTTACATTTCAGACATCAATGATATATTAGACATTCACAATTTATCATAAATTAACATAAAAAGCCCAGTTTTAAACTCTAAAACTACATGCACAGTATAGGTATCAGAACATGGTATTCGAACCCACATTTCGTATCAAACCCAATCCCAAAACCAATTCAAAACCAAATTCCTTTGTTAACATCAAAACCTAACATGTACATAATCACTCAGATACATATAGTGAACTAATCATGGCAAATTATCATTCAGAAATCAGTTTGAAATTACATTTAATTCTCAGAATCATAAACAGTGAACCATCGTATCAGAAATTGGGGAAGACCCATATTCAAAGTCCAAATTCAATCAATAACTCAAAATTAAGGGTTGGTAATTATAGGGCTACATGTGCACGTGCCTCACAGTGTGTGTTGTGTCCCCAAAGTGGGACACGATGTGTCCAATCAATATTGACACACATGAAATACACTATGACACAGTGCAGTCTCGAGCACGCGTACACACGTGTCTAGCACACGACACAGGCCACGTAGAGACACGTGGTCGTGCACACGTGTTCGCCTAGCATAGGGCTAGGTTCGTGTCACCCTGAATCGTGTCCACGTGACACGTAGACACGACACAAAACCCGTGTCAGCAGTGCCTGTGGCACGCGTGCGCCACAGGCAACGGCCAATGCGGGCACGATAGCGTGTCCGACTCGACACGACTCGACTCGAGACTCGAGGGGGCACGTGTCAGTCACTTCCCCTCGGTCCTCGCCAAGTGGCGCGTGTCCAAACGCTGTATCCAGTGAGAAATCCTACCCGTGTAGCAGGACAGTGTGCACACACTGTAAAAGCGTGTTCGTGTCAACGTAATGACACGACACGACACAGAAATCATAGACCAAGGACACGAAATCAAAGGCGAACCCTAGATCTATAAATCCATTCAAAAATATTTCAAAAAATAGCACAAAATAGTGAGTGTGGCATTTCATCGAACACCTAGTTCTAGGTTAGGATACGTGTCCGATACGAACACGAAATCAAATACAATTGACACCAAACCTTCACTACAGCTAGGGAACACCTAGATCTAGGCTACCATGCAAAGAAAATAGAATTAAAATGCAATTTGAAGGGTTTACGTATAGGATGCAAACGACCAAGAAAAGTCCTAAATCGATTGATTCCTGTTGCTAGCCAAATCCTCCAAATTGCTCACAAACTGAAATCACTCTCCATGAATATCAAATAGAGGATGATTAGAATCTATTGCAAAAGATTTGGATCAAAAAGAAATTAAAATGGATTTAATATGCATTAGGGAATATGGGAATTACCTTTTCTTTCTAAAAGTTGGTTCAACACAAAAGAGGCAAGAACAAAGGAATGAGAGTTTATATAGGGGGTTACCAATGTTGGACGGCCTACTTAGGAAGGAATTGGGGTTAGGGTTTCATGGCATGGGCCTTGGGCCAAGTTGCATTAGTGATGGAATTAAATTCCTAAGTCATAAGTCATTACACCTATTCATTATTCCTCCTATTGAAACTAGATTCTAAATAACTAAAATTGGGTTGACTTAAGTTAGACTAGGGTCACACCATGTTAACCAAGTCACCATAGCTAGGGTCAACATGTAGGTTAGTCTCTAAAGTCACAACTAGTATAAGTCAAAATTAACAACCATCATTCCAATAATTAATCAAATAATTCCAATAAGTCAAAATGACCAAATTACCCTGGGCTAAAAATGATAAATCAATATCCCAATCACATAGTTAGGCTCTAGGTCAGACAGCCTCTAGGGTTTCACTAGCAACACATCAAAATTACAAGTCATGACTTAAAACAATTTTAAATTGATTAAAAATCACCAAAATTCATAATATGATATACATATCAATAAATAATAATTATAATTATAAAAGTTTAAAATTACCCTTATTTGGAAAACTGGGTGTTACAAGTTTATCCCTCTTAGAAAAATTTTGTCCTCAAAATTAAGATGATCGTACCCCTACTTGGTCAAACCCCCAATCAAATCAAGTTCGATAGATAACATGCTATACAATCCTACTGGTCATGATTCTACAGTCTCGATCAGGATAACTACGCTATCTAACATATCACAAGCATATCCTGGCATATAATAATGGAATCACACATGAAGGTGGGGAGGAAGAACAAGAAGGACAAACCTGCTAACACATCACCTGCAGCGTCAGTCTCCTCAACTGCCATCACAAAAGCACCACCCCTCTGGTGCTGGGCGTGGTGCTGTGCCACAGGTAGCCTAGCTCCCTCAAAAGGAGGTGCAACGGGACAATCTATCTTCTGGTGGGCACCAGACTCACAGAAATAGCAAACCTTCAGCCTCTTCCTGTACTGCTTCCAGATGTGTCCCGGCTTCCTGCAGTAGGAACAACTGATCAACTTCGGGTCCTGACCCCGGTACTGATGCTGTACCTGTTGAACTACCACTGGTGCCTGCGTCTACTGAATCTGCACATGAGGCCTTTTGGCCTGGCCTCCGCTGCTGCTGGTACCGTGAGCGTCTCGCCCCCACTTGAGCCTCAGCTCAAGGTCATCCTCCGCTGCTAGGGCTCCTACTAGGATCTTCTCAAAAGTGGCGCTACGGGCACTTTTGGTGTAGGACTTCACCTCCTTGACTAGCCCCTTCCTGAACCTCCGGGCCTTCGTCGCCTCAGATAACCCCTCAACAAACCTGCCCAGACGGCAAAACTCCCCGGCGTACTCCTCGACAGTCTGACTGCCCTGTACTAAAGCCTCGAACTGAATCTCGAGAGCACCAAAAGCTACGTCGAGGAAAAATTTCTCCTTGAACAGCTTCTTGAAGGCTGCCCAGGTCTACCCAACTGTACCAACCTTCGGGTCTTTCTGGTACCATGTGCGAACCAAATCCTACATCATACTAGCCGTCGTCCTAATCTGTAGCCTTGCTGGAATCTCTGCCAGCCTGAAGCTCTCCTTCATGTGCTCAATCCACTCATCTGCGTACAGGATGCCCTCTGTACCCCTGAAATCCTGCGGGTGCATCTTCTGGAAATCCTGGATGCCCTTCTCCTTCGGCTGATACGGCTGCTAAACTGCCGAAGGCTGAGCTGCTGCCCTATCAACTACCGTCAGGGCCAGATCGATGCCCCGACTGAACTCTACCATCTGACGTTGTTGTTGGATCTGCTGGGCCTCCATGAACTGCTGGAAGAAAGTGAACAGCTGGACTACGTCAACGGATCCTAAAGGCGGCTGCTACTGCTGGAGCATCTCTGGAATCACTGGGCTCTGCCTGTGCACTGGTGGAGGGGCTCCTCCGAAAGTAGCTGAAGCACCTACCCCAGTTGGCATAACTGGTGCTGCGGTATCGGGGGCTGGCTGCACAGGACGAGAGGTGGCAGACCTCTCAGCAGTGTCCCTCGGTCCGGAGCGATGAGATCTAGTCTCGACCATCCTAGAGACAGATCAAACAAGGAATCGATACTGAGATAGAAGTGATAAATCAAGGGAGGACTGTTAATTACAAGGAGGACAAATCAGCAAGAAGTATTGATGGCATGAATTGAAGCAGAATTTTTTCCTAACTGTGATTGAGTACCTCCCCATTGAAGCCTATCGCTAAATCATATCGCAGGCTCGCAGCAGTACAACTAAGTCATCGTACTACCACGATATCGCACTAATGCGACTCTCGACCTGCATAGGCCACCACTAAAAATGTGTCACGACCCGCACCCACTGTGAGGGTACGAGTACGTAACAGTGCCCAGCCTACGTCGTAGTGTCGACGGTAAAATGCTGTTCTAGGTCACTATCTAACCAATAACTCACGTAATTATATAATGTACTTGTCAAATCTCAACTCCGAACGGAGAAAAAGTATAGATATAATGAAATCTCAATCACAGTCTAAGCACGATATGATAACACAGAAGTTATAACTAAGACTAAATAATAACAACAAAACCAACTACTAAATAATAATAATCTCAAAACAATCTCAAAACAAAACATATCTCAACTTATTTACAATTCAAGTTCTAAAACATGAAACTAAACCAAGTCAACTAGCTAGTCTCCCGATCACTCTGAGTGTCAAAGCCAAAGGTAACTAAGCCATCTCCTGGTCCATAGTAAGTAGGGCAAGTGTTCTCGAGACAAGAATCTATAATATTTTCAACAGGTCCAGTCAGGACAGGAACGAGCACATCTTATCTAGAAAACCCAAGTAAATGACAGAGAACTATAAAGCAGTTATAGACAGTTGTATTGATGAACATGGCAGTTTATATTCAGGTGATGGTATAGAGAGACAATTAAAGTACAAGAAAAGTAAGGTAACTAAAACAAGAGAAGAATCATGGCAATAAAGACTGTAAAATAGAATCTAGATGAACTAGAGTAACATGGTATAAGTCCAGACAGTAAATGTAGACAAGTGTAAACTCCAATATAAGTCCAGTACAAGATGAATCTAATACAAGATGAATCCAGTACGAGACGCTTCTAGTCAGTGATCAAGAATCCAGGTGAGACCAGCTATATTCTAACAGTGTATTTAAAATACCGATATCGACATGTAAACGACTATAGGTAATCCGACACATCACACACCTGGCCGGGTGTGAGATGGCTATCATTCCAGTTTGATTCCAGCATTTGGGTGATTCCAGATTTGGGGTATGTCTACATGTATTACTCAAGTATTTCCCCTTCCAGCAAGTACAAGTGAATCCAGAATCCGACACGAGAATCGAGATGAGTCCAGCCAAATATGATGATACTAGCAATGATTCCATAATGATTCCAGTAATAGAGGCCAGACAATATGGTATGTTTGTCACATACATGAATCTAGAAATATCCATACGTGTTGTAATAGAGAATTACATATAACTAACTAGAACTGAAATACAGTAATTGATAAGTAAATAAGAGAACTATCAGAGAATGTACTCGCCTGATACTCTGAAAAGAGTAGTGTAATATCAGATGTCTGCAATAAAGTCACAATGTCCTAAACAGAGGAATATAGGTTATGACATGTCCAGAATGGTAAATAAGAACATACAATACAATCTACATAATTTTTAGGCTAATCTAGGTCAAAGTCAAACTTGGGTCAACCATGGTCAACACTCTAGTCAAACTAGGTCAATCCTAGTCCAACAAGTCTCACTAGGCCTAACCAAGTCTAGACTAGCATCCTAGCACCATCACAAAGTTACAAATCAACACATATTTATATATACATACATACATCAATTTTACATACATACTTGCATAGGTACATTGATATATCCATACACATTCATATATATTTACATAGGTACTTGCATACATGAATCCATTCATATATTATATCATACACATTACATTACATCATGTATTTTACATTACCTATATATACATGCATATTTGTATACATACATTGATATATACATTCATAGGTATATAGATTACATGCATTTTACATTCAACATCATATATATTAGAGAGGTAGAGAGGGCTATATGAGTATATTAACATGGCAAGGGGGTGCATACATTCATTCATTCATGAGTATATAGGTGCATATATATATAGGTATATATACACCTACATACACTATATATAGAGAGAGAAAGAGAGGGGGTGATTGTGTGTGTGGTGAACATGTATTAGTGTGTGTCATAGTTTTAGGAAGACAGAGAGGTGTAGTAACAGTAGGTTCAACAACATATAGGTTAATGCACATGAATTAATCCTAAACCCAGGTTTCATGCGACAACTAACTCAAGTATAAACCTTAGTATAACATGCATCATTACAATTTAAAGTCTACATTACATTTCATATAAACATTCCTAAACCCATCATTATCAATGTATTACTGTTCGAAACTTGAACAATCAAAACAATCCAACCTCACATCCCAGGCATGATAGCAAGTATCAAACACATACAAATTTATATTTCAGACATCAATGATATATTAGACATTCACAATTTATCATAAATTAACATAAAAAGCCCAGTTTTAAACTCTAAAACTACATGCACAGTATAGGTATCAGAACATGGTGTTCGAACCCACATTTCGTATCAAACCCAATTCCAAAACCAATTCGAAACCAAATTCCTTTGTTAACATCAAAACCTAACATGTACATAATCGCACAGATACATATAGGTGAACTAATCATGGCAAATTATCATTCAAAAATCAGTTTGAAATTACATTTAATTCTCAGAATCATAAACAGTGAACCATGGTATCAAAAATTGGGGAAGACCCATATTCGAAGTCCAAATTCAATCAATAACTCAAAACTAAGGGTTGGTAATTATAGGGCTACATGTGCACATGCCTTACAGTGTGTGTCGTGTCCCCAAAGTGGGACACGACGTGTCCAATCAACATTAACACAAACGAATATACTATGACACAGTGCAGTCTCGTACATGCGTGCACACGTGTCTAGCACACGACACAGGCCACGTGGAGACACGTGGTCGTGCACACGTGTTCACCTAGCATAGGGCTAGGTTCATGTCACCCTGAATCATGTCCATGTGACACGTAGACATGACACAAAATCTGTGTCAACAGTGCCTGTGGCACGCGTGCGCCGCAGGCAACGGCCAGTACGGGCACGATAGCATGTCCGACTCGACACGACTCGACTCGAAACTCAAGGGGGCACGTGTTAGTCACTGCCCCTCGGTCCTCGCTAAGTGGTGCATGTCCAAACGCTGTGTCCAGTGAGAAATCCTATCCGTGTAGCAGGACAGTGTGCACACACTGCAACAGCGTATTCGTGTCCACGTACTGACACGACACGACACAGAAATCATAGACCAAGGATACGAAATCAAAGACGAACCCTAGATCTATAAATCCATTCAAAAATATTTTGAAAAATAGCACAAAACAGTGAGTGTGGCATTTCATCGAACACCTAGTTCTAGGTTAGGATACGTGTCCGATACGGACACGAAATCAAATACAATTGACACTAAACCTTCATTACAGCTAGGGGACACCTAGATCTAGGCTACCATACAAATAAAACAGAATTAAAATACAATTTGAAGGGTTTACCTATAGGATGCAAATGATCAAGAAAAATCCCAAATCGATTGATTCCCGTTGCTAGCCAAATCCTCCAAATTGCTCACAAACTGAAATCACTCTCCATGAATATCAAATAGAGGATGATTAGAATCTATTGTAAAAGATTTGGATCAAAAAGGAATTAAAATGGATTTAATATGAATTAGGGAAGATGGGAATTACATTTCCTTTCTAAAAGTTGGTTCAACACAAAAGAGCCAAGAACAAAAGAATGAGAGTTTATATAGGGGGGTTACCAATGTTGGCCGGCCTACTTAGGAGGGAATTAGGGTTAGGGTTTCATGGCATGGTCCTTGGGCCAAGTTGCATTAGTCATGGAATTAAATTCCTAAGTCATAAGTCATTGCACCTATTCATTATTCCTCCTATTGAAACTAGATTCTAAATAACTAAAATTGGGTTGACTTAAGTTAGACTAGGATCACACCATGCTAACCAAGTCACCATAGCTAGGGTCAACATCTAGGTTAGTCTCCAAAGTCACAACTAGTAAAAGTTAAAATTAACAACCATCATTCCAATAATTAATCAAATAATTCCAATAAGTCAAAATGACCAAATTATCCCCAGGCTAAAAATGATAAATCAATATCCCAATCACATGGTTAGGCTCTAGGTCAGACAATTTCTAGGGTTTCACTAGCAGCATATCAAAATCACAAGTCATGACTTAAAACAATTTTAAATTGATTAAAATCACCAAAATTCATAATGTGATATAAATATCAATAAATAATAATTATAATTACAAAAGTTCAAAATTACCCTCATTTGGAAAATTGGGTGTTACAATTATCAAGATTTATTAAAAGATACTTTTCCAAAAAAAATCAATAGTTTCAGGTAATTTAAAAATATATATAAAATGGGTTTAGGGAGTTACAAGGACGCATGTGTATGGAGGGCTTCAAGTTCGGACACAAAGGTGGGCAAGTTCAGGAGTTTGAATCTCGAAAGAACCGCACCATCCGCTTGGTTGGGCCAGCCAAGGGTGAAGAAGCTCGTCGGAAAGTTAGCACTTTTCGGTGGAAGACGGAAGTCGAAAACATGTAGGTAAGACTTACGGTGAGGCTGATCGTCAGGGACTTCGATCTTGGTCGTGCCATTAATATCGACAGGATCCTAATGGTGCAGGAGGCGCTACGTATGGCAGCTAGCGTCGACATAACGGTCGAGGAGCTGGAGACAAAGGAAGATGCAAAGCAGCTCGAGGGATCGAAGATCAATGGTATGGGTAAGCAGGAACTCTGTCGCGGGACGACAGGCATGGAGTCTAGTTGAGGAGCCATGGGGTCAACACCCTCTTATCAGACTAGAGGAAAAGATTGTTGGAGTCCAGTCAGAATTTGGTAACAACATATTTGTGGAATCCAAATCTAATTAAATATTTGATTTGATTTGATTTGGATGTCCATAATTGGTGTTGTGCTATTTTAGTTATAATATGATTCATATTTAGGAAATCATATTATTACTATAATATGATTTTCTAATCATATATATATGAGGTGAGGGTGGAGGCACAAAGCACAGCACAAAGTGGAGATTCGGGGTGCTCGTCCACAGAAAATCTAAGAGAAAGTTCATAATTTGCTCTTAGGATTTTGTCATCCAAAACAGAAGGAAGAAGAATATCTAATCGATGAGTATTCAACTTCGATTAGGGAGATTGCTACGGGTTAGTGAGTGATCTCAATTGTAATCTTCTATTTTTTTTTCTTGAGTGTGGTGAGGGGATTGAACCTATTAGGACAAAAGGTTCAACGCGAGTTTTGTCAATCTTGTAATTTCATCTGAGTTATTAAAGGTTGGGATTTGTCCAGTGACGTACGTCACCGCCATATACTTGTCTTCATCTTGTGCTTGGTGTCCGTTAGACGGGGGTTGATTTTGATCAGGTGGGTTGGCAAACGCTTCCGCACGCGCCCAACATACTCTTGAAAGGATTGATGAACATCCACACAAAATACATCATTGAACTTATCAAAAAAGCCTATAAGGCATTCACGAGTACGTAGGCCTATATTTTTTTGGTTGATGCAATTTATACTCATGTAACTAACATCCAAGTTCTCTTAGTCCGAAAATGAGTCTAGATAAAAAGATAAGCAGACTATACGAGTTGTTAGAGCATCGTTAGTGAGGCTCCCCCCCGGTTTCTAGATTCAGAAATTTGAAGCTCATTTGGTTGAATAGTAAGCTCCATTTCCGATCACAATTTTCAGATTTTTGGTCACATCTTATCCATAGGACCCAAGCGTTGGACCTTCCAATTTCTAAATTCTAGATTGTATGAACTCACTTTATAGAATAGTAAGCTCCATTTTCGATCCCATTTTCTATATTCTAGATTTTACAATTTTTTTTTCCACATCAATTTTTTACCACACAATCATTGAAACCGGAGTTCACTTTATCATTTCATACTGTTCACATACAAGTCTAACCCGTTTTACATTTTAGTTTATTTTTAAAAAAAAATGGACCTCAAGATAAATTTTGAGCACTATCTACTAATGATGCTCTTACAGGGACTTCCATTCATCTCTATGAGATGTCTGTGCACACAAATACAAAGATGTATAGTTTATATATGTACATGCGCACGAATATACATACATTAGCAAATGGCAGTGCTCAATGCATGTTAGAAAGCAATATACTTGTAAAGCTGAGTTTATTAGTTTTGATTTCAAGAAAATATTTTTTTTATCAATTATTGCTAGTCGAACATGGCACATCGCCAAAAAAAAAAAAAAAAGGTAAGGTGAGATACATATGGAATTGACTACATTTATTTGAAGGTTGGTTATATAAATAGACGAGCCCAAAAGAATTTTGGTCGGTTTTGGATGGTTTTTATGGTTTTTGAGATGACGTTTTTTAAAAAATATCTTGTTTGATATTTTTTTGTGTAACTGATTTTGATCGACTTAAAACTTCCTAGAATAAGTACAGTGTAATTTTGGGTATCATTAAAACATCTCAAATTAGAATGTTTGAGGATTTTTTTACCATTTATATCCTTGTCAAAAACATAACTACAAATACTAATACCCTACCATATTTCTTGTTTTTCGTCTTTGTTCCCATCTTACGGCTACTCCTTCCAAAAAGTAAGTTTTTTTTAATTTTTGCAGCCCATTTAATGTGGTAGTGAATGATTGCTACAAAATTTTAGAGTCTATGATGTGATAGTGAATGCTTTGCTATCAACATTAATAATTTACTACTTGCCAAACCATTTTATGCTTACAAGTTATACGAATATGCAAGTTATTGTTTAGGAGGACAATAATAATAAAATTCTTTTGTCCCCTAAAAAGAAAATAATAATAATAAAATTCTTTGGAAGAACTTTTTATTTATATATATGGACATATTAGTAATTTATTATTTTAAAAATCTTTCATAACCTAATGAACTCGCAAGCATTGTTGCACTAGTTTAAAAGCCACTATTTAAAGCCGTCCAAAACCGAACCCCCTCACAACTGTTACTTTAAAAACAACGCTCATAACCCTCACAACTGTTACTTTAAAAACAACGCTCATAACCGCAACCAGAATAGAAAGAACCTGTAATCGCTTCAGGCTCTTGCCATCGACAACATTAAGTAGGGAATCCACTTGGATTTTATTATTGCCCAATTTTAGTATATCATGTCAAATTGTATACTTGTGCTCAATGATCAGTAGCAAGCATATGCTCATGCACAAGTAGCCAAGTCAAATATTACAAAACTACAACAATTCGGGCACAATACTGTAAAGTCCACTTGACCATGAATAATAGCAGCAGGTGTTAAACTGGCTAAATCTGCGGGAGTGCAGGAGGGAGAGGTCTACTGCCTCAAGCTCTCGACAATGTAGGATGCATACAGATCCCTGCATGTTTCATACAGAGCGCTTCAGTAGAATACAAAGTAGCGGTATCTAGAGCTGGAAACAGGTGCACAATAAACTCACATCGAGTACTGGATCGCTTTGACAGCATCTTCAGCTGGAAGAAAATCGTTCACTGCAACCTCCTTGTTCTCGTTCTTCTTGTCTATTCGATTGCAAAAAGTCAAGGCACAACTGAAGAAACTACCATATAAGAACAAAGGTTATATGGTACCATGACTTAGATCGGTTGCTAGCTAAAGATTTGCATCAGTTGAAGCTCAGTGCATGTATATATTGTATGAAGAGATCATATAATAAAAGAGCATTACGAATAATATGTTTTTATACTCGTGCAACATGAGAAAATTGGGTGGAATGAAGAAAACTGATGCTGCCAATTAGTTATCAGGAATCTACAAGGATACAGTCTTCAAAGAAACGACGGATTTCTGCAAGGCGATGAGGAGCAAGATCTTTGATGTCCTTGTAGTTATGAAACTCAGGATCATCAGCCGCAACAGCTATAATTTTGTCATCCATCTCACCCTGTACAAAGAAGCATTCCCGTTTTAACAAACAAATCAAGTCATTACAGCTCCGAATACTGAAATTAACGTGACAAGTTGTAGTTACAACCAGAGTAAGAAGATGCTTGCCTGATCAATCATAGGCATCAACCCAATAGCACGAGCACGAAGAAAACTGCCGGGCAGCACAGGCTCCTGCATGGTACGAGAACTTGTATATGTTTCTAAATGCTGACTGTAAAATGGATAGAAGCTTATTGCCATCCAATACAAAGATTAGGTTATGTTCTCCTTCCTAAGTACCTGCATAATTACCAGTACATCCATGGGATCACTATCCTCACAGATAGTCCGTGGAATGAAGCCATAATTGTGTGGGTACACAACAGAAGAGTAGAGAACACGATCAACCTAATTCAAATAGCATCACATATTGCATGTCAGTAGTTAATATTGCTAAATTTTGGACCTTCCGCAATGTTTACTTGTCCCCCAAACTATCTTGTCTCTCCCCTAAAAGAAACATGTAAAAAGTTTGGGCACATGCATGTGTAAATATTGAAATTTAACATAGCAAAGAAATACATCTGAAGTTGTAAGTTATAAGAATGTAACTTAAAGGCTACATTGAGAGGGTTTGCATGCAAAATCGTAAAGTTTGTATACAAATTAATGAAGTAACATTTGGAAGGTATATGTGAAAAATTGTATCTTCTAACCAGTGTTATATTGAAGGCAAAATTAATACAAATGCATAACTTTTCTTGCTCTAGATTTTAAAAGACGATTTCATGGCATAAGTGTAAATAAGGGAATCATTATACCCTTTTACTAGTCACTACACAAAGTTCATGTACACCAGAATACAAAAACAACAAACCTTTATCCCAAAAAAATTAGGGTTGGCTATTTGAAACCTCTACACTTCCATTAGCCCTGTTAAGGGCCATATCCTCTATAACACTAACAAAAAATATATCATTCTTTAAAATTTTAAACCATGTTCGCTTAGGCCTAGCTCTAGTCCTAGCGGCTCCATTAACTACTATAATATCGCTCCTCCTTACATGAGGATTGGTCTGGATTACACGTCCAAACCACCTAAGATAATTTTCTCTAATCTTGTCACCAATTGGCATCACCTCTAAATTCCAACAAATACATTCATTTCTTATCCTAACCTTTGATGTATTAGATCATCCATATTAGCATTTTCATTTCAGCTACACTAACTTTCTGGATATATTGTTTCTTAATTGTCTAACACTCTGATCCATAAAGCACAGTTTGCCTTATAACCAGTGTTATAAATGGCGCCCGCCTAGGCGGTAGGCGGTCCCTCTCCGCACCGCTTTGCTGTAGGCGGTGGAGTAGGCGGCCAATGGAGGTTGGCGGCATAGGCGGAGGTGAGGTAACGTAGGCGAGCGCCTAGACGGAGAAATACTTTACAAAATATTTTGGCCAAAAAGGTTTTTTTTTTTAACATTATGGGCCTAACAACACTAAAACTTTATAAATCTTCGTTCTACAACTTAGTTATGCATGGAACACCCTTAAAATATGCATATTATGCAAAAAATAGTGGTAAAATAGTAAAAAAATGTTCAAAATGTATCAACCGCCTAGGCGGCGCCTAGGTAGGCGGACTCTCTCCGCCGCGCACCCGCCTACCGCCGTTTATAACCTTGCTTATAACAGTCGTGTAGAATTTTTCTTTCAACACAATGTAATAAAAATAATCGTCACATAGAAACATCTAATAAAGTATTTATGTAAAGTAAAACCTCTTGGAGGTTATAACCAGCCTATAAGAGGTGGACTCATGCAGTCTTGAGCGGTCGCGGAAGTTGACGGGCAGAGCCTGTCGTACATATGTCGAGTTCCGGTGAAATCGTAGGCTGGTACAGTCGGATTTCTGGTACGTGCAAGTGTTTTTCTAGAACTATTGGACCAGAAAGCTGACGATTTCGAGCCTGGGCAAACGTTGGTTCAAATTTTGGGTTTCTGATTGGGCTTCGACGGTCCAAATGTGCTTGGGCTGGCTTAGGACATAAGGACTCCTAACGATGATTAGGGTTTCTTTAACTCCTATAAATAGGAAGTTAATAGGGATTTCAAGGTGTTTTTTTATTAGGGTTGAAGGAATTCTACTACCAACTAAGAGTTCAGCATCTCTTAGGTTCTTATACCTCAAGAAAGAGAAAGGGTTCTGAAGGAGTGTTATCTACTCCATCGGCTCGAGATCGTCACTGTCAAGACGGTGGACAACCATTACTAGGTGAAAGTTCTTGTAAGAGGTTGGTGTTTTTGGGGTTTTATGGATCTTTTCTGCAATTTTCAATAGGTTTTTTGGATTTTATTTATTTATTTTTGAACCGCCTAGGCGGACTAGGCGCTAGGCGGCGGGTGCCCGCTCGACTAGCGCCTAGGGCTTTTCACAACCTTGGTTTTTAGCAATCGTCATTATATTTATTTATTTCTCTTGAAAAGTGTAAGGGGTCAACTCTTAGGGCAAGAGAGTTGGCATATCGTTATAATTGCAATCTTTGACAAATAAAAGGTTGGAACTTGTTCGGGTGGCCATAGACATCACATATTTTGTGTATTGTTCTTTGCTTGGCCTCTTAGCAGGTTGTGCTTCATGTCTTTGTTGGGTACGGTATGTGCTTTCGTACGCATATATCCCCAATATAACCAAGGTTTGTAGTATCAGAATCAATTTTAAGCCCTTTTTATGAGTATTATATCGACACTTTCGACGATTTGAGATCAAAGTTTCAGAATTCTTGGTTTCGTAAACACAAAAAATAATAAGGAAATTTAAAGACTTAACAATATTTGGTACAATTAGGAATAATCTTATGTATTGTTTGTTGTTTCCAATTAGTTTTTAACGGAATAATACTCAACACTATTGAATTATTCATCAACAAATTTTTGTTTATTACTTGCTTCTATACAATTAGGGGTGTCAACGGATGCTTATCGGTACGGACAGGGCAATATCTGTATCCGAAATTTTTTTGTAATATCCGAATCCGATCCGATATCCGAACGGATATCTCTTTTGACACTCCGAATTCGTATCCGTCTAGTTTAACGAATATCGGATAATATCCGATCTGATTAGCTAAATAAATTCGAATGCTATTATTCGAATATCCAAAATATTAAAAATTTAGTTATTATCCGAATATCCGAAAACCAAATTCAATTGCTCTACATATTTGAGTCATTTCTTCTTTTGTTGTAAATTGTAATTAATATATATTACTACTATATATAAATTATATTATAATTGATTTATGTAAAAGTCATTTGAGAATAAAATCCTTTAATCTTCTCTATTAATTAATATATATTACATATACATTATACTATAATATATATAAAATTTTGGATATCCGAATCCGATGTCCGAATTCGATATCCGAAATTTGCAATTTAAAGTCGGATCGGATATTAACGTATTCGAATACCTTAATATCCAAATTCGTATCCAAAAAAAGACAATATCCGGAAAATATTCGGATATCTGATCCGATATCCGAAATTTCGGATACGGAATCGAATCGGATTCGAATTTTCGACTATCCATTGACAGGTCTATATACAATAGTTTTGAATGGAATAATAGCAAGTTGAATGACAATGTTGATCTTTAGCATGATACGAATCATTGTGTTGGCTTTGTTTTTGCGATGTCTCTTTCTCTTTTCATTTTCGTTTTTAATTAACCGAGAAGGAGAGTCACAAGTTGGGTATCGACAGGTGCCGGTAGGGGTGAGTATCGGATTGGACATGCCAAAAATGAAATAATACGGCCAACACGTATTGCTATCTGCTGATGGCGTGAACCTTGGTTATATTACAACGGAATGTAAACCTTCTCTCTCATATGTTGATGCCATACAAAGTAAGTAAATTAAAGGAACAACTTTAGATGCACAAAAAGTACATCTCTGGTTCGAAACTAGGCTATAATAGTGAAGCTGGACTTTGCAAACATTAGACTGTAGATATAGATATTTAATTCAGTATAACCAAGAAACTAACAGGCTAACAGTTATATATAGGACAAAATAAAGTACAAAAAACACGATACAACCAATAATCTCATGTGAATTAAAACAAAAATTGCAAAAAAAAAAATGTTCTGACCTTGATAAGACCACTGGCCTTGTCCAGCTCATACTTCACTTTGCTTCCCTTGCTTATCTCCACCACCTAGAGAAATTATGACGGCTTTGGAGTTCAAATGTGAAGGTAAAATTGACTCGTCAACAAAAACATGATAGAAACTACTGAGTTATAGGAGACCAGATTAACCCGGTCTGACGTCTCTGAAATCCGAAATTCATAAAATCTTCATAGACACCTAAATCTGTTTAGGTCTAATCCAACTGGATAACTCGATCTGTGGACACTCAATTCACATTTGACGATAAGATGTTGACCGATCCGTGAACATGATAGCAACATGATCATGAAAGATCAGATAATTTGCTTGCAGACTAAATTGCACAAAAGTACATAAAATCCTCCGCTTCACAATAAAATAACCTATACTTTGTTATCTGGCACTAGTATAGTATACCTCCAACTTCTTGCAGGTGGTAAGTGAGAACCCACTGACAAGTTCAAAACCATCCTTGCCAACAGTCCTACCTTCTGATTCAGTACAAGGATGCCAAACATATCATTGGAACTGATGGCAGAAATAATGGTGGCGAAGATGGTTCTTAACATTTTTTAGCATAAGCAACTCTAGGGAATGGAGATATATAAATGTTAAAAAGATGAAGATGGTTCTGAACATTTTTGGAGCAGGCAACTCTAGGTACTTTTGGTGCAATATAGCCTTGCTAGAATTGTGAGCAAAAAGGTAAAACGTGAAGGTAGGCATAGAATCGATTGATTGTTTAATATGACATCACATCATATCACAATCAGGATTATTCCAATTGGAGCTTCTATTGAGTACAACACTACGTTGAGAATGCTCTATACTATAGACGGAGTAATGAAATTTGCATGAGCATCTACCAACCTAAAACTCAAAAACTGTCGAACTCGTTAAGATCGTTCCCTTAGAGGGTAAGACAATAAGGGCCTTACATGGATTCTAGTAGATCCTAGTTGACCTGAAGTAAGACGCATCTAACTAGTCATAGTTTAAGCACATGCAACAAGAAAGCAATTCTATTTCCCCCAAGTCATGGGAAAAAGCCAAGTCAAAAACAAAAGTTGAGGAATTGTCATCCATTTGTATGACACATAAGAGGGCCAAAGAGCCAATTAAACACAAGGGATAAGCAATACCATATAACAATAGTGTCATTGTCACAAATCCTTAATGCAACTGCATAACTTAACACAATAGCTACAATAGTGCATGATGGTTGGCAATTGACTAATTTCCTATCATTGTAATATATGGGAGAAATTAATCATCACTTGGAACAAGATTCAAGTATGTGATATACGGTCAGACAATTGACATCAAACGATAACTACCTTTAAGAATAAAAGTGTAGGACACGAAGTGCTGGGTTTATGAATTATAACATTTCTGTTAAATTTTTGTCAACATTACTAGTTGTCCTTTTTCTCAAGAAGGTTCTCTGCCCATTAATTTTCTCTGAAACAAATGCACATAAAAAACATAGATACTATAACCTCGATCGATATTGCATTCTGTTAATTGAGGCAACAAATAAATATAGAACAGATATAGAATGCTATCCCTGACTAAATGTAACTCCTTGTTGTTTAGTAACTGCGGGTAGATTTGATGTTAGTTAGTAACCTTGATTAATATTTAGGCTTAGTTTTTATGCAACTATATAGTTAAAACTGTAGAACCAACGGCATTCAATCAACCTATGTGCTAATATATGTTCCAAATCAGCAGAATGATATAATGGAATGACATTGCAGAAGCAGGCAGATGGACATCATCATATAATTTATGTCCATCAGAAATTCTTCAAATTTCTGTACTCACATGCTAGATAAATTTGTTTCTTAAAAAGAAAAGACACTACAAAGAAATGGAAGGAGAGGAATTTGGGCAAAAAGTTGATAATGGTAAAATTGGCATTCCCAATTTTTTCTGATCTAATCAAAACCCTGGCACTTATAATACCATAAATATATATATATTGAAACAAGTAAAAAGAATAATCAATTACTCCATAATCCTTGAGCTTAACTAAAAACTTACACAATTGAAAACCAAGGGCGCTCCAGGTCCTACATTATAAAAAACAAAGGATACGTTTGCAAATGGTACAGAAATGATAAGAAAACAAGAATAGGAGTTAAAAGAATCTAGACCGCTACCTATTTCCAGATCGTGCCAAGGGTGAGCAGCAACAGATTTCCTCGACATGGAAGAAAGTATGCGTTCATTGAGGGCAACGTGAGGGAAGCTCGAGTGGCTATTCAGTTCCCCTCCACCAGCCATCTTACCTTAACAAACTAAATACAAATATCTTTCAGATGTTCACGCAAGAGGCATCATAAAGTAGGGATACATAGTAATTAAAAACTAAGAGATCAACAACAATAGAGGAAAATAACATCAAACATGCAACTATAAGTTGAAGGAAAGACCAATTGTCATATAGAGAAGCCATAGAAAGAGTAGTAGAATTAAATTCATAAAGATAGAAATCCTTAAACATTCTATAAGATGTTTTTTCCTCCCACGAACCAAGAAATACTACACAGGACATAAAACACTGAAAATGCTATAAGCTAATAGAGAAGACCTAGCGGACAAATAGAAACTAGACAAGAACCACTGATGAGCTTCACAAGAATGGAAAAGGTTCATACAGTTAATAGGATACTCTTCAGAAGCTAAAAGGTGAACATCCGTCAGCACAAGAGCATGGTGGGGAATGTCCTCTACCTATCACTCATACGGCCTGATATAGATTACGTCGTAAGTTTTGACGGTCGGTTCATGCATGCTCCAACGAGTATACTCTTCAGAACATTAATATGATAGTCAGTTACTTGAAAACAAACCAGGGAGAGGCATATTGTTTCAATAATAAAACACATTTTTGAACAAAGGCCTTCTTTGATGAAACTTGACAAGTTTTTGAGATGATCGCACGTCTACCATGGTCCATGACCACGAGATGATGTACCTACTGTTGAAGGTAACATCATTACCTGCCAGAGCAAGAAGCAATGGTGGTGGCAAGATTGGGTGCAGAGGCTAAATATAGCACAGTCACTCATTGTATTGGGGAAGGGCTATGGATGAGGAAACTTCTCGAAAACTGGGTGTAGCATTTGAACCTCCAAGTACCATCTGCAGTGATAACTAAGATGCTATTTCCAATGTTGAAGATCTTGTTCATCATGGTTGAACTAAGCAAATCAAAATCTAAGCACTTTACTCGAGAGAAAATTAATTTGAGAGACACTGGATTCAAATGAATTGTGCTTCATCTACATCTTTTCTACGCAGTAGGCAGGGCATGTGTTCACAAAAGGACTTGGGGCTAGGTAGCATAGACACAGACCAGGATGAGCACAAGATAGGGATTTGAATTACGATTTTTTAGAAAATTCATAGAAGTATGGTGTAGATGTGGTTATATATCCACATGAAAACACACACACACACACACACACACACACACACACGGGGGATCAAGTGAGACATACAATTTGACATCTAAAAAATATGCAATCTCAGTCGCATGTCAATAGAAATTAATGGTTAGTGGCGTATAAATTAAATAGGTAATCAATAGGTGGCATAGAAATTAAATAGTAAAGTTTTAATATAGTTACTGGCGACATTAGTCAAAGCTGATCCATTAATTTCTATTCACGTGAAGCTAAGATTGCGTGTTTTTTTATATGTAAAATTGTATATATATATATATATATATGAGTAACTAGGTTTCAAATAGTTCGAGAAAAATTGATACAAAGAAATATTACTTTCTCATATCCCAATTATGTCTAACACGATAATGACCACTAAATATCATTTTCTACGATCTTTTGTCTTTGGAGCCTAGACATAGGCGATCCATATCCAACACGAGTGTTGAGGAAGTATCGTGTTGGATACAAAAATGCATCCGGTCTTTAATCCTTGCAACATAGCTTCTAGGACCAAGGTTCCAAAGGTTTCTGATCCTACTGACAAAATTGGCACAGAAAAGACCTAACCTAGTTTTAGGGGAGTGTAGAAGAAAAATAAATGAGCATCGGAATTTGTTTCCAACGCAGTGGAAAATGTCGCTCGATGATTTTCTGCACACTGATCCTCGATTTATGCATTCGTAGCATCTTTTCCACAATAAGTTGCTTCCTGGACATCCCGGTTCATCCCATTTATAATTAAAGGGCATATCACCTCCAGGAGGATTCAACAAACCCCTGACCAGTTTCCCAGTCTCCTATGACTTCAACTGCTCACCACTTGTGCCAGTGCTTGTCAGCCCAACCTCTCTAATTCCTGGATCTCTTCACTCAGTACTATTTCACAACAAAAGGTGGAAATTAAAAGCTACCATTTACTCGATTAATTCCTCCTTTATAAACTAAGTATCTTCCGCCCAAAAAAAAAGGCTTTTTTTAGGGGCACCACAACTTCTACTAGGGGGCAGCCGTTACTTAGGGGCAGCCCAAAAAGTGGAGATTTTACTAGGGGGCAGCCCAACCCCCCAAACTCTCATTTCCTCCCCAAACCTCATTTGCCTCTCTCTCCTCCAAAAGAAAAAAAGAAGAGCTCTCTCTCCCTCTCCCAAAACCCTAGTCTCTTCTCCTCCACCACTCTAATCCTAATTCCTCCACCAAATTTTTTTTCAAGAACACTCCTACATTCGACGAGATGACACGCAAGTCGAAGAAATCGGATTCTAGGTACGTTCTTCCCTAATTTCTTCTATAATTTTCTACATTCTATTCGAAACCCTAGAATAGTTTTAATTCTCTAAAAACTTTTGATAATTTAGGTTTAGAATGTCTTTAGGGTTTATGAATGGCATTTTCGAACACGACAAACCCACAATTTTTCTTCAAACCCTAACCCTAGAAAACGACAAACTAGCGAGTCGTTCGTCTGTCGGCCCTGAGTACAGTAGGACTGCCAAGCATGTGGCAGTCCACATGTAAACAAGGACTGCCAGAGTCCTGGCAGTCCTCTTTCAATAGAGGACTGCCAGGACTGTGGCAGTCCTTGTTTGCAATTGGACTGCCACATGCCAGGCAGTCCTACTGTACTCAGTTTTAGTTGTGGTCTGGGGGAAAGGGGGTAACAGTTCTATTTTAGTTCGCATTATTTATTAACTGTACGGTCGCACAATCCATTGTTCTATAGGGGTAACAGTCCTCCGGACGCACCAAAAAGAATACGCCCCACCGCGTCAAAGCGGAAGGAACGCGCGGAACGTCCTCTTGAGTGTCCGATTACAATTTTCGAACCGACGCGCCAAGGTCGGTCTGGGACACGGAGACCGCCACCGGGACCACAAGCTCGGTCAAAGCAACGAGCTCGTACTCCTTCTCCTTCTTCCAGTGATGATGACGACGTGCCAATTAGCCAACTCCTACCACCACGTCAAGGTGGTTCTGCTCCATCTGAGGAGGCCGGTCCTTCTGAGCCGCATGTCCGTCCGCCACGTCAAGGTGGTTCTGCTCCATCTGAGGAGGCCGGTCCTTCTGAGCCGCATGTCCGTCCGCCAGGTTGCTCAATGTTGGCTTCTTTTGAGAACCATATTGCATATGCAATATGGAAGAACCCGGTATGTACATTACTTTTGTAAGCTACCAGTTTAGTATATCATATCTATATGTATTTCATATTTTTTATGTTTTTATATGTTGTTTGATATACAGAGGACATATCGTATCCTTAGGGCTGTGAGTCACAGGAAGAAAACCGTGTCTTGGCCGTTTAGAAGCTTATCGGAGGCCGTCCAGGTTAAAATCTTACCGAGCGGTTTGCATAATTTGGCAGATTATGCCTATAGGACAATGGATAGTGCCCTCATATCCGCCTTTGTGGAGAGATGGCACCCGAAGACCAACACGTTTCATCTCCCATGTGGGAAGATGACCATTACACTTGACGACGTCTACCAGATACTGGAACTACCAGTTACCGGTCGCGTCATGACCAAAGAACATTACAGAAATGAAAAATCCACAAAATGGTACTCGAAGATCGTCAAGTTTGTCTCAAGTAACCTTGAACTTGAGGAAACTAGTTTTACAACTCTCCCCGGCTTCAAGAAATCATATGGAATTCCTCTGTCATTTCTGGTGGAGCACTTCACGAATATGGAATTGGATGAGGATGATGATGAGTTGGTTGACACGGTGGCCCGTGCTTACATGTTGTTCGTCCTAGGAACGGTGGACATTTCGGACAAGTCCGGAACCTCGATACATGCGAGGTACATGCTCAATTTATTGTCCGTGGATGATTTCATTGATATATCGTGGGGTAGCGGTATTCTCGCCTATCTTTACCGCGAGCTCGGCATCGCATCCCGTGTCGGGACTAAGACAATTGCCGGATGCCAGACTCTGCTACATGTAAGAAAACTTCCAACAATTTAATCTCATATACTTTATTTTGTTGTTTATATTTTGTGACTATTAACTTATAAATTGAATAGGCATGGATATACGAGCACTTTCCGATGCTCAGGCGGGGTGACCTGAACCCAAACTATTTTGAACACCTTCCTAGAGTGGCTCGATGGAGGCCGGCCCAGGTGGAAACCAAAGATTGGCAACTATTGGCTTCCATTCATGAAGTACTTGACAATTTGGTGCCAGAAGAGGTAATAAATTGGGACTTATTTTTTCATGTTAAGTTTTTTTTGCTGTTAACTGTTTTCCTACAGATATTTTGGGATCAATACTGGGATTTTCGCGAGGGGAGTCGTGCCATCCAACAAGTTTTTTTATTTTATGGCATGATCACATGCAGGCATCACGGAGCCGTACAAGCCTGATCGTGTACTTCGGCAGTTTGGCTTCGTGCAAAGTGTGCCGAAGCGCACACTAAAGATGTTGGAACCTCCCCGCGGAACCCAACCATTGAACTACAAACCGGCGTATTCGGACTGGGTGACCGACTTCTACTCCGAGTGGCAAAGGCACCTGCTTGGGGAAGATGAGAGTCAACCGGTCACCCGGATGGCCGACTGCAGCGAGGACTACATGCCGTACTTCCGACGGGTCGGACATCCTAAGTTGTTGAACCCTACAAACCCGGGTCCCGAGGCCGTAGTAGCTGTTGGAAATCTTCCTTCGAAAAACATCTTGTATGTTTCATTGGTGAAGATAGTGAGTTCCGCATTAGTAATTAGTTTGAGATTTTCATGTTTGTAGACTAAATTCAATTATACTTTCATTTACAGTCTAGAAGGGCGAAGGAACTGGCCAAGACACTTCGGAGCGCTTGCCAAAGTGATACTAGTGTCTTGGTCGACTCTAGTGTCTTGGTCGCCTACGAGCTTGAGCGCATCGACGACGAGGTTGAGTTCCCATTCATGCGTAATGCGGAGTCTCGTTCGAAGGCCCGCCATGATATGTAGTATGATTGTCTGATGTCTGATTGTATAATGTTGAACATTTTGCAAACTTGTTGTTGTTTGATTGTCTGAAGTTGGCTATTTTGGATGTTGATATTTTTGCATGTTGATATTTTTGGGTGTCGAACATGTTGTTGGATACTTGTGTTGAAATACTTGTGTTGGTTATGTGTTGGATACTTGTGTTGAAATACTTCTGTTGGATACTTGTGTAAAATAAATACTTGTGTTGGATATGTGTTGGATACTTGTGTAAAACAAATACTTGTGTTGGATATGTGTTGGATACTTGTGTTGAAATGTTCTGTACAGGGCTATTCATCTAGGACTGCCACACCTAGGGCAGTCCTTCACATGTGTTGGACTGCCCTGACTGCCCTAGGTGTGGCAGTCCTAGATATAATGTTCTGTGACCTAGATCACAGAACATTTCAGCTAGGACTGCCACACCCAGGGCAGTCCAACACATGTGAAGGACTGTCCTGGGTGTGGCAGTCCTAGATGAATTGTTCTGTGACTTGATCACAGAACATTATATCTAGGACTGCCACAACCAGGGCAGTCCTTCACATGTGTTGGACTGCCCTGGGTGTGGCAGTCCTAGCTGAAATGTTCTGTCACAGAACATTTCAGCTAGGACTGCCACACCCAGGGCAGTCCAACACATGTGAAGGACTGTCCTGGTTGTGGCAGTCCTCTGATGGTTTTTAGCACACATGTAAAACATGTATAATACTCGGCCAAACACACAAAACACACATGTATAACACCCAGATAAGCACATAAAATACATATAACACATGGATAAAAGTAAGAAACATATATTGGACTTCATATTTCATAGTTTAATGTATACAAAAGTGGTCCTCTATAACCAAAATGCCAAAATGTATACAAAAGTGGTCCTCCATATAACACATTGATACTCAGTCGATTTCGACGTCACAGTGGTCAGCAGGTAAGTCTCTTGGCTCCTCAAACTTCAACAAATTCTTACAATGGTCGATTTGATCAGCGAAATGTGTGGTCCAAGCTCTGGCTTCGACCGGTGCTCTTTTGTACCAAACTGTTGAAGGTGGAGGAATCAGAGAATGACCGATCATCTTTAGTATGACGAAGTGATCACCGATTTGACCTATAGTACATAGGTTAGAATGTCCGTGGTCCGGCGGAGGAGCGCACATCGGAAAGAATGTTTCTCTAATACCCATCGAGAAAAATACGAGAGGTATCATGTACCTATTGGCAAATAAATAGCCGGCAGACGGGACTGACATGTAGTGGTCTGAAACAGTAACACTGTCGGTGCAAGGGATACTTAACAACAAACTTTCAACTGTTTCTTTGCCTAGGAGGTGGGAGTAGAATGGAAGACGAGTCTCTAACTCCTCGTATAGCTCCTGCCTCACCTGTCTCCATCCGTCTTTGACATCATAACCAAGATGTCATGCAAGCACATGGAATCCACAATGGCCATCACCGGAGACATCGACAATAGACCAAATGTATCGGCGAAGCTCAGGTTGGAATTTATCAATATACAAACTCAGTGTTTGGCTTGCAACGGTATCTTCTCTTGGGAGGTCCATTTTCTCCATTTTTCGGCGAATGACAAGCTTGGCCTTCCGTGCGGGCGGAGCTTACTGTAAGCTTCGTTCAACATGCTCAAAGTACGATGGATCTCTCCTAATTGACTCCAGCCTTCTCTTCTGTGAACTAGTCAATCTTGTTTGAGGTCTGTCTTTAGGATTGAAAACAACGGTCGGCTCATGCATTCTAGTAGTGACCGGACATGCAATTTCTTGAATTTTAAGCTCAATGGACTGCCGCTCCGCTGCTACTGAGGCTAACCACCTTGCGTGGAGAAGTTTCACTTGTGTCAAAGAGAAGAAATCATCGTCCGTCTTCACCACAGGCATCATAGACAACTGCCTCCAACGTTGATCGACTGCTTCTACTGGAATAGGAATGGATTTACGGCGATATTCATTAATCTGATGTGCACAAGAGAGGCCCAGTGTATGTCGATGTACACACCCGCAAACCTGGGGATCAAACCCGACATACTTTGACCTTTCAATCTCATCACATATTAATGTCAACGCCGTGTGAGATACCACGCGAACTAAAGCATCTAACAGTACATCCTTTCTATGCTCATGCTTGACTATATTTAAGCTCAACTCAAATGATGCCTTAATTTCATTCACCATCCGCTCTACCAATAGATGTATAGCTTGCCAAACAGAGACAAAGTTGCCGAGAGATGATTTTAGTTGTCTCTTCACTACAGAGTGTGCTCCTTCGACACGGTTGGTAGTTGTCGTGCCGTAATGCTTCACCAAATTCGTCCATGCTAAGACGAAGTGTTCTTTGTGCGGTTCAAGCCATATATCTTTGATGTATGAAATGCATGCCGACTCCCTCGCCTCCCACTTTTTCTTGAACATGTACCATGCGGCGTCGTAACTGTCAATCGTAGAGGCTCGCCACACACAATTCCAGTCATTGGAGAATTCTTGAAAATTTTGCATGTCAATTTTACCTTCCTCCTTCTGAAACTTCAACTTACATTGGGTTTGAATATTACGATTGACATGCCAAGTGCATAGCAATGTATCCGCTTGAGGAAAAACAATGCGAATAGTATTAATTAGGGCATACTCTCTGTCGGTCACAAGAACTGACGGCTCTGTATGACCGGTGTAAAGTGTTTTCAGTTTCTCCAATGCCCATGTGTAGTCTTCAAGTTTTTCACTCTTCATGAAGCAAAATGCCACCGGAAATATTTTCCGAGTAGAGGTGAATCCGAGAATATGAAGGAGAGGCATCTTGAACTTATTGGTCTTGTACGTGCAATCAAGGAGTAACACGTCGGCAAAAGACCTGGCCAGACTTGTGCAATCTGGATGAGCCCAAAAGATTGAAATTACTTCATTACTCTGGGGATGTCTTCTATGGAACTCAACGTAATGATTATCGACAAGCAACTTCAGCACTTCTTGCATCGCCATTCTTGATTTGGTCCGGACAGCGTTCGAAGAAGATAGGGCGTTGTATATTGACCTCATCGTAGACATGTTCTTCTCATCTTCATGCCGTATGACTGAATATATTTGTCTCGTTGCAACACCGGAAGTGGACAAGTCTTCGGCTATCTTCTTCTCCGTAGGGTTCAACCGTCCGACATACGGATGACCCAATAGTGTCTCGGCAATCTGATGATTGTGGGTTCCATTCTTCACTTGTACTGACCACTTCCCTTCTTCTTCGTTTCTAATCTGGATCGTGAATGGACAACCACATTTCCTCGTTCCAGCTTTCTTTCTTGGAACTTTATTTTGGATAACTGTGTCTTTCTTGTGCGATCTGAATACACCACCTCTTTCACAGCCAACCATCACACTGTGTCGTCCTGGGCGATTTCGGCACGATCTGGATATCACTAGAACTAAGTTGTTTTCCCGTCCAACTTCTCGACACCATTGTACCGCATCGTCGCTTGATTGAAACGAAAGATCGGTCCAAAATAAATGCCCTACATCGATTGCAATTGGAGCATGTACCGCAACATCGGAAGATCGCAACTCTTACAATAGAAGTTAAAAGTCAAAACTAAACAACTACATAAAGCCAAAATGTAAGCATATGAAATTAAAAAAGACTGCCAGAGATGTGACAGTCCCTCACATATATAGGACTGCCAGAGATGTGGCAGTCCCTCACATATATAGGACTGCCACATCCCTGGCAGTCCAAATCCATGAGAGGGACTGCCAGAGAAGTGGCAGTCCTCTGTGTCAAAGTTCGATTTTTCATCCGAAATAAAGTTAAAGTGTAGTTACCACGAGGGCTTCCGATGCATCAAAGTGTTCTTCGGACGTTGTGGGAGGAGAGTATCCAGCATTTGATGGTCCGGGTTGTTCCATTTTCTATTTCTTTCTACATTAAATACAAAATTCAACTTTATATGTAAATTTTAGGTTAAAACATTACACAAAAATAAATTCGACTTACAAATAAATGGGAGAAGTGATTGACACTATTACTAAATATTTCACCAAAAATCTTTAACAAATTTAGGTGGGGGGACAATTTCACCTAGGTTAGGTTAATTCTAGGTTTCTATAAGGAGAAAAAAAAAAAGAGTAGAGGAAGAGAAGTAATAGAGGAAGAAAGAGAGAAGAAATAAAACAAGTTTGACTTTTATAGTGAATTATGGGCTGCCCCCTAGTAACAAAAACCTATGGCAAACTTGTAATTTTTTCAAAAAAATTTGGGCTGCCCCCTAGTAGAAGTGGTGGTGCCCCTAAAAAACCTTTTGTTACTAGGGGGCAGCCCATAATTCACTATAAAAGCCAAACTTGTTTTATTTCTTCTCTCTTTCTTCCTCTATTACTTCTCTTCCTCCACTCTTTTTTTCTCCTCCTCATACAAACCTAGAATTAACCTAACATAGGTGAAATTGTCCCCCCACCTAAATTTGTTAAAGATTTTTGGTGAAATATCTAGTAATAGTGTCAATCACTTCTCCCATTTATTTGTAAGTCGTCGAATTTATTTTTGTGTAATGTTAACCTAAATTTTACATATAAAAGTTGAATTTTGTGTTTACTGTAGAAAGAAATAGAAAATGGAACAACCCGGACCATCAAATGCTGGATACTCTCCTCCCACAACGTCCGAAGAACACTTTGATGCATCGGAAGCCCTCGTGGTAACTACACTTTAACTTTATTTCGGATGAAAAATCGGACTTTGACACAGAGGACTGCCACTTCTCTGGCAGTCCCTCTCATGGATTTGGACTGCCAGGGATGTGGCAGTCCTATATATGTGAGGGACTGCCACATCTCTGGCAGTCCTATATATGTGAGGGACTGCCACATCTCTGGCAGTCCTTTTTAATTTCATATGCTTACATTTTGGCTTTATGTAGTTGTTTAGTTTTGACTTTTAACTTCTATTGTAGGAGTTGCGATCTTCCGATGTTGCGGTACATGCTCCAATTGCAATCGATGTAGCGCATTTATTTTGGACCGATCTTTCGTTTCAATCAAGCGACGATGCGGTACAATGGTGTCGAAAAGTTGGACGGAAAAACAACTTAGTTCTAGTGATATCCAGATCGTGCCGAAATCGCCCGGGACGACACAGTGTGATGGTTGGCTGTGAAAGAGGTGGTGTGTTCAGATCGTACAAGAAAGACACAGTTATCCAAAATAAAGTACCAAAAAAGAAAGCTGGAACGAGGAAATGTGGTTGTCCATTCACGATCCAGATTAGAAACGAAGAAGGGAAGTTGTCAGTACAAGTGAAGAATGGAACCCACAATCATGAGATTGCCGAGACACTATTGGGTCATCCGTATGTCGAACGGTTGAACCCTACGGAGAAGAAGATAGCCGAAGACTTGTCCACTTCCGGTGTTGCACCGAGACAAATATATTTAGTCATACGGCATGAAGATGAGAAGAACATGTCTACGATGAGGTCAATATACAACGTCCTATCTTCTTCGAACGCTGTCCGGACCAAATCAAGAATGACGATACAAGAAGTGCTGAAGTTGCTTGCCGATAATCATTACGTTGAGTTCCATAGAAGACATCCCCAGAGTAATGAAGTAATTTCAATTTTTTGGGCTCATCCAGATTGCACAAGTCTGGCCAGGTCTTTTGCCGACGTGTTACTCCTTGATTGCACGTACAAGACCAACAAGTTCAAGATGCCTCTCCTTCATATTGTCGGATTCACCTCTACTCGGAAAACATTTCCGGTGGCATTTTGCTTCATGAAGAGTGAAAAACTTGAAGACTACACATGGGCATTGGAGAAACTGAAAACACTTTACACCGGTCATACAGAGCCGTCAGTTCTTGTGACCGACAGAGAGTATGCCCTAATTAATGTTATTCGCATTGTTTTTCCTCAAGCGGATACATTGCTATGCACTTGGCATGTCAATCGTAATATTCAAGCCCAATGTAAGTTGAAGTTTCAGAAGGAGGAAGGTAAAATTGACATGCAAAATTTTCAAGAATTCTCCAATGACTGGAATTGTGTGTGGCGAGCCTCTACGATTGACAGTTACGACGCCGCATGGTACATGTTCAAGGAAAAGTGGGAGACGAGGGAGCCGGCATGCATTTCATACATCAAAGATACATGGCTTGAACCGCACAAAGAACACTTCGTCTTAGCATGGACGAATTTGGTGAAGCATTACGGCACGACAACTACCAACCGTGTCGAAGGAGCACACTCTGTAGTGAAGAGACAACTAAAATCATCTCTCGGCAACTTTGTCTCTGTTTGGCAAGCTATACATCTATTGGTAGAGCGGACGGTGAATGAAATTAAGGCATCATTTGAGATGAGCTTAAATATAGTTAAGCATGAGCATAGAAAGGATGTACTGTTAGATGCTTTAGTTCGCGTGGTATCTCACACGGCGTTGACATTAATATGTGATGAGATTGAAAGGTCAAAGTATGTCGGGTTTGATCCCCAAGTTTGCGGGTGTGTACATCGACATACACTGGGCCTCCCTTGTGCACATCAGATTAATGAATATCGCCGTGAATCCATTCCTATTCCAGTAGAAGCAGTCGATCAACGTTGGAGGCAGTTGTCTATGATGCCTGTGGTGAAGACGGACGATGATTTCTTCTCTTTGACACAAGTGAAACTTCTCCACGCAAGGTGGTTAGCCTCAGTAGCAGCGGAACGACAGTCCATTGAGCTTAAAATCCAAGAAATTGCATGTCCGATCACTACTAGAATGCATGAGCCGACCGTTGTTTCCAATCCTAAAGACAGACCTCAAACAAGATTGACTAGTTCACAGAAGAGAAGGCTGGAGTCAACTAGGAGAGATCCATCGTACTTTGAGCATGTTGAACGAAGCTTACAGTAAGCTCCGCCCGCACGGAAGGCCAAGCTTGTCATTCGCCGAGAAATGGAGAAAATGGACCTCCCAAGAGAAGATACCGTTGCAAGCCAAACACTGAGTTTGTATATTGATAAATTCCAACCTGAGCTTCGCCGATACATTTGGTCTATTGTCGATGTCCCCGGTGATGGCCATTGTGGATTCCATGTGCTTGCAAGACATCTTGGTTATGATGTCAAATACGGATGGAGACAGGTGAGGCAGGAGCTATACGAGGAGTTAGAGACTCGTCTTCCATTCTACTCCCACCTCCTAGGCAAATAAACAGTTGAAAGTTTGTTTTTAAGTATCCCTTGCACATGTCAGTCCCGTCTGTCGGCTATTTATTTGCCAATAGGTACATAATACCTCTCGTATTTTTCTCGATGGGTATTAGAGAAACATTCTTTCCGATGTGCGCTCCTCCGCCGGACCACGGACATTCTAACCTACGTACTATAGGTCAAATCGGTGATCACTTCGTCATACTAAAGATGATCGGTCATTCTCTGATTCCTCCACCTTTAACAGTTTGGTACAAAAGAGCACCGGTCGAAGCCAGAGCTTGGACCACACCTTTCGCTGATCAAATCGACCATTGTAAGAATTTGTTGAAGTTTGAGGAGCCAAGAGACTTACCTGCTGACCACTGTGACGTCGAAATCGACTGAGTATCAATGTGTTATATGGAGGACCACTTTTGTATACATTTTGGCATTTTAGTTATAGGGGACCACTTTTGTATACATTAAACTATGAAATATGAAGTCCAATATATGTTTCTTACTTTTATCCATGTGTTATATGTGTTTTATGTGCTTATCTGGGTGTTATACATGTGTGTTTTGTGTGTTTGGCCGAGTATTATACATGTTTTACATGTGTGCTAAAAACCATCAGAGGACTGCCACAACCAGGACAGTCCTTCACATGTGTTGGACTGCCCTGGGTGTGGCAGTCCTAGATGAAATGTTCTGTGATCACAGAACATTTCATCTAGGACTGCCACACCCAGGGCAGTCCAACACATGTGAAGGACTGCCCTGGTTGTGGCAGTCCTAGATATAATGTTCTGTGATAGGACTGCCACACCCAGGGCAGTCCTTCACATGTGTTGGACTGCCCTGGGTGTGGCAGTCCTAGCTGAAATGTTCTGTGATCTAGTCACAGAACATTTCAGCTAGGACTGCCACACCCAGGGCAGTCCAACACATGTGAAGGACTGCCCTGGGTGTGGCAGTCCTAGATGAATAGCCCTGTACAGAACATTTCAACACAAGTATCCAACACATATCCAACACATGTATTTGTTTTACACAAGTATCCAACACATATCCAACACAAGTATTTGTTTTACACAAGTATCCAACAGAAGTATTTCAACACAAGTATCCAACACATAACCAACACAAGTATTTCAACACAAGTATCCAACAACATGTTCGACACCCAAAAATATCAACATCCAAAATAGCCAACTTCAGACAATCAAACAACAACAAGTTTGCAAAATATTCAACATTATACAATCAGACATCAGACAATCATACTACATATCATGGCGGGCCTTCGAACGAGACTCCGCATTACGCATGAATGGGAACTCAATCTCGTCGTCGATGCGCTCAAGCTCGTTGGCGACCAAGACACTAGTGTCGACCAAGACACTAGTGTCACTTTGGCAAGCTCTCCGAAGTGTCTTGGCCAGTTCCTTCGCCCTTCTAGACTGTAAATGAAAGTATAATTGAATTTAGTCTACAAACATGAAAATCTCAAACTAATTACTAATGCAGAACTCACCATCTTCACCAATGAAACATACAAGATATTTTTCGAAGGAAGATTTCCAACAGCTACTACGGCCTCGGGACCCGGGTTTGTAGGGTTCAACAACATAGGATGTCCGACCCGCCGGAAGTACGGCATGTAGTCCTCGCTGCAGTCGGCTATCCAGGTGACCGGTTGACTCTCATCTTCCCCAAGCAGGTGCCTTTGCCACTCGGAGTAGAAGTCGGTCACCCAGTCGAAATATGCCGGTTTGTAGTTCAATGGTTGGGTCCCGCGGGGAGGTTCCAACATCTTTAGTGTGCGCTTCGGCACACTTTGCACGAAGCCAAACTGCCGAAGTACACGATCAGGCATGTACGGCTCCGTGATATCATAGCACGTGATCATGCCATGAAATAAAGAAACTTGTTGGATGGCACGACTCCCCTCGCGAAAATCCCAGTATTGATCCCAAAATATCTGTAGGAAAACAGTTAACAGCAAAAAAAAACTTAACATGAAAAAATAAGTCCCAATTTATTACCTCTTCTGGCACCAAATTGTCAAGTACTTCACGAATGGAAGCCAATAGTTGCCAATCTTTGGTTTCCACCTGGGCCTGCCTCCATCGAGCCACTCTAGGAAGGTGTTCAAAATAGTTTGGGTTCAGGTCACCCCGTCTGAGCATCGGAAAGTGCTCGTATATCCATGTCTATTCAATTTATAAGTTAATAGTCACAAAATATAAACAACAAAATGAAGTATACGAGATTAAATTGTTGAAAGTTTTCTTACATGTAGCAGAGTCTGGCATCCGGCAATTGTCTTAGTCCCGACACGGGATGCGATGCCGAGCTCGCGGTAAAGATAGGCGAGAATACCGCTACCCCACGATATATCAATGAAATCATCCACGGACAATAAATTGAGCATGTACCTCGCATGTATCGAGGTTCCGGACTTGTCCGAAATGTCCACCGTTCCTAGGACGAACAACATGTAAGCACGGGCCACCGTGTCGACCAACTCATCATCATCCTCATCCAATTCCATATTCGTGAAGTGCTCCACCAGAAATGACAGAGGAATTCCATATGATTTCTTGAAGCCGGGGAGAGTTGTAGAACTAGTTTCCTCAAGTTCAAGGTTACTTGAGACAAACTTGACGATCTTCGAGTACCATTTTGTGGATTTTTCATTTCTGTAATGTTCTTTGATCATGACGCGACCGGTAACTGGTAGTTCCAGTATCTGGTAGACGTCGTCAAGTGTAATGGTCATCTCCCCACATGGGAGATGAAACGTGTTGGTCTTCGGGTGCCATCTCTCCACAAAGGCGGATATGAGGGCACTATCCATTGTCCTATAGGCATAATCTGCCAAATTATGCAAACCGCTCGGTAAGATTTTAACCTGGACGGCCTCCGATAAGCTTCTAAACGGCCAAGACACGGTTTTCTTCCCGTAACTCACAGCCCTAAGGATACGATATGTCCTCTGTATATCAAACAACATATAAAAACATAAAAAATATAAAATACATATAGATATCATATACTAAACTGGTAGCTTACAAAAGTAATGTACATACCGGATTCTTCCATATTGCATATGCAATATGGTTCTCAAAAGAATCCAACATTGTGCAACCTGGCGGACGGACATGCGGTTCAGAAGGACCGGCCTCCTCAGATGGAGCAGAACCACCTTGACGTGGCGGACGGATATGTGGCTCAGAAGGACCGGCCTCCTCAGATGGAGCAAAACCACCTTGACGTGGTGGTAGGAGTTGGCTAATTGGCACGTCGTCGTCATCACTGGAAGGAGAAGGAGTACGAGCTCGTTGCTTCGACCGAGCTTGTGGTCCCGGTGGCGGTCTCCGTATCCCAGACCGACCTTGGCGCGCCGGTTCGAAAATTGTAATCGGACGCTCAAGAGGACGTTTCGCGCGTTCCTTCCGCTTTGACGCGGTGGGACGTATTCTTTTTTGTGCGTCCGAATGACTGTTACACCTATAGAACAATGGATTGTGCGACCGTACAGTTAATAAATAATGCAAACTAAAATAGAACTGTTACCCCCTATCCCCCACCCCCAGACCACAACTAAAACTGAGTACAGTAGGACTGCCTGGCATGTGGCAGTCCAATTGCAAACAAGGACTGCCACAGTCCTGGCAGTCCTCTATTGAAAGAGGACTGCCAGGACTCTGGCAGTCCTTGTTTACATGTGGACTGCCACATGCTTGACAGTCCTACTGTACTCAGGGCCGACAGACGAACGACTCGCTAGTTTGTCGTTTTCTAGGGTTAGGGTTTTAATAAAAATTGTGGGTTTGTCGTGTTCGAAAATGCCATTCATAAACCCTAAAGACATTCTAAACCTAAATTATCAAAAGTTTTTAGAGAATTAAAACTATTATAGGGTTTCGAATAGAATGTAGAAAATTATAGAAGAAATTTGGAAAAAACGTACCTAGAATCCGATTTCTTCGACTTGCGTGTCATCTCGTCGAATGTAGGAGTGTTCTTGAAAAAAATTTGGTGGAGGAATTGGGATTAGAGTGGTGGAGGAGAAGAGACTAGGGTTTTGGGAGAGGGAGAGAGAGCTCTTCTTTTTTTTTTCTTTTGGAGGAGAGAGAGAGGCAAATGAGGTTTGGAGAGGAAATGAGAGTTTGGGGGGTTGGGCTGCCCCCTAGCAAAATGTGGGCTGCCCCCAGTAAAATCTCTACTTTTTGGGCTGCCCCTAAGTGAGGGCTGCCCTCTAGTAGAAGTTATGGTGCCCCTAAAAAAAACCTAACAAAAACCTATGGCAAACTTGTAATTTTTTCAAAAAAATTTGGGCTGCCCCATAGTAGAAGTGGTGGTGCCCCTAAAAAAAACCAAAAAAAAATACCCATCAAGTCATTTCACAAAAAAATTTTAAAAAAAAACATACAAGCGAAATTTGTAGCACCCATATTGTAACAAATATGGAACAATCTGAAGCAAACTCCATCAGGAATTTATACTTAGCCTTCCAAGTTCACATAAACAACCAAATAATAGACAGATCTCAACGTGAACTACGTACCAGTGATCAGCTTAACAAGATGGAGCGAAATAAATAAATAAAAATCTACAGAGCAATTGAGAAGAGGAAGACTTACAGAGAGAGAGAGTGTAAAGCTATATGGAGAGAGAGAACCCTATTCTTTTCGCAGAGCAATTGTAGTGTGTAGGAAAGAAAGAGAGCAAGTATGAAAGTGTAAAAGCATAGAAAGCGTTACCCACCAACCAAGAAGGATCTTAGGGGTAACTGCACACTAGCACGAGAGCATATGCGCATCCCTTTTTGGTCTGGGCTGAGCCAGGGTGGGACCGTGGGACCAGAGGCACGTTGATTGAGCATATTGTGTTGACAAAGTACAAAAGAGTCGAAGTGTTGAACAAATAAAAGGGAAATTCTAAAGGTGTACCAAAAATTATTCGGACTAGTCCAAATTTACTTTTACTTATTTGTAAATTTGTCACTGAAAAAATTGTTTCAGATCAGTCTACTTTTTTCATGACTGTCAAAAAATTTAAAAGTTCTTTCTATTTTCTACTGGAAGGACTGTCAAATATTTTGACAGTTCTAAAATTTGATTTGGAAGTACTGTCAAATATTTCGACAGTCCTCCTTCTCTCTCCCCCTCTCCCTCTCTCTTCCTCCCCTGCCTCCTCCTCTCTTCCTCCTCCTCCGCGTCATCTGCCTCCTCCTCCTCTCTCGACTAGGAGTGTGCATCGGTCGGTGGTCGACATATTTGATCACAACCGAAGTTAATCGATTTAAAAATAATCACAGTCGAACCAAACCAACCAATTGGTCGGTTCGGTTTTGAAACCAACCGACTTGGTTCGGTTTGGATCGGTTTGGTTGATCGATTTTGATCAGACAAAAAATTTTAAGTATATAAAAGTGTTTCACAAAGTAAATTCACACAAAAATAAATTCTAACCATCACCTGTTTGGAAGATGTTTATATGAGATACCAAAGTGGACAATAATCTTCTAAGTAAATCACTTGTATAATAAATTTCTTCCACAAAACCAAAATGATTCTCGAAAATAAACCCTAATTCTAATAGATCTGAATTGAAGATGGAAAATAAACAAACAATGAGAAGGATAAGTTGGACCGAATATAAACCTAACTTTAGGTTGTTACTAACTAGGTTCGGTTTAAGCGGTTTTTTGAATGACCAAACCGTGAGACGAACCAAATCGACTGATTTTTTAAATGGTCAAGTCGAACCAATCCGATCGGACCATCGGTTCGGTTAAAAATGACCGATTCGGTTTGGTTTGGTTCGATTTGGTCGGTTTGGTCCAAATATGCACACCCCTACTCTCGACCTCCTCCTCCTCCGCCTCCTCTCCTTGACCTCCTCATCGACTGCCTCCTCCTCTCTTCCTCCTCCAGCTCCTCTTTCTCGTTTCCTCCCCCGCCTCCTCCTCTCCTCTTCCTCCTCCTCTCTTCCTCCTCCGCCTCCTCCTCTCCTCTTCCTCTTCCTCTTTTCCCCCCTCCCCCCGCCCCCTCCTCCTCTCATCTCCTCCGTCGCCTCCTCTCCTCGACCTCCTCCGCGACAACCTTCTCCTCTCCTCTGCCTCCTCCTCTCCTCGACCTCCGCCTCCTCCTCTCTCTTCTTTGCCTCCAACTATCCTCTGCCTCCTCTCCTTAGCCTCCTCTCCTCGACCTTCTCTCCTCAGTCTCCTTATCTCTCTCTCTCCTCTGCCTCCTTCTATCCTCGACCTCCTCTCCTTTGCCTCATCCTCCTCCTCTCCTCAGCCTCCTCTCCTCGACCTCCTCTCCTCAGTCTCCTCCTTATCTCCTCGAGGTCGAGTGTCGTCGGAGTTCGTCGATGAGGACATCAGATTAGGTTGTGTGAGGGGAGAACAGATATAGGCAGTCCCAAAGACAAATTTGGGTTATCCTAAATAAAAAATTGGCCAGTCTGGGTTAGCACCAAGTAATGGACTGTCCTAAGTAATTTTTGAAGTGCTTATAGAATTTTTTATATTAAAGCCCCCAATCATTTAGTACTGTCAAAACTTGACAGTCCTAAATTATGATAGGATAGTCAATTAGTTGACAGTCCTAATTGGAACTCATTGCCAACATATATTTTGGCTCCCAATCCTTTAGGACTATAAGAAAATTCTAAAGTCATGCTTATATACAGGACTGTAGGAAATTCCACATTCCATATATAATTCAAGACTGTACAGTCCTACAGATACTATAGGACTGTAGAAAAATTTTACAGTACTATATATACTATAGCACTATAGAATTTGCTTATAGTCATGTTGGTTTGAAGCCCGACTGTTAGCTCTGTTCGATTTTTTGAAACCCTTAATTTAATTTTTAGGGTTCGAAAGTCCGTATATCAACCATAAATTAGTTCTAAAACTATTTTATCTAACTATTTTAGATATTGTTTGAAATTGGAGGAGTTGGAGAGAAAGGGGTTTGGGAATTTGAAGAGGGAGAATAGAAATTTAGAATGAAGAATTTTGGAAATGTTTGGAGGGGGGGGGGGGGGGGGGGGGGGGTTGGGAAGTCTAAAAAAATATGCGCTGTCCTAAGTAAAAATTGTAAAAATCTGAATTGTCCTGAAGTAATGGGATGTCCTAAGCAAAATATGAAGTGCCTTTAGAATTTTCCAAATAAAACTTGGCTACTTAAAACTTATACAGCAAAATTTCAACTTGATACCCTCAACTATCAATGTTTGGCAACTTGATACCCTAAACTTTCAAAATAGCCAACTTGATATCCTGAAAAATAAATTTCCCAAAATACCCCACCCTCTCTCTTTCCCAGCCCCTACCACCATCCCATCTCCCCAGCCCCCCTCCTCCCGCCGTTCAGCCCCCCTCCCCCCTCCTGCGTCGCCCCATGCGTGCCGCCACCAGTGCGCATCACTCTCCCTCGGCATCACCTGCTCGCGTGTGTCGCCCGCCCACGCTCGTACCCTCGCGTGTACGACTCGCTCACGCTTGTCGCCCGTGCGTGCGTACCTCGCCCGCACTCGCGCTCGCGTGGCGCCCACACTCGTCGCCCCGTTGCTGCTTTGCTGACCTTCGGCGTGCCACCCCGCTGCTGTTGCGCCCTCGCCCGCGTCCGCCGCCCCTCCTGCACGTGCTCGCTGCTCCCCGCCAGAAAGAGAGGGGGGGGGGGGGAGAATGGAGGGGGCAGGGGTATTTTTGGATTTTTTTTCTTTTTAGGGTATAAAATTGAAAATATTCAATAGTTTATGGTATTAAGTTGGCTATTTTGAAAGTTTAGCGTATCAAGTTGCCAAACATGAATAGTTGAGGGTATCAAGTTAAAATTTAGCCAAATTATATCTTCAAAGTTCATGCATCTCTTTCAAGGTATTTAACCTATTTTAGTTAACTAATAAAGACACTACCAAAAGTGTTGATAGTCCTCAAATAAAAATAAGAACATTCAAAATTTTGACAGACTATTCTATACTTAGTATTGTTAAAATTTTGACAATTCTAGATATACACAGCCAAAATTTTGATAATTTTTCAGGATTGTCAAATTTTGGTAGTTTTAAGACTGTCAAAATTATAATATCCGTCCGTAACAATTTTTATAGCACCTTTATCACTAATCTATTTTAAAGTAGAAGAAAGAATATCGATGGATTTAACTTATAAGTGAAATAATCTATTAAAATTAGTGGAGTCTAAGTTATGTGGATTCATACACACATAGGAGGTCAAGTTCCCAAGGGTTGTTTCTACCTATGTTAAATATTAATTGGAGTTGCACTAAAACAGTTGTCGTATTTTGTTGCATTAAATGACTTCATTTACAGAGTTCGACTACAGAAATTCAAATAGGAATTCGCAATATGATGATGACACGTGTCATTATTTTTCTATTTAGATCTTTGGTTTTTTTTATTTAGGTCATTAAAAAAATCAAGAGCTGAGATACATGTAATCTAATGAATATTAATGGTTGAGTTTCAAAATTTAAGAACTCATGAACTTTGACAACCAATATTGCTAAAGTTGCATTGAATACTCCACAGCACGTTGCCTAGTTAAAGTATTTAGAAAAAAAATTCAATTTTTTACTATAAATTTTTGTTTAGTCTAATTATTTACTTGTTTTTTTAAAAAAAAGCTAACTATTTTTTCTGATTTGGATAAAGCCAAACATGGATATCCTTATCCATATACATAACAAATTCTATCATATTCCATCTTATATATATTATCGATCAGAAAGTTCCGTATGTATTTGATTTGACTACCGATATTTCTCTTCATTTCTTATTTTCATAATACGTTATCAGCACCTATCTTTTTTTTTCCAAGGAAGGTCGAGAAAATTATTTTTCTTCTTTCATATATGCTATTGGATGATCGAAGCTCTAGGGTTTAAATTTTATTTTAATATCTACTAGCAAACCATTACATGATATCAACACGATAATCCGACGTTCCTCCGTAATCCAGTTTCCCTGGAACAACTGAATTAATGCATCATGACATTGTCTACCCATAAACTAGAGTTTCGATCCACTATCTTTATCTCATGTAAAATGCACACACATCATAGACTACCTTCATCTAACAAAACCTATGATTGAGTTTTGAATATTTAATATGATCAATAGGATATAATTCTCCGAGTAATTTGTGCTTAGGAGAGTTGTTTGAGTCCTGCTAGAGTCCTCAAAAACTATGACTTCGCCCCTAGAAGTTGACCCCCTGATATCTTTCACTATGGTATTTGCTATTTGCTATTTGTTCTTGGTTTGTAGCTTCTGAAATGTGCATTGGTTCTAATATAAAATTTTCTTATCAATGTAGAAGGTAATCAAATTGGATAATTGAGTATCATTGTTAGCAGTTACTTGCCATTAGTTTTTTTTATACCTGTTATAGTTAGTATGACTTAACAAATGCCAAATTAGATAATGGTCTCGTCTCTGCTTTGCTTACAGGATAATTATCTTATACATAACAAATGTCAAATAATTTAAATAATAAAGTTATTATACATTTGAATTTATGTTCATGTATACTCGAATAATGTGTAGATTCTAATAAGGTTCAGTTGATTGATGCTTATCGAAATATTTTCTTTTTGATAAAATCTTTTTATATTTTATAGATATATATTTCTGGTCATTGGCTGATTTTGCTTATAACTAAAAGAATATTCACATGTTCTTTTGTTTAAATATAGCATTATGTTATAATTTTTTATAATGTATACAACTTATGCTGCATGGCTGGACATGACGAATCTGTCATATAGTAATTACATAACATTGAGTGGCATTTTTAATTTCCTACCGCGAACCCATGCCGTACATCATTAGTTTTCATGAGCACGTCTGCTGCAATTGGCTCTGTAGATAAAATTTATTGGCAACATGATTTTTTTTTTGGCGATATAATAAATTGATTTTTTTTTTTTTGTCTTTAAACCAAACAAATATTAAAAAGTGATAGCATATATCAATGTGTTTACACCTTCCATGTAGAACTTAAATCTTTTTTCTATTAAGATGTTGATATGTCCAAGCTCTTCAGCATCTTTAGAGCTATTTGTCTTGAGAGATGCATGACAATGCAACTACTGACTTGCTTTGGCTCTAGTTGCCATAAGTTCTTGCTTTCCAAAGACGATGCGAATGTTGTAGGTCCAAAGTAAATTATTTACTTGGTCCTTCTTTTTGGACCATCCAAACTTCATGCCCAACCATTTTTGTGAACCTAACAAGAGTTGAAACATCACTAGAAGTACAAGAAGTCATCGTTCTAGTATTTCCCTTGAGATAGTGAATTATTCTTTTGGTGAAGTACAACTCCCTACCTTTTAAAGTTGAATAATATTTGGGAGCTGTTGTGGACAATTAGCTCAACCTCTCTTTATATCAATATATGTCAATATCTTTTTACAAGCCATCCCAACCTCTCTTTATATAGGAAGAGAGAGGTTGGGAGTTACAAAGTGAAAAGTCACTTGGGAGTTACAAAGGTGAAGAGTCACCATGATGAGATGAATTACAATGAATTACAACACTCCCCCTTGGCTCTTCACAAACTCTGCTTGTAAACACCTCTGAGCTTCTTTGTCGGTCTGTAGCTTGCAGATTCAAAAATGACCACCTATTTGTGCCTCGTTAAAACCTTGCCAAAGAAAACCCAGTGGGAAAAAAACTTTGGTCGAAGGACAAAAGAGTACACACAGGTCAGTGTGATGGGGTAAACTTAACCATTGCAAAGGTGCCTCGTCAAAACCTTGTCAGGGAAAACCCAGTGGGAAAAACCGCTGATCGAAGGACAAAAGAGTACACGATGGTTTAGATGTATACACTGGATACTCCCCCTGATCACAATAGTCCTTAGTGAATAAGAGATTTGAAATGTGTCTCGTTAAAAACCTTACCAAGGAAAACCCAATAGGAAAAAACTTGGTCTAAGGGAAAAAGAGTACACAAGCATACATCAGGATGCTCCCCTTTTCACTCGCACTCGACAGGGCACGGGATATACGCACAACAGGGCATTTGGGGGCGCTCGTTGGGGCGCTCTCCCTCACATGCACACAACAGGGTGCGGGAAACATGTTTCACTTAGGCTAGCTCTGAAAGCTTCCTAAGTCCAATCGCTCTGACATGTTTCTGGAACGAGTGTTTTGGCAGTGACTTGGTGAACAAGTCTGCACGGTTATTCTCCGATCCAATGTGTTGCACTTCAATCTTCTGAAGCTTGTTGTTCATGTGTAAAGAACAACTTGGGCGATATGTGCTTGGTAGGATCCCCTTTGATGTAACCATGTTTCGCTTGATCAATAACAGCGGTATTGTCCTCATAGACGACAACAGGTTCATCTGGGTCATATGGAAGATCACATGTACTTCGAATATGGCCAATAATAGCTCGAAGCCATACACACTCTCTAGTCGCCTCATAGAGCGCGAGTAGCTCAGAGTGGTTCGTTGAAGTAGCCACTAAGGTCTGTTTGCGAGACCTCCAAGAAATCGCCGTGTTCCCAATGGTAAAGACATAACCAGATTGGGAACGCCCCTTGTGCGGATCAGATAAGTATCCCGCATCGGCGTAGCCAACAAGGGTCGCGTTGCTTCGAGTGCCAAGAGCGTTGGACTCACTCAAAACCGCGTAGGGATAGAACAAGCCCAAGTCCGTAGTACCCTTAAGGTAGCGGAAAATGTCTTTTATGCCATTCCAATGGCGGCGTGTTGGCGCGGTGCTGTGTCGAGCTAGATAATTCACAGCAAACGAGATGTCCGGTCTAGTACATTGGGCCAAGTACAATAAAGCGCCTATTGCACCTAGATAAGAGCACTCAGGACTCAATATCTCTTCGTCGTCCTCCTTTGGACGAAATGGGTCCTTAGTAATGTCTAGAGAGCGGACGATCATGGGAGTAGCGGACGGCTTAACGTCAAAATGACTAAAGCGTCTCAACACCTTTTGGGTGTAGTTCGCTTGATGGACAAGAATTCCATCTTTACGGTGCTCGATCTGCAGGCCGAGGCAAAATCGTGTCTTCCCAAGATCCTTCATCTCGAATTCCTTCTTCAGGATATCAGCAGTTTCTGACAAGTCTTTTTCGGTTCCTATGAGATTCATGTCATCTACATAGACCGCGATGATTGCGTATCCTGAAGTGGATTTCTTTATGAACACGCATGGGCAAAGTTCGTTATTAACGTATCCCAAACCGATCAAGTATTCGCTTAGGCGGTTATATCACATTCGCCCGGATTGTTTCAATCCATATAGCGAACGTCTCAGTCTAATCGAGAACGCGTTCCGTGGTCGGGAACTACTTGATTCAGGCATCTTTAGTCCTTCAGGGACTTTCATATATATCTCTGTGTCTAGATCCCCGTAGAGATAGGCTGTGACCACATCCATGAGCTGCATATTCAGTTTTTCAGAAACTACTAAACTGATTAAGTAGCGGAACGTTATGACGTCCATTACGGGAGAATACGTCTCCTCGTAATCAATTCCAGGGCGTTGTGAGAAGCCTTGCGCCACAAGGCGAGCCTTGTATCGCACAATCTCATTTCTCTCATTACGCTTCCTTAGGAAAACCCATTTGTGACCAACTGGTTTAACATTGGGTGGTGTTGGAGCAACAGGTCCAAACACGCTTCTTTTCGCTAAGGAGTCTAGTTCAGCCTGGATTGCTTGTTTCCATTGTGACCAGTCCGTTCGTCGTTGACACTCGACAACACTACGAGGTTCCATGTCATCATTGTTCATAATGTCAGTGGCCACTGAGTATATGAACACATCATCGATGACAGTTTCGTTTTGCTTCAAAATATCGTCTAAGCTAGCATACTCGACGGATATTTCGAGGTTATCGGCATGATTAGGAATAGGCGTTTCATCTGGAACGCGCTCTTCTAATACATCGCCGTGATCCTTAATGATCTCATGTGGCAAAACGCTTTTAACAAGATTTCTCCGCTTCCGGGGCAGAATATCTTTGGAACCAACCGGTCTTCCCTTCTTCTTGGGAATAGCGGTGGACTGGACGGCCGATGGCAGCGTCCTTTGCTCGGCGGGTTCGACCGGAGCAACATGTTTCACAGGAACATGGCGTCTCTCAGGGACGTCTATCCTTGCAGGCACATTTGCAGCAGGTATAATTGATCTCGTGACTTTTGCTAGGTCGCTAAATGCATCTGGTATTTGATTTGCAATATCTTGCAGACCTAGAATCCTCTGCACTTCCTTATCACTATGTGCAGAGGGGGGATCATGATGAGCAAAAGCGGGCACATGCCACGCTAATTCACGTCGTTCCTCATCAACGTTAGCGTACATTTCTCCCCCTAACGACGGGAAGATTGCCTCATCAAAGTCACAATCCGCGTGTCTCGCGGTAAAGAGATCGCCTGTCAAGGGCTCTAAATAGCGAATGATGGACGGGGAGTTATAACCGACATACATTCCCCGTCGCTTCTGAGGTCCAAATTTTGAACGCCTTATCGGCTCAATTGGAACATTGACTAGGCACCCAAACACGCGTAAATGTGAGATATCAGGCTCACATCCAGTAACCAGCTGGTACGCTGAAAGTGGTTGGGTGGCCATGGGCCTCAGACGGACCAAATTTGCAGCATGCAAAATTGCATAGCCCCATGCAGATAGTGGGAGTTTGGTGCGCATAACCAAGGTCCTCGCTATCACTTGCAGTCGCTTTATAAAAGCTTCCGCTAGGCCGTTTTGGGTATGAACATAAGCAACAGGATGTTCAAGATTTATTCCCAAAGTCATGCAATAATCATCGAAAGTCTTCGATGTAAACTCCGCGGCATTATCAAGTCTAATAGACTTTATCGGATAATCCGGATGGTGAGCCCTTAACTTAATGATCTGGGCAAGGAGTTTAGGAAACGCTGCATTTCGGGTGGACAACAACACTACGTGTGACCATCTAGTCGATGCATCAACCAAAACCATGAAGTATTTAAATGGTCCGCATGTTGGTTGGATTGGTCCACAAATATCTCCATGAATTCTCTCAAGGAATTGGGAAACCAATCTCGTAGGTTTCACATGGAGTGGCTTGAGATTCGTCTTCCCAATCGAGCAAGCTTGGCATAGGCTTTTCGGATTTATAACGAAATTCTTTCCTCCAAGAGGATGCCCATGTGATGCATTCATAGTGCGAAGCATCGTATTTTGACCCGGATGACCCAGCCGGTCATGCCATAGCATAAAAATCCTCTCATCAACTGGCGCTCGGCTAATGATGAGATTACTCTCGATGTGTTGTATCGTAGTAAGATACAAACCACTTGAAAAATATTTCAACTTCTCCAAGATACGCTTTTGGCCGTACTGAGTGGAGGTAATGAAAAGATACTCGAAGCCATGTTCTCGAGCAGTTTTAACATGAAATCCGTTTTCTCGAATATCCTTAAAACTCAGTAAGGTACGACTGGACCTTGGAGAATATAAGGCCTCTGATACTTCAACGGGAGTACCATTGGACAACGAAAAACGGGCTTTGCCAAAACCTTGAACAAGGGTTGAGGGTCCCGAAATGGTTGTCACTGAGGTTACTTTAGGCGTATAGGAGATAAAGTATGATTTATCTCTCAAGATAGTGTGAGTCGTTCTACTATCAACCAGACAATCCACTGCCCTGTGGTCCATGCCTATAAGTAAAAAAAAATTAAAGTTTGTCACACGTTTGAGGAAAGTGCTCGAAATAGAACTTTAATTTTATCGAGAAAACAGAAAATACAAACCACCAAAAGTTTCATGACTTAAATCAAACATAGATAGAAAATGAAGATTTATTCTTCCATTTCTGCTACAAAATCGGGGGTCTCAAGATTTAGATTTTCGCATTCGTTGACCAGATTTGCTTCGGCCCGGCGCCCCTTGTGATAGTTATTAACTTCTTGGGGGGTCGCCCTGCAAGTCCGTTGCATATGACCATAAGCACCACATTTGTAGCAGAGAGTAGGCGCTTGGCCTTCCACTCTCGCTTTGGGACGACTGGCCCGTTGGTTCTTACCATGAGACTGCCTAGGAGTCAAAGGTCCTTGGTTCTTGTTAGAACCTCGCTTTGGATGGCGAGACTTAAACTCGCCTCTGTTCCTTGGCTGGGACGACTGGCCCTTGTCTCGTTTCCACCGTAGATTTGGTCCACGGAGAGCGTTTGCATCAGGCATTGGAATTGCCTTTGTTCCAGCAGGACGAGAATTATTGTTTCTCATTAAAATGAGACTGTTCTTCTCGTCTAGTAAAAGCTGGGTGATGAGCTCAGGAAACTTGGTGAACTTAGACTGACGGTATTGCTTCTGGAGCAAGTTGTCAGTGGAAGGAAATGTGGTGTATGTTTTCTCCAATAGATCACTGTCGGTTAATATCTCACCGCAGTATTGGAGAAGTGATCGAATCCTGCAGACTTCATTGTTGTAATCAGTTACACTTTTGAAGTCTTGGAAGCGCAGGTTCAACCAGTCATGGCGTGCTTCAGGTAGCCATATGGTCTTCTGGTGGTCGAAGCGCTCTTTCAGAGAGTTCCATAGCGTCTTCGGCGAGGAGATTTCAATGAACTCCGCCTTCATGGCGTCAGATAAATGCCTGCGGAATAGAATCATCGCTTTGGCGTTCATTGAGCGAGTGACTTCCACTTCACGCTCTTCCTCGTTATAGATGACGTCCAAGAGGCCCTGCGCATCTAGATGGTTCTGGATGTCTTGCGTCCAGTCCAAGTAGTTCTTGCCAGAGGCTTCAAGGATTGGAAAATCAATCTTGATCGACATTTTTCTACAACAGGAGAAAAAATCTTGATCAGTCAACATATAAAACGACAGGTTTATATGGATTTGGTTTGTATAAGCAACAACAAACAATCGTAAATAAAAACAACGGTTTTGAAAAAACGATTTTTGTTTAAAAATTATCTTCTTATATCGATCGACGGGCCGATATAGAGAGTTCAATTAATTTCTTGCAAAAATGCATAATTATAAATACAATTTGAGCAAAAAAAATAATATTCGGTCAACCCCTTTCAGTAGCTCTACGTGAATATGACCAGGCGGGAAAATGGGGGAGGAGGGTCACCGGGGACCTCTTAAGAACCAAGCCCCAAGTTCTTTCTGACATCATACCCAAGTAGATGAGCCTATTCGGAGAGACTTCGTAAAATTTTTGTCAAATGTAAGAATAAATAAGATTTTTCAAGAAATTCACGCTATTTGCGAACTGTGCAAAATAGGTGACAATTTAGTGCGTGCTCAAAATGAGCGTTGCCTTTGAAAAATTATTAACCAAAAAAGTTATTTTTGGGAGGCCCAAATTTGGCGGTGCCAGAATTTGTTTATATAGCCAAAACCAATTTTTCAATTTTTACGCCATTACGCTAAAAAAAAACGTACAACATAAGTAGGCAACAACACACAAAAGAATTGGTGCCTAAGCAAGCGGCACCAAAAAAATGTCAACTATTTTTCCGACGTCTAATGAAGCGACGCCAAAAAATAGCGAGAAAAAAAAATACAATTTTTTTTTTACTACCCATCTGTTACAATAATTCACTGAGTAACATAAAGAAATTGCTACTTAGGCGCTCGTCGGGACGCAGATGGCAATGTGGCGCTCGCCGGGGCGCTCCAAATCCACCATTACCAAAAAAATGTTAGCACTCCAATTTTTCTTTTACAACATGAAAATTTGCTATCAAAAATTTATTTTCTCAGAAATTAAATAACAAATATGTTTTTTTTTAAAAAAAACTAGTATGCTAAAGGCTAGATTATAGCAAAATTATACATAAAAAAATTTACAACTGCTAACAGAAAGTGAATATATCAATATATTCACATGTTGCAGCAGAGGGCTCTCTTCCCAACACACATGAATTACAACACTGTTAACATTTTAAGCATAGTGTTACTTATTTGGTTGTTTTTAAGCATGGAAAAAAATATAACTTACTGTTTTTACATATTTTTAAAATCCAGTTGCAAAGCTTTTGTTAAAAACAATTTGCAAAGCTTCTGATAAAGCCCATCTGCGAAGCTTTCTATTAACATATTTTTAAACTTAATATATTACTTACTACTACCAAAAGATTCTGTTGCCTATATATCATTTGCAATACATTAAATCTTTTGAACAAATTTTACTATATTTGGCAATATATATATTAGACTTGTTCAAATATATATATTAGCCTTGTTGTCACATATTCATTAGATAATTCCTTAATTTATTATCTACAAACTTCATATATTTGCTTGTTGGCCGGCATTGTAGTTGTCAAGAAAACGCATTATCAAGCCTTACCACATGCACACAAAAGGCTCTAATAGGACCTAAGCTCTTGATCATTCACCACCCAAAGTTAATAAGTATGATCTAATTACGACGACAAGATGGAAGACGAGCGACGGTGGAAGCAAAAAATTTTTTTACCTTTCTTACCGTACGGTGGAAGAAAGTGGGAAGACGATTGCGGATACACGGGATCGGCGACGAGCGACGGAGTGCGCGCGGGGCAACGGTAGGCGGACGTCGAGGCGAGCGGTACGTCGGGTCTCCGGCGTTGCACGAGCAAAGTGCTGATAACGTGTTGTGGACAATTAGCTCAACCTCTCTTTATATCAATATATGTCAATATCTTTTTACAAGCCATCCCAACCTCTCTTTATATAGGAAGAGAGAGGTTGGGAGTTACAAAGTGAAAAGTCACTTGGGAGTTACAAAGGTGAAGAGTCACCATGATGAGATGAATTACAATGAATTACAACAGGAGCATTATATTTATATTGCAAACAAATAAGTCTACTTGTATACGTTTTTGACCACCCAAATGGGTGCATGCATGACATGTGTTGTGATGTATGTCCGGAGAAATAAATTTCCTGCGAACTAAATTTTTGCAGGTCACAGCGGGTCTCTGGTCCTCCAAAGGCTAAAACTGAAAATACCAACCTGAATGTTGATATTTCAATAATGTAGTTGTATATATTCTGAACTATAAAGTTTCAAAGTTGGTGCCATAAGGTTGTTCTATCCATAGGGATACTACGGATGCGTTATTGTCCTACCAACTATCATAGACCTGAATATCTATGTTTAGAATTATTATTATTGACTAATAATATTTTTATTTGCAACTATTGATAAGATATTGCCATATCTAGAAACTGAAATCCAAGAAAAAAAAAGATAGAGACATTTTATGCATGATTGATAGTGCTACTACCAATACCATCCTAAAGAATATGTTCTTTTCCTCCAACAAGAATACTAGTGTGAAAGTAGTATCCATGATAGCTAGTCCTGTAACCACCTAATTCAGGAAGAGGGGTATTTTTGACATTTACTATTATTTAATCTTGATATTCATATAGTCCTAAAATATTGCTGTTAGTTAGTATGCTAGCTAACTTAATCAAATTAAGTATCAGTTAGTATGTGCATTTGAAGATTTGCTAATTCCTTTATTTATAAAATTTTTATTTCAAATTAGCGAACAAAATTTAGCTAAAATAATTATTTGAGGAATTATTATTATTATTATTATTATATATAAAATATGAGTGCTCTAGAACCAACCGGCTGGTTTTGTATTATGGAACCAACCTATGTTATACACGTTGGATTGGAATTGCATGGTTGAGATTAAATAACTTAAAAAGGTGGTGGAGTCTACACCTTTTAATTCCAACCACTAAATTCCAATCCAATGCATAAAACATAGGGTGGTTCTATAATACAAAATCAACCGGTTGGTTTTGGAGCATTTCTGTATATATATATATATATATATATATATATATATATATATATATATATATATATATATATATATATATATATATATATATGAGCATATATAGTTAGTATATTAATTATTGGTGATTATAGATGTTAGTATGGTTTAGATGCACTAGAAGGCACATGCATTTCAGTCAACAATTAAAAGGCTAGTCACTAGTTTGGACTTGTTTAAATCCATCAAATTAAATTCAATCGAAACTAAACTTGACCTAACTCTTCATGAATAATATTAGGGTCCAAACCAAGTCCTAATTAGATCCAAATCATGCACACATGAGTGTGTGCACAACCATCAAACCAAGTGAAACCTGGCCGCCCCTCATTCAGCCCCCCCCACTCCTTGTAGTTTCAATAACTACCACCCATCAGTCCTTTTCCCCTATTTCCAAGGCCACAACGCCCTTAACTCATTTCCATACAACCCTATGATTCATTTCCACTTCTTTTCCATTAGCTTTCACCCCTCTAAAGGCCACAAGGACAACAAACTTTCAACTTTGGCAACAGCAGGTTGCTGAATTTACATCGACTTTAACAATGTTTTGCACTACCAAAACAGTAGGTAAAAATCTCAAGCCCTTTACCAAAGTTATTCCTCTACCTCTTAGATTTCATTTACATATTCATGGTGGTTTTGATCCCCAATTCGCTCTCACACGAAAACATGTCCAAAATAGGTGATGTCCGGGAGAATAACACATAGAACAAGGCGTACCTCCCAAACCGCTATGTAAAATGCTATAAAACTTTTTATGTTGCGTACCTCTGCTCATTTCAATCGTTTTTGTATATAATTGTCTATATGTTCTGTTCAAATTCCCCTCGATACAAGCGTTTTTCGAAAGGGTGCTGTCAGTCCAGTTTCCCGTTATACATATTTTCGTATGCGTATACGAAATTTCTGGCATTTATCAGGTAGACCGTAGTTAGACTTATTTTGCTTAGCCTAGACTTGGTTTAATCTTGACTTGGTTTATTTGATGGGTTTGGTTCAATTTGACTTGGTTTGGCTTGGCTTGAGATGGAGAGGGTTGATATATAACCCAACTCCTTCTCTCTCTCTCTTCTCATTCACTTCTTCATTTACTTCTTCATCTTCTTCATTTACTCCTTCCACCTACCAAGTCCTAGACAAGTGCAACTTGCTTCATGATGGATCTCAAGTTTTATTATTCCATTCTCTTTCTTACTTGATTTTAAGCCTCTTTAGAACTTGACAATTTTTGGTTTGATGGATGGATTTTTGTAGATCTAAATTTGTAGCCTTTTCGGTTTTATTGGATTTTGATCTACCAAACTTCATTATTTTCAAGTTTTGATTATTCTATGTTATAGAGAATTCGATTTTACCCAAAATGGACCTTTGAAAAGTTAAATTTTGACTTGTTTTGAGGAAGTTATGGCCAAAATAAGATTTGGACATTTTTTAGTTCATCTGTTCTGAATCTGGCAGGGACGATGAATAGTGCCACAGGAATGAATAGTGTCGTAGGAATGAATAGTGCCGTACGGCGTGCATAGTGCCGCATGGATGTATAGTACCGCAGGAATAAATAGTGCCGCAGGAATGAATAGTGCCGCATAGCTTGCATAGTGCCGCATGAATGCATAGTGCCGTAGGAATAAATAGTGCCGTATGGATACATAGTACCGCAGAAATGAATAGTGCCGCATGGCTTGAATAGTACTGCAGGAATGAATAGTGCCGCATGGTTTACATAGTACCGCATGGATGAATAGTGCCGTATGGCTTACATAGTGCCACATGGATGCATAGTGCCTCAGGAATGAATAGTGCCGCATGGCTTGCATAGTGCCTATTTTGGCTGTTTTTGGCCGTTTTACGTCCTATTTGGCTGAATTGTGGCCAGAATTTCTCCCAACTCCCAATATGAAAGTTGTAGATCTTTTCCTTGGCTTCAAAAATATATTACTGTCTATTTTATACAAGTTTCTCTCATTCATGGTAATATAAGGATAGAACACGATAGTGGCCTGTTAAAGCGCACTCTTAACAAGTAACAAGTAACATGACATGATAGTGGCCCGTAGTGGCACACTCTTAACAAGCAACCTTGGCATGATAATACATGATAGTGGCCCGTCGTAGCGCACTCTTGATAAGTAAACATAACATGATAATCTTGATATGCTGTTGTGACGGCTATCTTGACTTGCTAAGTAACTCTTGTCTTGACACCGCGGGTGTTTGTGCTTGTATAAGCTACATGTCTCGTCTTGCATCATGTCTAGGACATGAATTCCTGGTTACCATGGTCAGGAATTCATATAGAATCTGACTAGGATAATGACTAGAGTGATCAAGTAGTTCATGAAGAGATTTCTCAGCTACAGGTAGTCCCGTTATCTGGGTGCTCTAATTGGACTTGTAGCCTGCCGTCGAGTAGGGCACATTTCCAGTACACTGTCATGTGTTGCACCCACAAGTCACCTAATCCAACTCTTTCAACTTGCTACTGGATAACCTGGATTAAGTTTGCAGAGCTTGTGGCTGTTGGAACATCTCATTACATCTTGTTAATAATTAGGCTTGTGATAACCCTAGTTAGTTAAAGTATCAAGCCGTACTTATTGCTTGGCCGTGATTGATGGATGGAGTCCAGTCTAGTATTGTCTAAATAGTTCTAGTACATAGTTACTTCAGTGCATTTACTGTTATGCTTTACCTTATCGATAATCGGTCAGGGACTAAGTTCTGTTTAGGAGAAGGATTACAACTCCGGTCCTTGTCTGGTTTACGGGTTGTAACTTGGTTATCGAAATAGTTCCTTAGTTACCTTATCGTTTATCATCCTGATTTCTTTAACTCATGTCTTTTATTATCCTTTATGTCTCATGTGCTAATATGCTGGTTTTAGTTCTTAAGTGAAGCCTTCCTTGTGGCACTTGCTCTTTCTGGGGTCTGATCCAGCTGGTTTTGTATGGCCAAATTTTGGAGTAGCACCCGAGGATCTTCCAGCCTTTCGGCCAGATGGTGAACACTAGACGCAACCCCGGCAACGAGTGGGTTTTATTTTGCTCTCCTACTCTATTGTAAATTATTCTTTTGAGGCGTTTAGCCGTCGAGCAAGTGTTAGCTCGTGTTAAATTTATATTTCTGTCTGCCTAAGGGCTGTAACATGATTGACAAATCCTAGGGTTGATCATGTATGACTTAAACTCTTACTAGTCTTCGCATTTTGTATGACTAGCTTCATGATCATCTGAATATATAATATTTGGGATGCCTTACTTTGTATGTCTGGTGATCTACCATCTTGTTATATTATTTGCTTGCTTGAGATTGGGACACTAGGCTTGTTCTTGACCATAAGTGACTATTGGCTTGTAGTAAACCCTCATGCATCTAGACAGCCGTGACCGTATTGCGAGGCAGGATTCACTTCAATGTACGTAGCTGGCTGTGTCTGTCCCCCACTCTCCAGTATTCTGGTTCTGGGGCATGACACGGTTTAAGTGGTGGCCCATGCAGGTCTTGTAAATCAAGATGTGTGAGGGTTTCACTGAATAGATGTCTCAATCAGCACTCGCCCTTGATCTCTACTCGTGTCTTCTAATCTTTCCTAAATCTTGACCTGATCACATGTTTATATCCTCGATCTATCATGGTCCTTCCTTATTGTTCCCCATGTCGTTTCTTCAGCGGTATTGTTCATGGTCCTACCGATCAGCAAGGCGGAGCACCTCCAGTGGACCAGCAGCAACCTGGAGACCAAGCCCAGCACTCTGGAGCGGCCTCCCGAGTCATGCATTCCGGGGATCCAGAGCCCCTAGTTTAGCCAGTCCAGCCTGCAGAGCCTGACAATGGAACCCTGGTGGGTCTCATCAGGGAATTGCTTGCATCTCAAGATCATCGGGGCGATGCCCTGCACCAGAAAGTACAAGATGCCATGGGCAGAGTTGGTTACCAAGGGAACAACACGGCCAATAGCTTCAAGCGTCTGAACCCTCCTTTCTTTGACGGCAGTGAAGATGCTATCACTGCTGATGCATGGCTTCAGGACATAGAAGTTATCCTTGAGGCAGCTAGGATTCCTGAGAAAGAGAAGGTGGCCGTTGTGTGCCTGCAGTTATTGGACTTAGTCCGCAGCTGGTGGGCGATGCTAGCAGTTGGATTACCGACGCCTGTCTCATGGACAGTATTCAGCAACAAGTTCTAGACCAAGTACTTCGACGCAGTAGCTCGGTATGATCTGCAGATGAGATTCACCAATCTTAAGCAGATGGGCAAGATGGTCGATGGATATGCGATCGAGTTTTCTAGACTTCGTCGGTTTTCTCCTACCTTGGTGGCAGCCGAATTCGATCGAGCCCAGCGATTCCAGCAGGGGCTCCACCTAGAGATTATTATATCAGTAGAGCAGTTTGAGCATCAGACGTTTGATGCCGTCTTGCGAGCAACGAAGATGCATGAGTATACTTCGCAGAGGATTGTAGATAGAAGCAGAGGATGGAAGAGGTCTCATGGGCAGATGTCCCAGTCTTCAGCACCAGCCCCGAGAGCTAGGGCTTTGACTATTGGGGCTCCTAGGAGGGCGACTACAGTTTTGTCGGTTCAGCACTCGACGCCAGTGTATCCTCAATAACAGAAGCAGAAGCAGTCTTCCGCAATGGGCTGCACTCATTGTAGGAAGCCAGGACATGTAGTATCAGAGTGTCACAGAGTACAGGGATTGTGCTTGGCTTGTGGGGTACCGGATCACAAGATAGGGTCTTGTCCGAATAGAGCTAGTTCATCGTCATCAAACCTAACCAGTCCATCGGTTAGGGGTTCAGCACCAGTGCAGTAGCAGTACCAGCCTACGAGGCCATTGCCGCCTTAGGCCCAGCAGTATGCCAAGATCCAAGCTCAGATTCAGAACAGGCAGAGAGGTCACCATCAGAGGGGACCAGCACCAAGAGGACAAGGTCAGGCTATGGCTCTGACGGTAGAAGAAGAGTTAGCTTTAGGTGAGGTGGTGGCAAGTACCATTCTCGTCAATTCTTTTCCAGCATCAGTATTATTTGATTTGGGTGCATCTCATTCATTTATGTCTGCACGATTCGCAACACGGATAGGACTGGAGCCCGAGTTATTATCAGTAAGGCTCAATATACTTACTGATAACGGTCTTGTGGGAGTAGATAGAGTATTTTCCTCGTGTCGAATCGTAGTTAGCGGTAGAGAGTTTTCCGCTAGGTTGGTAGAATTTTCGATGGCCGATTATGATGTGGTCCTAGGAATGGATTGGTTGAAGGAGCAATACGCAAGAATAGACTGTCATATTGGCAGGATTATTTTTGGTATTCCCGATAAACCAGAGTTTTCATTTTCCAGGGGCGAAGTGGAACCTTCTCCCCCAGTATTGTGGATGGCAGTAGAAGTGGCAGTTCTGTTTCTCAGAGTGTATTTCCCGAAGAGCTTCCAGGCATGCCCCCAAAGAGAGAGATAGAGTTCACCATTAATTTGCTTCCAGGGACGGTACCAGTGTCAGAAAGAGTCTACAGGATGGCACCTTCAGAGTTAGAGATCTTGTACAAGATGATTGAAGAACTTAGGACCAAGGGATTCATTCGTGCTAGTAGATCACCTTGGGGAGCCTCGATACTTCTTGTGAAAAAGAAGGATGGTACGTCAAGATTATGTGTTGATTATCGTACCTTAAACTTTGTAACAGTCAAGAACAGATATCCTCTACCAAGGATAGATAATTTATTTGATCAACTCAGAGGAGCGGCAATATTCTCGAAGATTGACTTACGATCAGGGTACCATCAGATCAGAGTTAGAGAGCAAGACATCCCGAAGACAGCATTCAGATCCAGATATGGACATTGGGAGTTGCTTGTTATGCCATTTGGAGCAACCAATGCACCAGCCGTATTCATGGACCTCATGAATCGTATCTTCATGCCCTATTTGGACCAGTTCGTGATAGTGTTTATAGAAGACATATTAGTCTATAGCAAGAATAAGGCAGAGCATGAGCAGCATCTTCGTATAGTTCTTCAGATTCTCAGAGAGCACCAGTTGTACGCGAAGTTCAGTAAGTACGAGTTTTGGCTGGATCGTATCTCGTACTTAGGTCACATCATCACTAGAGGTGGAGTGGAAGTGGACCCCCAGAAGATAGTGGCTATAGAGTCATGGCCAGTACCCAGTACCGTCGCAGAAGTTCAAAGTTTCCTAGGATTGGCTGGCTATTACCGGCGGTTTGTATCAGACTTCGCATAAATTTCAGCACCATTGACGCAGTTGACCCGCAAGGATGTACAGTTTGCTTGGACAGCAGAGTGTCAGAGTTTATTTGAGAAGTTGAAGCAAGGATTGATGACGGCACCCATTCTCACGCTTCCAAATGGGACTGGAGAATTTTCGGTCTATTGTGACGCTTCTGGCAAGGGATTGGGATGCATCTTGATGCAGCATGGTAAGGTAGTAGCTTATGCGTCACGTCAGCTTCGTGATCATGAGAGAAATTACCTAACCCATGACTTGGAATTAGCAGCGGTGGTTTTCGCACTTAAGCTTTAGAGGCATTATTTATATGGAGATCGGGTGGAGATTTTTACCGACCACAAGAGTCTTAAGTATGTGTTTACCCAGAAGGATATTAACATGCATCAGAGGAGATGGCTAGAGCTACTCGTGGACTATGACATCAACTTGCAGTATCATCCTGGGAAGGCCAACGTTGTTGCAGATGCATTAAGCAGAAGAGCCGAAGTTTATTTTCTAACAGCACAACCAGAATTAATTGTTAGCAGATCTTCAGAAGATGGGAATAGAAGTAGTTTTTCCTACCAATGTGACATTGATGGCCAGTATGCAAGTTCAGTCCAGCATAGTTGAGAGGATCAAGATGGCGCAATCAGCAGATTCCAAGCTTCAGCGGCTCAGAGCAGAGTGTGAAGCAGGTCAGAGAGCAGAGTTATGTATTCACGAAGATGGTACTCTCCGACATGGGAGATGTCTTTGTGTACCCATTGGTGATATCAGACAGGAGATCATGGCAGAGGCTCACAGTTCTCGATATTCAATTCATTCCGGCGGTACGAAGATGTACCGAGACATCCGTCAACATTTCTGGTGAAATGGCATGAAGAGGGAGATAGCCCGATTTATCTCTCGTTGTTTAATTTGCCAACAAGTTAAGGCTGAACATCAGAGACCAGCTGGACTTCTTCAACCTTTACCGATCCCAGAATGGAAATGGAAGCACATTACCATGGATTTTGTAACTGGGTTACCTAAATCCCCAGCTGGAAGAGATACTATCTGGGTTATAGTTGACAGACTCACGAAGGTAGCTCATTTTCTCCCCTTCAGAATTGGTCAGTCGACGAATCAGATAGCAGAGATATACCTCAGACAGATTGTCAGATTGCATGGAGTGCCAGTTAGTATCATATCAGACAGAGATTCAAGATTCACATCGCACTTTTGGCGGAGTCTTCAAGAGAGCTTGGGGACTCGTCTCAAGTTCAGTTCATCTTATCATCCACAGACAGATGGTCAGTCAGAACGTACGATCCAGACTCTTGAAGATATATTGCGATCATGTATACTCGACTTCGGTGGTTCGTGGGAAGATCACCTGCTTCTCGTAGAGTTCTCCTATAACAACAATTTTCAGGCTAGTATCCATATGGCACCCTTTGAAGCACTGTATGGCAGGAAGTACAGATCACCTTTAGCTTGGGATGATGTCGGCGAGAGACAGATGCTTGGTCCAGAGATGGTTACACAGACAATCGAGGTGGTCAGACAAGTCAGAGATCAGAGATCATCTTCGAGTTGCCCAAGATCGACAGCGCTATTGGGATGATTCTCATCGACGTCCCCTTAAGTTTTCAGTCGGCGACCACGTGTTCCTTAGGATCTTGTCTATCCATGGCGTCATTCGATTCGGCGTGCGAGGAAATCTTAGTCCTAGGTACATAGGGCCGTTCGATATTCTTGAGCGAGTAGGTGATGTGTCCTATCATCTCGCTCTTCTGTCGTCGTTATGTGAGGTGCATAATGTCTTCCATGTATCTCAATTATGACGGTATATCCCGAATCCGAGCCATGTCCTTGATCATTCGGAATTGGTTGTTGGTACCAACCTTTCGTATGAGGAAAGGCCTGTATCCATATTGGACCGAAGGGAGAAGGTACTCAAGAACAAGACTATTAGTTTAGTCCGTGTTGCTTAGGGTCACCACTCTTTGGGTGAGTCAACGTGGGAGCGTGAGGATGATATTCGCTCGCGATATCCATACATGTTTGACTCATAAGGTATAATGTCTTCCTTATGCCTTATGCGTTTAATTCTTTGCTTGCATGAATGATTGCTTGATTGACTGCTAGTCGTAGCTTGCTTATGATTAATATAGCTTGCCCCGACATCTCTAATCTCTTGATTAAATTTCGAGGACAGAATTCTTTTAAGGTGGTTAGAGTTGTCACTCCCGTTTCCCGTTATACGTATTTTTGTATACGTATACGAGATTTCTGGCTTCTATCAGGTGGACCGTAGTTAGACTTGTTTTGCTTAGCCTAGTCTTGGTTTAATCTTGACTTGGTTTATTTGATGGGTTTGGTTCAATTTGACTTGGTTTGGCTTGGCTTGAGATGGAGAGGGTTGATATATAACCAAACTCCTTCTCTCTCTCTTTCTCCTCATTCACTTCTTCATTTACTTCGCCATCTTCTTCATTTACTCCTCCCACCTACCAAGTCCTAGGCAAGTGCAACTTGCTTCATGATGGATCTCAAGTTTTATTGTTCTATTCTCTTCCTTACTTGATTTTAAGCCTCTTTAGAACTTGACATTTTTAGGTTTGATGGATAGATTTTTGTAGATCTAATTTTGTAGCTTTTTCGGTTTTCTTGGGTTTTGATCTACCAAACTTCATTATTTTCAAGTTTTGATTGTTCTATGTTGTAGAGAATTCGATTTTACCCAAAATGGACCTTTGAAAAGTTAGATTTCGACTTGTTTTGAGGAAGTTATGGCCAAAATAAGATTTGAATATTTTCTAGTTCATCTGTCCTGAATCTGGCAGGGACGATAAATAGTGCCGCAGGAATGAATAGTGCCGTATGGATGCATAGTGCCATAGGAATAAATAGTGCTGCAGAAATGAATAGTGCCACATGGCGTGCATAGTGCCGCATGGATGCATAGTGCCGTAGGAATGAATAGTGCCGCATGGATGCATAGTGCCACAGGAACGAATAGTGCCACATGGCTTGAATAGTGCCGCAAGAATAAATAGTGCCACATGGCTTGCATAGTACCACATGGATGCATAGTGTCGCAAGAATGAATAGTGCCGCATGGATGTATAGTACCGCAAGAATGAATAGTACCACATGGCTTGCATAATGCCGCAAGGATGTATAGTGTCGCAGGAATAAATAGTGTCGCATGGCTTGCATAGTGCCGCATGGATGCATAATGTCGTAGGAATGAATAGTGCCACATGGCTTGTATAGTGCCGTATAGTACTTATTTTGGCTATTTTTGGCTGTTTTACGTCCTATTTGGCTGAATTGTGGCCAGAATTTCTCCTAACTCCCAACATGAAAGTTGTAGATCTTTTCCTTGGCTTCAAAAATATCTTACTGGCTATTTTATACAAGTTTCTCTCATTCATGATAATGTAAGGATAGAATACGATAGTGGCCTATTAAGGCGCACTTTTAACAAGTAACAAGTAACATGACATGATAGTGGCCCATTGTGGTGCACTCTTAACAAGCAACCTTGGCATGATAATACATGATAGTGGCCCATCGTGGCACACTTTTGATAAGTAAACCTAACATGATAATCTTGATATGCTGTTGTGACGACTATCTTGACTTGCTAAGTAACTCTTGTCTTGACACCGTGGGTGTTTGTGCTTGTATAAGCTACATGTCTCATCTTGTATCATGTCTAGGATATGAATTTCTGGTTACCACGGCCAGAAATTCATACTGAATCTGACTAGGATAATGACTGGATTGATCAAGTAGTTCATGAAGAGATTTCCCAGCTACAGGTAGTCCCATTTTCTGGGCGCTCTAATTGGACTTGTAGCCTACCGTCGAGTAGGACACATTTCCAGCACACTGTCATGTGTTGCACCCCCAAGTCACCTAATTCAACTCTCTCAACTTGCTACTGGATAACCTGGATTAAGTCTGCAGGGCTTGTGGTTGTTGGAACACCTCATTGCATCTTGTTAGTAATTAGGCTTGTGATAACCCTAGTTAGTTAAAGTACCAAGCCGTACTCATTGCTTGGCCGTGAATGATAGATGGAGTCCAATCTCGTATTGTCTAGACAGTACCAGTACATGGTTACTTCAGTGCATTTACTGTTATGCTTTACCTTATCGATAATCGTCCAGGGACTAAGTTCTGTTCAGGAGAAGGGTTACAACCCCGATCCTTGTCTGGTTTACGGGTTGTAACTTGGTTACCGGAATAGTTCCTTAGTTACCTTATCGTTTATCATCCTGATTTCTTTAACTCATGTCTTTTATTATCCTTTATGTCTCATGTGCTAATATACTGGTTTTAGTTCTTAAATGAAGCCTCCCTTGTGGCACTTGCTCTTTCTGGGGTCTGACCCAGCTGGTTTTGTATGGCTAGATTTTGGAGTAGCACCCGAGGATCTTTCAGCTTTCCAGCCAGATGGTGAACACTAGACGCAATCCTGGCAACAAGTGGGTTTTATTTTGCTCTCCCACTCTATTATAAATTATTCTTTTGAGGCGTTTAGCCGTCGAGCAAGTGTTAGCTCGTGTTAAATTTATATTTCTGTCTGCCTAAGGGCTGTAAAATGATTGACAAATCCTAGGGTTGATCATGTATGACTTAAACTCTTGCTAGTCTTCGCATTTTGTATGACTAGCTTCATGATCATCTGAATATGTAATATTTAGGATGCCTTACTTTGTATGTCTAATGATCTACCATCTTGTTACATTACTTGCTTGCTTGAGATTGAGACACTAGGCTTGTTCTTGACCATAAGTGACTGTTGGCTTGTAGTAAACCCTCATGCATCTAGACAGCCGTGACCGTATTGCGAGGTGGGATTCACTTCAATGTACGTAGCTGGCTGTGTGTGTCCCCCGCTCTCCAGTATTCTGGTTCTGGGGCGTGACAGGTGCGCGGGATGAATCTCGCGACACAAAATCTGCCACATTTGTACATAGGTAAGTACCTTCATTTTTCGTCGAATATTTTTATATGACATAGGAAATAACTATATATATAATTCCCTAGGTAGAAACCTTAATAAGATTGACGTAGAACTAGGAGAAATTACTCTAAACATACACACGAAATATTCGTTCCAGAATTGCGACACTTTTTTTTGGCTATTATTTTATGCGCATTTTTTTTTGAATTTTTGGACGAAACTTTCACAAATATTTTTCTAACTTGACCCCCTACCATGCCATATATATAATTATTTCATGATGGGTATATGTGAAAGTTTGGTTAAAGTAGGGTTTTTGGGGCATGATTATTTAATTTCAGAATTATGTTACATAAGTATGTATTTTGTAAACACTGATATTGTATGTATGAATATTTTTTGGAATTAAACCAAACTCGAGACACAACATATTGACCCTATTAGGTGTTTGAATAATATAATTTTTTATAATAATTGTTGTGTAATTTTGTGTTACATTAATTTTAATTTCAGAACACAAATTAGTATTTAGATTTTCAATTTTTGGGTTCTTCGAAAACTGGAACCTAACTAGTTTCACTTTGTAATATTTATAACTTTCTCTATGGTTATGTTGATAATTTTATAGATTATAACCATCAATTTATTATTTTAAACAAATTATGTTATGATTTTTAAAATATTTAATTAGGGCCAACTTGGGTGACATAAAACATGTCGATTCAAGCCTAGAAATGACTAATTTCACTAGTTTCTTAAAACCGAAACTCACCAAGACTTTGTCAATAATTTTTCATGATAAATATCTCAAAATCATGTTTATGTACATTTTATATTCTGATTAAACATGAATTTTAGGGATATTAATGTGGTGGAATTTAACCGTTTATTTAGTGTAGGTTCATGCCTTATAACCAAATTCTAGGGTTTACTAGTTACCCTAAAATTATGATTTATTGACTTCTAGACAAAAGATATTTTAATATTATTATTTCATATATTCGGGTATTTTAGTTTCCTTTTACCTTTGATCATAACCTACCTTACGTGATTATAGAAATGCTATTGTGTAAGTGTATATCAGACTCTAGGGTAGCTTCAGATCTTAAATATGTTAGTCCCGGGGCTTGATCAAAGATGGTAAAACAGATGCAACAAAGATCTACGATGATACAAATACCAAATAACCCGATTACAAGATGGAGGAGGAAAATAAAGAAGAGAAGATCTCTCGTTCTTCCTTGCAAACGTGTTGCAATTGGGACAGAACGAGTTACAATAATCTAGAGAGAGATGAGAAGAAGAACAATGCTGGGGTGTCAAAACACCGTTGCTCAAAGCAAGATTTGTCCCACACGATCTGCTTTCAGGAACCAGCAAGTTTGAAGAACTTGTGGAACGCTCGAAGCCACCTCTGTTCTGACTCCTCGGATGGACTTGCAATGGCGACAGCAGCTCTCTCTCTCTTTCTCCTTTTCTGACTTATATTTTCGTAGTTACCACAAAGGAGGCCAGAAGAGAGTATTTATAGAGAGAGGGTGAAAACCCTAGCCGCCAATTCAGTTATGGAAAGATTGAATCAAATCCCAAAAAGATAGCAATGAGATTAATTCAAATCCCACAAAGATAGAAACGAAATTAATTCAAATCCCACGAAGATAGGATCTGAATTAATCGCATTGATTCAGCCTTATCATAACTGACTTGAAATCTGCAGTGTCAGCGGAGCCCTCCATACGGCAGCAGCAGCAGCAGCCTGGCCGCATGAGCCTCATGGCCGCATGGGCCGCATGGACCACATGAGCCACATGGCCACATGGACCGTATGGGCCGTATGGACCTCATGAGCCGCATGGACCGCATGAGCCTCATGAGCCGCATGGCCGCATGAACCGCATGTGCCGCATGGACCGCATGGCCGCATGGACCGCATGAGCCGCATGGCCGCATGGACCTCATGTGCCGCATGGACCGCATGGACCGCATGGCCGCATGAGCCGTATGGACCGCATGGGCCGCATGGGCCACATGGGCCGCAGGAGCCGCATGAGGCCGCATATGAGCCGCATAAGATCGCATGGCCGCATATGAACCGCATAAAGACCACATGACTGCTGCCGTGCTAAGTGCAAAGTGCGCCAACAAAACGCCATATTACGTCTCATGAGCCCATGAGCCCGAGTCCGAATTCGAGTCCGAGTCGCTAAGCCCCTTTGGGGCTTAGCTCCAAATAGAAATTAATCCAAGAGAATGACAAAAGCATTAATGCTTAATCCTTGGAGCCTTATTCTTACCTCCTAGTAAAATCACCCACATGGTAAAACAGATGCAACAAAGATGGTAAAACAGATGCAACAAAGATCTACGATGATATAAATACCAAATAACCCGATTACAATATGGAGGAGGAAAATAAAGAAAAGAAGATCTCTCGTTCTTCCTTGCAAACATGTTATAATTGGGACAGAACGAGTTACAATAATCTAGAGAGAGATGAGAAGAAGAACAATGCTGGGGTGTCAAAACACCGTTGCTCAAAGCAAGATTCGCCCCACACAATCTGCTTCCAGGAACCAGCAAGTTTGAAGAACTTGTAGAACGCTCGAAGTCACCTCTGTTCTGACTCCTCGGATGGACTTGCAATGGCGGCAACAGCTCTCTCTCTCTTTCTCCTTTTCTGACTTATATTTTCGTAGTTACCACAAAGGAGGCCAGAAGAGAGTATTTATAGAGAGAGGGTGGAAACCCTAGCCGCCAATTCAGTTATGAAAAGATTGAATCAAATTCCAAAAAGATAGCAATGAGATTAATTCAAATCCCATAAAGATAGGAACGAAATTAATTCAAATCCTACGAAGATAGGATCTGAATTAATTGCAATTATTCAGCCTTATCATAACTGACTTGAAATCTGTACAGTCAGCGGAGCCCTCCATGCGGCAGCAGCAGCAGCAGCCTGGCCGCATGAGCCTCATAGCCGCATGGGCCGCATGGACCACATGAGCCGCATGGCCGCATGGACCGCATGGGCCGCATGGACCACATGAGCCGCATGGACCGCATGAGCCTCATGAGCCGCATGGCCGCATGTGCCGCATGGACCGCATGGCCGCATGGACCGCATGAGCCGCATGGCCGCATGGACCGCATGTGCCGTATTTGCCGCATGGACCGCATGGACCGCATGGCCGCATGAGCCGCATGGACCGCATGGGCCGCATGGGCCACATGGGCCGCAGGAGACGCATGAGGCCTCATATGAGCCGCATGCCGCATAAGACTGCATGGCCGCATATGAGCCGCATAAAGACCGCATGACTGCTGACGTGCTAAGTGTAAAGTGCGCCAACAAAATGCCACATTACGCCTCATGAGCCCGAGTCCGAGTCCGAGTCCAAGTCGCTAAGCCCCTTTGGGGCTTAGCTCCAAATGGAAATTAATCCAAGAGAATGACAAAAGCATTAATGCTTAATCCTTGGAGCCTTATTCTTACCTCCTAGTAAAATCACCCACATGGTTCCCTCCTTAGGGTCACCACCCCATGTGCATCTCTCAACAACATACCCAAGTATATATGTTAAGATAACTCATGGTGCATTTTCGATGTGGGACTAAAATTTACAAGGCATGTTGAGAGCAAGCTCTCTCCATGTAAAGAAAGCACCAACAATCCCCCACATATCACAACATATATATGTGTCCAGGGTTGAGCGTTCCCTATAGTAACTGTCCATTTTGCATTAGGATAGATGTCGCTGACGACTTGAATCTTCCCGCATGGGTTAAATAATAATATGATACAAGAATGGACTATGCCTTGAATTCTGCACCACAATTGTAATTCTTTTCACTCATAAAGTGTAGTTACGTGTGCTTCTGGCTACACATTAAAGGCCCTGTGCCAGCCTGGTTTCAGTGTATAATTTTGGACGTCTACAAGTTTACCCTCAAGAGATGACATGATATCTCTTTCCATACACTATAGGTGAGTTCTTTATTAAAGAGATATGGCATGAAGTCTTGCGCTTCCTTGTGGTGCTATGCCGCTATGACATGGCCAGAAGCCGAGGCATTACCCCTATCTGGGAACCTCATTGTAGTGTCATACTACTGTAGCATGAGGTCTCAGCCTCTTTGTAGTGCCAATCTACTCAACATGAAGCCTAAGGCTTCCTTGCGGTGTTACGCCGCAACGTCATGGCTTGCAATGCCGAGGCTTTACCCATATTTGGGTACCTCATCGTGGTGTCGTGCCACTATAACATGGGGCCATCCTTCCCTTTGTAGTGCTATCTACAACTCTTTAATTACATCATACAGCATTAGGCTACCTGCCTATTTGCGGTGCTACGCCGCTATGACTTGGCTTGTAAGGCCGAGGCATTACCCCTACCTGGGAACCTTATGGTGGAGTCACCCCACTGTAGCATGGAGTTTCACTCCTTATAGTGCTGCTCTACCGTGCTTCCTGTAAAGCACACCAGGCATTCACTCTGCCTGAGAACTCATTAAGGCGTTTAAGCCACCCTTCCACAGGATCTATTTTTTCCGCAGAAAATACATAGTAGACAACAGTGGTTATGGGTCCGTATCCCTTCCATGTTCTAGAGAACAAGTACCCACTGTTACCTGATAGTTTCCTAGTCAGTGATCCTCCTTTGAACCAAAAGTTAGATGCCTAGTAGATTTCTCTTTGAACTAATAGCATAAAACTTTATGGTAGGATTACAAAGACACACTATCAGAATGCCTTCAAGCCCATTTTACAAGTTGTGTCATCGACCAACTGGCGCTTGAGGCCCTTTGTGAATGGATCTGCCCGGTTCTCCTGACTCCGAACATCAACCACTATAATTACACCTCTTTTGATAAGATCGTGTACTGCCCTGTGCTTCAATCGCACAGTCCTCTTCTTTCCGTTGAAGAGGTCATTTGATGCCACCGCCGCAGTCGCCTGGTTGTCACAGTATATCGGTATTACCGGTATCTGAGCCCCAACCACTGGAAGATCATACATGAGCTCCCGAAGCCATTCTGCTTCATCTGCAGCTCATCTGCTGCAGTTTCAAGTGCATAGAATTCAGATTCCATGGAGGAACGAGAGAGTATAGTCTGCTTCTTCGACTTCCACGATATAGCAGCTCCACCCAAGGAAAAGACATATCCACCTGTGGATCTCTCGCTTTCCACCTCTGAATACCAGCTAGCACCACTGAAGCCTTCCACTACTGTCGGATACCCGTTGTAGTGCAGTGCATATGTCTGAGTCTTCTTGAGATATCTCATCACCTGCTTCACAGCTTTCCAGTGCTCAACCCCTGGGTTACTTGTGAACCGACTCAGCATTCCCACGGCGAAAGCTATGTCAGGCCTTGTGGCAGTGGTAGCGTACATCAAACTCCCGATAACGCTAGAATACTCCAGCTGCCTGACGCTTTCCCTTGAATTTGGCTTCAGCTTCTGATCATACCTGTATGGCGTATCGATCCCTGGAAGATCCTTATATCCATAGCGTGTGAGCATCTTCTCAATGTAGTGAGATTGTAACAGCGCTACTCCAGTGTCTGTCCGGATGATCTTTATGCCCAAGATGAAATCTGCATCCCCCAAGTCCTTCATACTGAACTTGGTTGAGAGGAACTTCTTTGTCTCTGTGACACAGCCTATATCCGTACCTAGGATTAGCATGTCGTCTACGTACAGACAAAATGATGACTCCTCTTCCATCAGCGAACTTTGTGTAAACACATTTGTCCGTCTCGCTGACTCTGTAGCCGTTTGACCTAATAACTTTGTTAAACTTCTCATGCCACATCTTGGGAGCTTTCTTCAAACCATACAATAATTTCACCAACTTGCAGACTTTGTCTTCAAGACCTTTGACGATAAATCCATCTGGCTGTTGTATGTAAATCTCTTCGGTCAGCTCCCCATTCAGGAATGCTGTCTTTACATCCATCTGATGTATCACCAACTTATGTATAGCTGCAAGAGCGATCAACATCCTGATGGTGGTCATCCGAGCTACTGGAGCGTACGTGTCAAAGTAGTCTATCCCCTGTTTCTGAGAAAAGCCCTTGGCTACCAGCCTGGCCTTGAACTTGTCAATAGTTCCATCTGCCTTTATCTTCTTCTTGAAGATCCATTTACATCCGATGGGCTTTTCTCTTTCAGGTAGATCTACCAACACCCATGTGTTATTGTAGGTGATAGAGTCAAACTCGTCATTCACTGCCTCTTTCCAGAAGATAGCATCTCTGGTCTTCATCGCCTCATCATAGGTAAGCGGATCTGCTTCCACATAATAGGTGACAAAGTCATCTCCGAAGTCTTTCGGTCTCCTCGCTCGCTTGGCTGACGGCTCTGCGAGTTCTGGTACAAGAGTTGTTTCATCAACAACAGCTTCTTCTTGGATTACTGGCTCATATGAGATTTCAGTCTCATTTGTACCTACATTATTTTCCGAAATGTCCGAAAGAACAATGTTTTTGTCTTTTGCAAACTTGTCTTCAAAGTATTCAGCATCGCGAGATTCGATGATATGATTTGACTCAATATCAAAAAATCTTCGAGCATCACTTTTCTCGGCATACCCCAAGAAGATCGCCTTCGTAGTCCTTGTCCCTAGCTTCTGAATCTTCAGATCTAGGAGCTTCACATACGCCAGACACCCCCACACTCGAATGACATTCAAGTTTGGTCTGACTTTGAACCAGAGTTCATGAGGAGTTACGTCTGAAGTTGCATACGGCACTCTATTTAGAATAAAAGTGGCCATCAATGCAGCTTCTCTCCAGTAGCATTTAGGAAGACCCGCGGTTAGCAGCATTGAGTTCATCATTTCTGTCAACGTTCTGTTCTTCCTCTCCGCTACTCCATTGGATTGAGGAGAATATGGAGCAGAAGTCTCGCATATGATTTCATGTTCTTTGCAGAATGATGTGAATTCATGAGACCTGTACTCCCCACCTCGATCACTTCTCAACCTCTTGAGTTGTTGTCTAGTCTGCCGTTCAGCTTCGGTCCTGAACTCTCTGAACTTCTCGAAAGCTTCATCTTTAGACTTGAGCAAGTAGACGAACGAATATTTTGAGAAGTCATCGATGAAGGTTATGAAAAACTTTATCCCGGCCTTCGTGGAGAAATGTTTGAAGTCACAGATATCGGAGTGCACCAACTCCAGAAGATCTGTGCTTCCATTGACCCGATAAAAGGGTTTCCTTGTGATCTTCGTCTGAGCACACACTTCACACTTCTCCACCTTACCCCCACATTTGGAGATAAGTCCTAGACTAGACATTTTGTTAATTCTTTTATAATGAACATGTCCTAGTCTATTATGCCACAACTCAAGAGAATAATCAGAAAATGCAACTGCATTAATGTCATCAAACTGGTTGACAAGCTGAATTTTAAATATTCCTTCGGTTTGATAAGCCTTTCCGAAGTATGTTACCTTCTTGGACATCACCATCTGACCAGCATTGATGTCCATCCTCAAGCCTGCGTTGCAGAGCAGGCTCCCAGAGATCAGGTTCTTGGCAATCGCCGGAACATGCTTCACACCTTGAAGCGTCAGAGTGTTCCCAGAAGTGAGTTTCAGTTCCACGGTCCCGATCCCCAGAACTTCAGCTTGGGCCTGGTTCGCCATGACAACCTTCTCAGATATCGGCTGGTACGTGACGAACCATTCCTTGCCAGAACAGACATGGCAAGTCGCTCTAGTGTCTATCCACCAGTCAGAGTCAACCCCCATAGTTATGACCTGTCCGATCATAGCAACAATGTTAGAAACCAATGAAACCTTATTAGGCTCACCTTTCTCTGATTGTTTAGGCTTAGATCTGCATTCACTCTTGTAGTGGTCTTTCTTGCCACAATTGTAACAAGTCACGTGGGACTTAGTCTTCTGTTGCTTGAAAGAAGGACCCTTCACTTTTAGATTAGTGAAGTCCTTCTTGGGATGAGAAGCCGCCTGCTTCCCCTTGGGATCTCTCGTCTGCACAAGATTGGCTTTAGCCAACTGTTTTGACAGAGTGTCCACCTTCTGTTGGGAACGCATCTCATCCTCAACATGGATCTCTTGAAGTAGATCTCCCAAGCTAATATCTAGCTTCTTTCTGTGCATCCTTGCATAGAAGGTACTCCATCCAGTAGGAAGTTTTGAGATGATCCCTCCGACGACAAACTTGTCGGGAAGGGGCATCTCTTCGTCTTCCAGTTTCTGACGCAGCTTCAGAAATTCCTTTACCTGTGGCAGCACGGACTTTTCGTCCTCAAAGAGCAATTTGTGATATTTTTCAACTGCAAACATTTTGCTCCTATTCTTGTCTTCTTCATACAGTGTTTCCACAGACTCCCATATGTCTCTGGTAAGTTCCTTCTTCGAGTAGGATTCTGCCAGGGAGTCCTCCATAGCATTCAGGATGAAAAGCCTGCAGATGCTATTTTCCCTTCTCCATTTGGCCTGGAGTTTGGTAGCCGCGTTGAATGCGGCAGTAGATCCAGTGTCTGGAACAGAGGGTTCTTCCTCCAACAGAACATGATCAACGTCTTTTAGTTGAAGAGTTAGGTAAACCTTTCTCTTCCAGACTTGATAGTGCTCTCCATCGAATTTTTCCAACTTGCAGAAGTTCGATTGGAGGAGCGAAGCATTAATGTTTTCCATCTACACGGATCTTGCTTTGAGATTGTTAGTCCCGGGGCTTGATCAAAGATGGTAAAACAGATGCAACAAAGATCTACGATGATATAAATACCAAATAACCCGATTATAATATGGAGGAGAAAAATAAATAAGAGAAGATCTCTCGTTCTTCCTTGCAAACGTGTTACAATTGGGACAGAACGAGTTACAATAATCTAGAGAGAGATGAGAAGAAGAACAATGTTGGGGTGTCAAAACACCGTTGCTCAAAGCAAGATTCGCCCCACACGATCTGCTTCCAGGAACCAGCAAGTTTGAAGAACTTGTGGAACGCTCAAAGTCACCTCTGTTCTGACTCCTCGGATGGACTTGTATTGGCAGCAGCAGCTCTCTCTCTCTTTCTCCTTTTATGACTTATATTGTAGTTACCACAAAGGAGACCAGAAGAGAGTATTTATAGAGAGAGGGTGAAAACCCTAGCCGCCAATTCAGTTATAGAAAGATTGAATCAAATCCCAAAAAGATAGCAATGAGATTAATTCAAATCCCACAAAGATAGGAACGAAATTAATTCAAATCCCACGAAGATAGGATCTGAATTAATCGTATTGATTCAGCCTTATCATAACTGACTTAAAATCTGCACAGTCAGTGGAGCCCTCCATGCGGCAGCAGCAGCAGCAGCGTGGCCGCATGAGCCTTATGGCCGTATGGGCCGCATGGACCACATGAGCCGCATGGCCGCATGGACCGCATGGGCCGCATGGACCACATGAGCCGCATGGACCGCATGAGTCTCATGAGCCGTATGGCCGCATGAACCGCATGTGCCGCATGGACCGCATGGCCGTATGAGCCGCATGGCCGCATGGACCGCATGTGCCGCATGGACCGTATGGCCGCATGAGCCGCATGGACCGCATGGGCCGCATGGGCCACAGGAGCCGCATGAGGCCGCATGCCGCATAAGACCGCATGACCGCATATGAGCCGCATGACTGCTGACGTGCTAAGTACAAAGTGCGCCAACAAAACGCCATATTACGCCTCATGAGCCCATGAGCCCGAGTCCGAGTCCGAGTCCGAGTCCGAGTCGCTAAGCCCCTTTGGGGCTTAGCTCCAAATGAAAATTAATCCAAGAGAATGACAAAAGTATTAATGCTTAATCCTTGGAGCCTTATTCTTACCTCCTAGTAAAATCACCCACATAGTTCCCTCCTTAGGGTCACCACCCCATGTGCATCTCTCAACAACACACCCAAGTATATATGTTGAGATAACTCATGGTACATTTTCGATGTGGGACTAAAATTTACAAGGCATGTTGAGAGCAAGCTCTCTCCATGTAAAGAAAGCACCAACAAAATATTATATATATATATATATATATATATATATATATATATATATATATATATATATATATATCCTAGACACCGATTCAGATTCTAATTATAACTCTCAGCTCAAGAGCAAGGCAAGTATATTCACTGATTGTTTTTAGTATATGATAGTTTCTATAATACATGTTTTAGTAATATTTAATTGATTCTTGGCACGTAAGTTACACGGATTGATACTGCATGAATTCCAAATCAGAAGATGTGTCTTTCATGCTATTGTTGTACCATGATCATTGTGTTCACGTTTATTTCGTGCATTGTGATTTACGTGTTGTGATATACCATGATTCGGATCCATTAGTATTAGTTGGGGCAGGAGAAGTATTAGTTGGATATGTGATCATACTCGGTAGACCGTGTTGTAGTATAGAATGAGTTTATTAGCTGATCATACATTTCACGTATGGTTTAACTAGCTCCCTTTTTATTATGCCTCGTGTTAGGCCCAAGCTAATCACATATCGAACTAATATTTCAACTCACTTAGAGTTACTAGTCATATACCATGTTTATCTTTATTTACTGTTTCCCTATTTACACTACAACAAAAATGGTTAATAATGACACTTTATTTATGACACTTTCCAAATAAGTGTCATTAATTATTTTTTATGATGACACCTTGCTAAAACGTGTCATGGTATTGAAATATTTATTATCAATTATGACACTTTTCTAAAAGTATCGTAGACATAAATTCAAGGACATTATTAAACTGTCGCCTAATATTAAATAATAAAAGATAATACTTTTAAAATGTCATAATTAATTGTTCCTATTTTTTTTTATTTTGGCGCGATCTCCCGAATTCTTTTTCCTAAACTCTTTATCCCTAACTTCTTAAACACAAAGACTCTCTCCTCACCATAATTTCTCTGGCGTGTTTTTTTTTCTCTAACTCCTCTTATTTCTCTCTCTGAAATACCCCCAAATCCTAATCAGAACCCTGTTTTCTCATTCAATCTCCCAAAACCCTCAAAGTTCTCCATTGATCCTCCTTTCCTCCTAATTCTTTACTCAAAATTGACAAAAATCGATGGTTTAACTCTGGATACCGTATTCATGCCCGATCGTCGGTTATCTCATTAGGCTCCTCCATGACCAGATGTCTTTCTTGATCGAAGAGGTTAGGTCGGCCCCTTTCCTCACAGAAGAAACCTCTAATTATTAATATGTAGGAGGAGATGATGTGATTCCATGTGGAAGTGTAGGTGGCGGAAGGAGTGGATCCTCTAAAGAGAAGGCACTGGGCCTAGCGCGTCGATGCCTAGCCCTTTGCCATCCTCTATGCTGCCTGGCTCCTCGTGGCGGTCCCAAACTTCGACTTCAACGACACGTGTGTACTCCTTCTTCACTGCCTGACCCATCGACTTCCAATGCTTCGTCGAGTTCTCTAAGGTCAAAAAGAAAAGAAAAGAAAACCATCTCTTTTTTTGTTTTCTTAATCAGCACACTTGATTCTTGAATTTGCTTTTTGTTTTCTTATTCAGCACACTTGATTCTTGAATTTGCTAGTTACACTTTTTAGCTTTAAAGTTTCAATAACACTCAGTCTTTCCTTTCTTCAGATGGTCTTTATCTAATTTAAGTTGACAGAGTATTGAAGCAAAGGGGGATATTGAATTCTTTTTGGTCCTCCGATCCATTAGAAAAAGTACTACAAAGGTTGGGAGCGAACCCAAGAAGATCTTAAACAAGAACAAGATAAAATGGAGGATGTCGCAAAGCGGCTTTGCTGGAAGAAGGTGATTGAGAAGGAGGATCTTGCTATCTCACAAAAACCATTGAACTACCTCGAGTGCATAGAAAGCAGAAAGATTTTTAAAAGACCACATATATGCAAGAATTATATTGCTGATGTTGCTTGGTATGAATTTATTGCATGCTTTTATGTTCTTTTACTCTTTACATGAAAATTAGAAGAAAATAGAAGAGTTCAAAAAGCTCAAGTTAACAACATCCTTTTTCCTATACAGGATGAGGGGTTGAAATTTCTTGCTTGATTGCATTAAAAAGACATAATACAAAACCTTGCTTTTTAGTTTCATTTTATGAACAATACTCCTGATTTTTTCCTAATTATTAAAGAGTTTTAAGTTTTATGCAGTCAAATACAAATAACTCAGGAAGTAAAAAACTATAACTTGAAAATTTTGGAGGACTTCTCCAAAAACATTCGTAACAGTACTTGTCTTTTATATGGCTAATTTATGTTATTTTAGTTCCAAAATAGTGCATGTCCTAACTGTGTTTTCATCTCAATTTCCTTATGCACGTAGATAGAAACTAATTAGGAAGTTTTCACATCCTTATTAACATGTGTATTTATGTTAAGACCTTGAATAAAGTATTGCGATTCACACACTATTGAAAGAAAGAAAAAAAAAACCCCAAGATTTTTGCCTTTTGACAAATATAATCCTAAATGACAAAGTTCAGGTTATATGATAATTGTTTTATAGGATCTACAAGTAGAAGAAAATGGAGGTCTGCATAACTCCACTACCAGATGTGAATAATGAGGAAGAAGTTGCTGGTGGAGAGCTCAAGAAATGGCCTGAGAGGACATGTGCTTTTCCACCTAGGATAAGTATGGGCACCATCCCAGGTGCAATAGCCAAGAAATTTGAAGATGATCATCCCTGCGCCATCTCAGGGTCGTACAGGAATGTAATGGACATGAATGCAAACATTGGCGGTTTTGCTATTGCACTAATCAACTATCCTCTATGGGTGATGAGTGTCATCCCTGCCAACTCTGAACACAACACCCTAGGTGTAATATACGAGTGCGGCTTAATCGAAACATACCAAGACAGGTGTAAAGATTTCTCGATGTATCCATGAACTTATGATCTCATCCATGCAGACATTTTATTCAGCAGACAGGTAACCAAATAGCACTCTCCAATACCAGTTCTATATTAAGTTATAGAATTTTAGTTTTGGTATATTATTCCTTAATACTCGAGGATTATAAGATTTACATTAATATGGAGGATGAGTTAAAAATATGCCTTTAATTTGCTTTGTTTCGTCTACATCAATCATTGGATATGTCTTTAAGTCCAAAAAGATGAACATGTCCATCTCTACAGAGTTTCAATTTTTCTAATAATTTGTTGGAAATGTCAACGTAACTCCAATATCCCTATTAGTTTAGGAAACAATGAATGCTAAGTAAATAATAGTCATACACAAACATCAAGATATATGTAGAGAAACATCCATGGGGAACCTCAATTTATCTTTTCCATTATAGTCGGATTACAACAATAAACCTAAGAAAGTAAACTCTCACCAGATTACAACCACTCATAAAGTAATTATTGAAACAATGCTAGTTCGAAGCATAATCTCCTCCTAGAAATGCCCAAGAAAAACCATTAAATCTCTTCTGAATCACATATTTAATAGCTATTGGAATATTCATCACATCATCTACAACTAAATAGTATTACCTGATATGGTTGGAAGCATAATCCTAACTTGTCATGTATAACTCTCTTGCATCCTTAAGGTGGTAGTGGGCTTAAACCAATTATTATGTTTTATATCTTATATACCAGATTCACTTCCCTTCCTAATACTTAAATAAAATCTTGACTTTCATTATTCTTTATCTGAATATTGATTACCAATGATTTTCTTGTTGGTCCCGTCGCCAACTTGTGTGGGAAGATCTTCATTTAGCACATTATGATAATGGCCATTCTCTAACTCAATGAATCAGTAAAGGCCTTAGCTTAGTATAGTGTATAACACTAATTCTCAGTACTTGTATCACTCCAACACGTGTCAAGTTGTAGAAGAATGGCCCCAATAGTGTTATTCAGCTCCAGAGACTAAACAAACAGACCCTACATTTGATTTTCTGCATTCCAGTATTCAATAATCCCGTATTTAATGCATTTGTCATTAGTTACAGAGGAGAGAAAAATTATCAGAGGCTTATCATCAATCTGTATTAATAATGAAGGTCGAGTCAGCATACCTCATTAACAAAAATCTAGCATAATTACAGCCTTGGCGGGATTGACAACTTCTTCATTGAAGTTCAGACCCATCTGGCTTAGGGAATAGTCAAAAAAAATCTCATCCAGTCTAGTCAAAGTCATAGACACTGCAAAGGGCAAAAATAAGAAAAGTTAGCAAAAATATGATGAAGAACAAAAAAGACATACGCAGCTTGGCATCAGCGCATCTAGAATTATGTGCATGAGCGAAAGCTGACCCTCAACGCATCTTCAGGACCGAAGTCCATGCGCATTGGCGAAGTTATTCCTCGGTGCATCTTCAGGACCGAAGTCCATATGCGTTAGCAAAGTGAACCTTTGGCGCATCTTCGTGACCGAAGTCCATGCACGTCAGCAAAGTAAAGCTTCGACGCATCTTTAGGGCATAGCTCTATGAGATACGCCTATGCGCTCCAACAAGGAGAGTGGTTGGCACATGTCCTAGATGGTTACCCATCCTCGTGCTCAACCGTGCACAAAGTGTCTGTGTGTTCGAGAAGCTGTTAATGGCGGCCACCGACCTATCACTTCCCTACGCACATCGGGATGGATCGTGTCGATGACTTCGGGCTTGTCGATGACGACTTCTGCGGGCTTCTTGCCCTTACCCTTGCTGGCAGCGGACTTTGGGGGCCATTACGAAAGGAAGAAAGAGAAAAGTGAGGGTTTCGGAAAAAACCTCGAAGAAACGAAAGCTTGAAGAAGAGAGCATAAGAACCTCACTCTCCAACACAAGCGCCTATTTACAGGCTTAGGAAAGTGCGTGACCTGATAAAGGGTGACGTAATCATCCTACACTTCGAAGTTCGTGAAGAGACGACATCAAATCTTTAAAAAGATTATCATTAATCTGACTCGAGAACCAAAGCATTATCATTAATTTTCGTCAAATTGACAAATGCACCAACGTGGTCATGCGCAAGGATGGCTATGCGCCAAGCAGATGATGCGCCAGAAGCTAGGTGCTTACAAAGGTCAACTTCCCATGCTTCTTGTTCAAAGTATTTCAAAACTTGTTTAAGTTTTAAAAACTTTGAAGGGGGACTTGTAGAAGCATGAAAATTCATGCGCCACACAAACCAAGTTTATTTCTATGTGCTGCAAACAGCATGCGCCAGATGCTATAGTCATAATCGATGCATCATAAAAAGATATCAGATAAAGCGCATGAAAAGTATTTTTTTTATTGATCACAACATTGAAAATCTATTACATGGACTTTTCATTGATATTTGTGATTACATGAAAAATCTACTACAAACAACCTACTCTAAACTTTAGGTGCATCACTTCCTCGTCACGAGTAAATCACTTTCTCGTCACGGGTGTATCACTTCCTCGTCTCAGTACAGGCGCAACCCCACACAAAATAGTTATTGAGCAGAAGGTGGGTTGGCAATCAAACCAAATCCGGTAACCAATATCTTGGCACTTGATGTTGTCTTAGGAAAGAATGTTGCCAATGAGGTGTACGAGCACAAACTGCTTTGTCCATAGCCAACTTGGTGCATCTCAGTTCTTTGATGGAATGCTTCGTCAAAATCGTAGCTTCTTTGAACGAGGAGATCTACAACCTACTAATGACTGAATCGCCAAAGAGGAGGATCAGTTGAGTTCATTCTTGACAAGAAGTAGTGTGGGATGAGAATGAGCAAACTCTTTTCTCTGCAAATACATCTACTTATAGGCTGAAGTATGGTCAAGCCCATGCGCCAAGTGGTAGCCTTCCCGAGATTAATACGATGAACCTAGCATTAATGGCGATGAATCTGCCATCGCGATTTTAAAACCAAGTCAAAGTCATTTAATTCGAGCCCCAAAAAATGCTCAACGGGGTTGACCGAAAGTGATGCATCCCACAATTGATGCGCCCCACAGCTGATGCGCTTCATAGTGGATGCACCCTACAGCTGATGCCCTTCATGGTGCATGCGCCCTACAATAATGCGCCAATATTGGATCCCCGCCCATCAAGCATTTAATGTTAGGTGTCAGATATCAGTAGCACGCGTCTCGAAGACAATACAGACGATAATTTTTACAGAAAATGAAGAGTTTCCTATGTTAGAATACGTTGGCATAATCATTACTCGTTTGTCGGTTACAGCTGTGCTCTGCCATGTGGCTGACCCGAACAAACTTCGCTACGCCCTTAAAGTCATGCACCTAAACTTCATATGCGCCCTTAAAGCCATGCGCCCAGACTTGCTATGCGCCCTCAGAAGCCGTATACCAAGTCTCCTCATGTGCCTGATCTCTCAGGCGCATCAGATCTATTATCTTTCAAACAGATCGAGATCTTTGAGCAATGAATATGCACCACGTGTCATTGACTCAGTCATGCTCATAAACTGGTGACAACCACCCAAGATCTCAGCAACAAATGAATTCCAACAACTGTCACGTGTCAGCTCATCTGCATCCCAATAGTGCAGTTACACCAGATTCAGTTCAAGCTCCCCGGACGCAGCGCCCTTGCGTCCAATAAAGTCATGCGTATAGCGTTCCTGTATGCTAAAATTCTATGTGCATACCACATATGCGCACATGAATGAATCATTCCAACCCCTATAAATAGAAGAACCATTCCTTCATTCATCATGAAGATACACATAGAGACATTCAGAGAGTCCGAGCATACTTTAGGAGAGCTAATCGCCGTCTAGTTGAAGACTTGTATTTGCCTCTTGATCGTCGTCAGATCGTCAACCGAGTAAAGAATCAACCCTCTATCGCCACCGTCCCCAGAAAAAACAAATTGTACTCGAAAGATCCCGTCGAGGATCAAAATTGTACTATGTTTCATTTGTTTAATACAAAAGTTCATCTCAAACTTTTCAATGGCAAACAGGTAGAGACAGTATAGGATATGTGTATGTGTGCAGGGTGTGTACTACACATAGTATTATGTTATGGGCAATAAATCCCTGTGTGTGTGGGTATGAGTGTTGTAAGGGAGTAAAAGGGGGGCAGTATACAGGGTTAGTAAGGAGAGGATTCTAGGTGCAGTATATGTTCCAGTGTGAGGCATGTGTGTGTTGGTATGCAATGAGTGTAGTAGGATAGAGGGGGTGTGTGTGTCTGTGTGCCCTGTGCACAGATTGTGCACAAGCATTAGTACAAGCACCAGCAGTAGGAAGTAGGGTGGATACCACATGTTTTATAGGAGTATTGGTTCATGGGTAAGAATATAAAATAGCTAAACCTCAAGTTATAAGGAATAATTATAATGCTAAGGTTAGGATATCAGGATACCAACCTTCATGTATAACATACATGGACATGGGATATATAAACCTATTTATTAATATATGTAATTAGAGGCATAGGATCTGTTTAGATATGCTTATACCCATATAGTATATAGATATATTTAGAGATGTTGGACATATGTTGACATATAAAATGAGTATATAGATGATACAAAAATTATGTTACGTATGTGGATGGATTGGGTACACATGGTTCAAGTAGAAGGGGTAGTTCCTAAGTAATGTGAAACATAGGAAATCTGTATAAGCAAATCTACAGGTTAGCCAAGACCTAGAAAACCATAAGGCCTAGAGATAGGATAGATATTCATATTTCATCTCAAATATTGATCCCATTGACTATATTAATATAGGTTCACTAGACATCGACCTGGACACCGGTTCGATCTAGTTTTTAGCTTGGAGTACAGGCAAGTACATGCAGTAATTTTATTTCATTTCCTGATTGTTTCTATTTCATGATTTAGATATTTCTATCATGTTACTATCACTTTTATTACACATGATTAGTGTTCTATGGATTTACTTTATTATTACTTATGATTCGTGTCTTACCGTGATTACCGTGATTCGTGCACCTTACTTATATGAATTAAATCCATGAACACCGGTTCGATCTAGTTCGATCTAGTTTTTAGCTTGGAGTACAGGCAAGTACATGCAGTAATTTTATTTCATTTCCTGATATTGTTTCTATTTCATGATTTAGATATTTCTGTCATGTTACTATCACTTTTATTACACGTGATTAGTGTTCTATGGATTTACTTTATTATTACTTGTGATTCGTGTCTTACCGTGATTACCGTGATTCGTGCACCTTACTTATATGAATTAAATCCATGAACGCTAGTGTCAGGCGAGAAAATACCTCAGTAGACATGTGAACACCCTATCTGTTCTCTGTGTCTAATCGTATGGATAGCAATCACACACCTCACATGTGATTTGCCATATCATGCGAATAGCAATCGTACATTATCGTGTGCGATCTGCCGTATTACCTGAGTCATTCACATGTCGAACCTGGTATTTTAATAACACCTAGAAGTTAGGGATTTGACATTGTTCTCTATCCGTTCGCATCATTATTATCTATTTATCATATTCTCTATTTTTACCTATTTTAGTTAAACTGTTAGTTAGTCTTACATGCTCACCTGATTACTTTATTTTCGTATATCCTAACTCTTGATATATAGTCATTATCATGTTATGAATTATCATTCAATGTTTGTACTTGCTCTAATCCTGACTGGATAACCATATTTTTAGGCGATAAGTTAGAGGCTTGTTGTCCCACATATTATGGACTAACAGAGGACCTTGTTCCTGAGACCGAGTTGGGTATTTTGGAGGACTAAACTGTTGCAGAGGCTGCGATGCCGACAGAGGATGCTTAGCTTAGTTTACATTTTATATATTCTGATCCAGATTTGTCTCCAAAATTACATACTTGGGTTGTATATATTATATTTGGTGACTTGGCGATTTACTGGTTTTGTTGGTCTGTGTTTTGACTATAGATTGTATTTTTATGTTATCTCTAGAACTCTTTATCCTAGTTTGCTGTGATTGAGTTTAGTTCATATCATTCCTATCTCTGGATTTAGAACTGTGTGTTGAGATTATCATGCGTTATTATGTGGATGGAATATTACATATTGTTAGACAACGTTCTACCACCGATGCTGTGACGTAGGCTGGACGTACCTACGACATGTCTGATTTTCGGGTGTGGGTCATGACACATTTTTATGGTGGCCCATGCAGGTCGAGCTTCGTAATTAGTGCGAATGTCGTAGTAGTACCTAGGTTAGTTGCACTATTATGAGCCTGCAGTAGGACATGGATTATTAGGAGATTTAGGAAGTACTAAATCACAACTAGGATTTCCGTTCTGCATAAATGTGCTATCTTTACCTCTATTCTTGAACTATTGCATTTTCTCAATATCTATCCTTCTTTGATATCTTATCTCGTGCCATATTGATTTCTCCTTGTTTTAATCTGTTCCCAGGATGGCACCACTGACCAAGGCTCGTGTTTCGAGAGCAGTAGCACCAGCTACCGCTTCTGAGAGGTCGACGACTTCTCGACCGGCTCCTCGAGGAGCGACTGAGACTGTACCTCTACCTCCACCGGTTCAGAGGACTGTATCAACTTTTCAAGCCCTGAAGGTCATTCCAGCTGTCTCAGAGGGTCTGCCTCCTCTACCACCATTTCCTTTCCCTAGAGGCATGCCCAATTATGGGACACAATTGTTTGCTCTTATCCAAGACATGGTGGATGCTCAGAGGATTCGGGTTGAGTCTCAGCGGGTGCAGACAGAGGCACATAGAGCTCAGACTGAGCTGATAAGATAGGGCATGAAAAGTGCTCATCAGGTAGCACAAGAGACCTTGGAGAGGGTTACTAAGCAGCCGCCCGCTCAGCAGCAGCATAAGCGGGATACCATTTATGATTTCAAGAAGATGTGTACCCGAGAGTTCAAAGGTATGGAGGGTATCCTTTATGCGGACGAGTGGCTTGAGGATATGGAGAGGATCTTACGGGTAGCTCCAATTCCGAATAACCTGGAGGATGAGGCGGTAGACCTACAGCTCTTTGGTCTAGCACTCACTTGGTTTCGAACTGAACCCCTGTTGTCAGCACCTGGACTAACTTGGAATGTGCTCAAAGATCTTTACAAGAAGAATTTCTACTCTGAGGTGGCTCGAGGGGACCTGGAGAGTCAGTTCCAGAATCTAGTACATGGAGGATTATCGGTGGATGAGTATGCTGCCGAGTTTAGTAGACTGAGCCACTTTTCTGAGTATATGGTGAGGGATCCTCTGGATCAAACCTGTAGATTCAAGAAGAATTTGGCCAAGGAGATCCGAGTGCATGTCACTACGAGCAAGGATGCAACTTTTGCTGATTTAGTAGCGCTGGCTCAGGTGGCAGAGGAGGACTTGGGTTTCAGACCAAATAGGGATCAAGATTCTATTGAGGAGAGCAGCAGCCAGGCACCGACGAATCATTCCCAATTCTAGTCGAAGGCTTTTCAGCTGCGAACCCGAGCAGTATTTCAGCATTAGACACAAAGGCAGGCTCGACCAGCTCCTAGTTGTGCCTACTGTAGGAAGATCGGGCACACTTGGGATGTGTGCAAGAAGAGGCTTGGTGTATGCTTATTCTATGGATCTTCTGCGTACCAGTTGAGGGAGTGTCCTTCGGCACCTGCTCGTCCAGCTCAGGGGATGGCTCCTTCCATTAGAGCACCGACGAGGCCTATTGTAGCACAGCCGCAGAGGGGTCCATTACCTACTCTACAACAGCGCTTTGCCCAGCATCAGCAGAAGGGCAAGGCCGTTGCTATTGTAGGAACGAAATAGTAAAGCGTAATACTCTAGAGAGGGGGTGAATAGAGTTGGCAGCGGAATAATGCTAATTAAAAATGTTAGCAGCACAATCACAGAATATTAATCACAACTAAAATAAAGTAAAGGCAGAGTTAAGAGAGCAAACGCAAAGACAACGATGTATACTGGTTTCCCTCTGTTGAGGACTAATCCAGTCGGTAGAACTCTTGCTACCAGTTGAATCCACTATTGGAAAAACCGCAAGTTTTCTTACGAAGTCCTTGCAACTTCTACAACACGAGCTTTGATACGAAGAACTCATCCAACTTCAAATGTGAAGAGGTATTCTTCAATCAAGCCTTCTGATTACAATCTCTCAGAAACTTCTAGACCACACCGCACTGGCAAATCGACTAGAGGATTGTAATTGGCTTGGGATCTGAAATTGAAAGCTCTAGAAAAACTCTTTGGAAGACTGAAAGCTTTAGATAGAGAGAAAATTGAAAGTGAATGAGTGAGTTGAAATGATCGAAATCCTTCTCTATTTATAGGTGTTCCAAAGGCAGACTTCTGACAGAATTCGAGCAGAATTCGGACAGAACTCTATGAGCAAATTTCGGTCAAATCCGTAACTGCAGGAGGACCAAGTAACAAGGATTCAAAAATCAAACAGCCACCAATCGAACTCTGGCCGAACTCGGTCCGAGTTCTGTCAGGGTTTAGTTAGGGTTTTAAAAAAAACTTTTTGGTGATTTTTGAAAACCTTTTTGAAAACCTTTTTGTAAACCTTTTTGAGAGGACATTTTAAAAAACATTTTGAACTCATTTAAGGGTAGCCTATTTGCCAGTACGACTCGGTGTACAACATATTCCTAGACTCAAATAAAATGAAAAATACATTGCATAAGGAATTACAGACTCGAATAGGCAAACAGATCTTCGGTCTTGAATTCAGTGGATAGCCATTCTTGATCATATCCAAGAGTCCGAGATGTCCCGACTAGCTTCGTATATCCAGACAGAGTTTGATCAATTATTAAAATCAGGTTGACCATATGACCAAATGGGCCAACAATCTCCCCCATTTTGATAATTGACAAACTATGAATGATATAACATTAAGCTTGTTCAAAATATCAAAAAGTAGAATTGTTCATATCCTGTATTATCTCAAAAAAATGTTAGATCTTTAATTTTCGCCCCCTTTGTCACTTAGCAAAATAATTACAAAAGATAAAGCTCCCCCGCAATCAATGCATAAGTAACAAATAGTGAGAAAACACATATAAAAGAAATAAGGCAGAAATAAAAGAGAAATATCACAGGCATGTATTGTAAAAAAAATAATCATCACAGGCATGTAATTTCACAGACAGCTATAAAGAATGAAGCAATATAAGAGATAGTGCTATTATAAACTGAAACTGAAACATAGTGCTGAAATAAACTGGAATGCCATAAACTGAGGCAAAATAAACATGTCCATGAAAATAACAGAGTACTGAAGCAAACTAGAAAGTGCTAATAATAATAAAAAAGTACTAATAATAACTTGGAATGTCGGAGCATTTCCAAGTGCACAATAAAATATCACTCAAAATCATATAGTCACATCTCCTCATCATCATCCTCATCATCATCATCAGCTCGACCAGCATGTCCTGAAGGACCAGCTCCAGAGGTACCAGCGCCAGAAGGATGAGAAGGGGCGCCAGCATAGAACTCACCAACATAATCACGAGGAGGAGCACGGTCAGAACGGTACCAATCATATGCATTACCGGGCTGGAAGTAGGCATGAACAGCCTCATCCTCACAGCGATAACCAGAGAAAGCTGGATCTCTAGGGATAGAACCGGCTGAATGACCAGTCTGGGCAAAACGAAGATCAGCTAAGGAATTTACAAGCGCCTGATAATGGGTGACGTCGCGGAACTCACGCTCGCGAGCCATGTCCGTCATCAAGACGTACAATGCAGATAAGTGCTGATGTATGCCCTCAAATGTCATGGCATACTGATGAGGTGGTGGAGGAGGTGCAGTAGGAGGAGCAGGAGGTGGAGCTGAAGCAGTCATGCTACGACGAGATAACTGAAGAAACTTGGGCTCAGGGTCCTGAGTATAAGTCGACAGATCGATATCGAAGCGCTGAAAGATGCGTGGAAGAATCATCGCGTAAGAGAGATTTCTATCTCTTGCACGACAACGACCCATCATCTGAATCATGGTCTTAGGGGCAAAAAATGGAATCCCCTTAAGAATGTGGTACATGGCGGACAGCTCAAGAGAAGTCACATCATCCTTTGAAGTAGAATTTGGAAGGATAGTAGAATAGATGATGCGATATAATTCATAGTTAAACAAGTTCAGGTTGTTAGCCTTGAACTTTCCAGAGCGTACTCTATCAGGTGCACAGAGTTTCGCTTTGAAACTGGCGAGTGTCGTACCTTCAGGGAAATAAAATTCAGTGATGTCAACTAGCGGTTCACCTTCGTTAGGGATACCAAGGATCTCCGCTAAGAGGTCATCATTGAAATTGATATCAATACCTCCAACACGAGTGCTCACATCAAAAGTGTTTAATATGAGATTGCAATAAAATAATCTAATGGCATTAGTTGCTATAGGGAAGCAGATTTTAACAAAAAGATGTAACCCTAATGCCTCAAAGAAATGACGATGATCAGGAAATACAGTCCATTTGATTGGAGCGCCTGTGCATATGGATCTCATGGAGAAGTCTCCATACCACAGTAGGGCTTGGTCTAGGGTTTGAAAGAAAAACCCGTCGAACACGCCGTCGCTCGTTTGGACCGGCGAGAAGAGGGAATCCGTATGTGGATGCGAAGATGACCCTTCCTCACTTGGGTTCGTCTTCTTCCTCTTTGAAGGATTGAATTTGGGTGCCATTTGTACAAATTGAAGTAAAAATGCACTAATTGAAAAGTGGAGAAGGATGTGGTTATACCTTTCGAAATCAAAGTATGTCGAAGAGAACGACGAACACCGCACGAATCCAAATTCTGGAATGATTTCACCACTTGGATTGGAAGAAGAAGGGTGGTGAAAAGCTAGGGTTCGGGGCTCCTTCGCGGCTGCTGCTGCTGTTGTGATGTAGTTTGGAAGCAATGAAGAAGAAAGGCTTCTCGGGTTCTGTATATATAACCTGACACCCTCAACCGAACTCGGGCCAAATTCGGTCAGAGCTCTGGCCGAATTCGCCTAGGGTTCTTTATAGTTGATTTTTGCCATTCTTTTTCATTGTCTTATTTCAAATATTTAATTCAAAGATTAGTCATTTCAACTTCAATTAACATAATTAATATTATTTTATAGATTAAATGTCGTTACACAACGACTGTTTCAGATTAGCTGTAGGAGTACTGTCCCAGCTAGCGGAGGTTCACCGGGGAACTCTTAAGTACCGCTTCGCTTCAACCGTAGTTGTGGTGACAGACAGACTCTTTATTGGCTTGTCTCTAATACAGTTTTTGTGTAATGATATATAATCATAAAACAAAATTAATTAATATTATTGACGTCCAAAATTCCTAATTCTCGACGTAAATAATTGAAACGATCTTCCGCTAGAGGTTTAGTGAAGATGTCAGCTAGTTGATTTTCAGTATCTATGTACACAAGGTTTATATCTCCATTTTGATGATGATCTCTAAAAAAGTGATGTCGAATCTCGATATGTTTAGTACAAGAGTGACATACTGGATTCTTAGTCAAATTAATAGTGCTCGTGTTATCACAGAAAATAGAAATATGTGTGTAAAATAAATCATAGCCTTCTAGGGTTTGTTTCATCCACAAAATCTGAGCACAACAACGTCCTGCGGCGATATACTCAGCCTTTATTGTTGATAGGGCTACAGAATTTTGTTTTTTTACTAAACCATGAGACTAAAGCCTTGCCTAAGAAATGACATGTACCACTAGTACTTTTTCTATCAACTTCGCATCCAGCAAAATCTGCATCCGAATAACCAATAAGGTCAAAGGACTTAGTTTTGGGATACCACAAGCCAACAGAAGAAGTGCCCTTAAGGTATCGAAAGATACGCGTAACTGCGGACAGATGTGATTCCTTTGAGTTAGCTTGAAAACGTACACACAGACAAACACTAAACATTATATCTGGACGACTAGCAGTTAAATAAAGTAAACTACCAATCATACCTCGATACTTACGTGTGTCGACTGGCTTGCCTTGTTCATCTGAATCAAGCTTTGTTGAAGTTGCCATTGGAGTGCCAATAGGTTTGACATTGTCCAGATCAAACTTCTTTAGCAGGTCTTTTGTGTACTTGGCTTGATTTATAAATGTCCCATTATCAGTTTGTTTGATTTGTAATCCGAGAAAGAATTTCAGCTCTCCCATCATGCTCATTTCAAACTCATTCTGCATACACTTAGAAAATTCTTGACACAGAGATTCATCAGTAGATCCAAATATAATATCATCAACATAGATTTGAATTAAAAGAAGTTTGCCATTAAAAGACTTAATAAACAGTGTAGTGTCAACCTTGTCTTTTGAAAAACCGTTGTCAAGTAGAAAAGAGCTTAGACGATCATACCAAGCACGAGGGGCTTGTTTTAAACCGTATAAGGCTTTCTTCAACTTGAAAACATGATCAGGGTTTTTGAAATCCGTAAAACCTGGAGGTTGTGCTACAAAAACTTCTTCTTTTATAAAACCATTTAAAAAAGCACTCTTGACATCTATTTGAAATAGTTTAAAATCATGAAAACATGCAAATGCACATAACATGCGAATGGATTCTAATCTCACAACTGGGGCATAAGTCTCATCGTAGTCGATACTTTCTTCTTGATTGTATCCTTGAGCTACGAGTCGAGCCTTATTACGAGTCACTAAACCATTCTCATTTAGTTTATTTCGGAATACCCAACGGGTGCCAATGACCGGATGATCAATAGGCCTGGGAACAAGTTTCCAAACTTGATTCCGTTCAAATTGGTTTAATTCTTCTTGCATAACATCTATCCAAAAACTATCACTACATGCTTCATCAATAGTTTTGGGTTCTAGCTGTGAAATAAATGCAACACTAGAAATAATATCTCTACTGGATGTACGAGTACTTACTCCTTTGGTAATATCACCAATTACCAAATCTTTTGGATGATCAGCTGTAAATTTCAACCTTTTCGGTAGATTCTTAAGGTAGCTGGTTCCTGGATCTTCTCTAGGAGGTTCAGCTAGTGCAGAGCTTGGTTGAGGATCAGCTGATGTTGAGCTTGATGCAGGCAGATCTTCATTACTGTCATCGATAGTCATTTGATTTAGTTCATCAAAAGTGACGTTGATTGACTCTTTGATGATCATGGTTCGTTTGTTGAAGACTCTGTATCCTTTGCTCTTGGTCGCATAACCTAAAAATATACCTTCATCGGCCTTTTCATCAAATTTTCCTAAATTGTCTTTTGTATTAAGAATAAAGCATTTACAACCAAATATTCTAAAGTATGAAACAGATGGAATTCTATCAAACCATAACTCAAATGGAGTCTTCTTCGATTTGGGTCGAATTAGAACTCTATTGAGAACAAAGCAAGCTGTATTGACAGCTTCAGCCCAGAAACATTTGGGTAGACTAAACTGGTTTAACATTACTCTGGCCATTTCAGTTAGAGTTCTGTTCTTACGTTCCACAACTCCATTTTGTTGTGGAGTCCTAGGGCAGGAGAACTTGTGTACAAAACCGTGTGTGTCACAAAATTGCTCAAAATCAGCATTCTCGAATTCGCCTCCATGATCACTTCTGATTCGAGTGATCATGTAACCTTTTTCATTCTGTACTTCCTTGCAAAAGGCGACAAATTCGGATAATGCATCATTCTTACGTGTCAAAAAGTATACCCACGTGTATCTAGAGAAATCATCTACAATTACGAAAGCATAAAGCTTACCTCCGAGGCTAGCAACTCTGCTAGGACCAAATAAGTCCATATGAAGCAATTGTAGAGGTCTAGTAGTACATACTGCGTTTACTGACTTGAATATAGATCTGGTAGCTTTGTTCTTTTCACATTGGCTGCATACCGAATCCTTCTTAAATGTAATGTCCGGTAAACCGCGTACTAGCTTCTTTGTAGATAATCTTGAGATCGTATCCATATTAGCGTGACCGAGTCTCATATGCCACATATGACTCTCATCACTCTTGGCCATTAAGCATCTACCTGAAATGTTAGTTTTTTCCAACAAATAGAAAACATATATGTTGTCTTCCCTGATACCTTCAAAGATAGTATTACCAGTTGAGCTATCAACTATAATACATTTGTCTTTGCCAAAGTTGATGCCATAACCATGATCAGCTAGATGACTTATGCTGAGTAGATTATGTTTCAACTCGGTAACCAGACAGACATCCTTAATCACAGGATAGGGAGACTTACCAACATCACCGATACCAATAATATACCCTTTCAAGTTATTACCGAAGGAAACATAGCCTTCCTTCTTTTTCTTCGACAGTGTTGCAAATAGGGTAGCGTCACCGGTCATATGCCGTGAGCAACCGCTATCGAGGATCCATTTGCTTCTAGCATATGAAAGGTGTTCTACCTATAAAACAGTTTGCAGATGAAACTTTTGGTACCCATTTCTTGTAGGGTCCTGAAATATTAGCCTTTGGTATCCAAGCATAAATACTTAAATCAACAAGCTTTCTGATTCTACATGCAGATGAAATATGACCAATGAGGCCACAATAATGACATTTTGCATGTCGAGTGTTGAAAGCCGAGTGGTGTGCATGGTTGGTAGGTTTAGGTTTTCTAGTATAGAAGAAAGCATGCCTATAATCCTGTTTGGGCTTAACCTTTTGGGGTAGAGGTTTGATAGGGTTAGGTCTGACAGTGTTTGGCTTGGGAATGTTCCGATTTTTTGGTAAGTGACACGTGTTAGGATAGGAAGCAGCAGGCTCAGGCTGTTTTCCTAACCTAATTTCCAATCTTTTGGAAGTGTCATACAACTTAGTATAATCAGAAGTGAGTGTTTCCATTCTGATTTGTGCACATCGAAGACTTTTCTTCTCTATAGAAAATTCTTCCTTGAGTTAGTCAATAATTTTGTCTTTCTCTTCAGATGACTTGGTAGTCTCGTGTAATAAGAGCTTTGTTGAAAAAAGCTCACCAGACTCACTAATATTATTTCTAACCTCAGCTAGTAGGTCGGTAAGTCTACCTATTTCACCTTTGTACTCTTTGAGTACCTTCTTAGAGGTCTGATACTTGCTACGCAGTTTCCTGTAATCAGTCATCAGGTCACTGAAGGCATCTCCTAATTGCTCAAAGGTGAAGTCATCATAAGTATCAACTACAGGTTCAGTAGGTACTTGATCGGATGCCATAAAGCATACGTTTGTAGCATCTTCTGATTGTTCGTCTTCTGAGTCGCTTGCTTCACTTTCATGTCATATGCTGGTATTGGCATATCTCCTAGATGTTGATCTCTTCAGGTTCCCTTTTTCATACCTGTTGCTCTTCTTGCTTGATGATGAGTTTGTAGGACAATCCTTCTTCATGTGTCCCTTCTTCTTACAGCCGTAGCAGACAGCATCATCTTGATACCAGTTGTTGCTGTTGTTGTTTTCTTTGGCTCTCTTCTCATATCTCAAGAATCTTTTGAATTTCCTTGCTAGGAGTGCTTGATCTTCAGCATCAGATTTTCTGCTGTCTGAGTCACCTTCAGCAGCTTTTCTTTGCTGAGCCTTGAAAGCAATCGTCTTCTCCTTTGGTACAGGCTCTTCAAAATCTTGTAGCTCCAGTTCATGAGTGAATAGCTTACCCATGAGTACTTCGAGGGACATAGTTGTGAGATCGTTCCCTTCAATGATTGCAGTAGCCTTCGGAATCCAGTTCTTGGTAAGTGCTCGCAGGAGTTTGCGAATCTTTTCATGGTTACTGTACTCTTTGCCTAGGGAGGACAAAGGATTTACAATATCCAAGAACCTCTCGAACATCTGAGTAACTGTTTCGTTGGGCTTCATCTTGAACACCTCATACTCTTAAGTAAGTCTGCTGACTTTAGATTCTTTGACTTGAGTCGTGCCTTCATGTGTGACTTCAAGTAGCTTCCATACTTCATTAGCCGTTGTGCAGATAGACACCCTGTTATATTCAGTTCTGTCTAAAGCACAAAAAGAGCATTAATGGCACGTGCGTCAAGACTGGCTCTTTTTTTTCTTCCTTTGTATATCTGCTATGGGGTTTTTCAACTAAAACTCCATCAACATTTATACGAGGTGGCTTTTGATAGCCATCAAGAACAATGAACCATAAATCAAAGTCAAGTGATTTCAAGAAGAAACTCATCCGTGTTTTCCAATAGGTATAGTTCGTACCATCAAACAGTGGGGGTCTGTTTGTAGCCTGGCCTTCACTTGTGAATTTCACAGTTGCCATGTGTTGTGCTGTGATCTATATAACAGTTAATTAAAATGAATAAATAATTGTACTGTTACCTTTGCTTTACCTGTAACACCCGTTCTGATACCAATTGTAGGAACGAAATAGTAAAGCGTAATACTCTAGAGGGGGGTGAATAGAGTTGGCAGCGGAATAATGCTAATTAAAAATGTTAGCAGCACAATCACAGAATATTAATCACAACTAAAATAAAGTAAAGGCAGAGTTAAGAGAGCAAACGCAAAGACAGCGATGTATACTGGTTTCCCTCTGTTGAGGACTAATCCAGTCGGTAGAACTCTTGCTACCAGTTGAATCCACTATTGGAAAAATCGCAAGTTTTCTTACGAAGTCCTTGCAACTTCTACAACGCGAGCTTTGATACGAAGAACTCGTCCAACTTCAAATGTGAAGAGGTATTCTTCAATCAAGCCTTCTGATTACAATCTCTCAGAAACTTCTAGACCGCACCGCACTGGCAAATCGACTAGAGGATTGTAATTGGCTTGGGATCTGAAATTGAAAGCTCTAGAAAAACTCTTTGGAAGACTGAAAGCTTTAGATAGAGAGAAGATTGAAAGTGAATGAGTGAGTTGAAATGATCGAAGTCCTTCTCTATTTATAGGTGTTCAAAAAGCAGACTTCTGACAGAATTCGGGTAGAATTCGGACAGAACTCTATGAGCAAATCTCGGTCAAATCCGTAACTGCAGGAGGACCAAGTAACAAGGATTCAAAAATCAAACAGCCACCAACCGAACTCTGGCCGAACTCTGGCCGAACTCGGTCCGAGTTCTGTCAGGGTTTAGTTAGGGTTTTAAAAAAAACTTTTTGGTGATTTTTGAAAACCTTTTTGTAAACCTTTTTGAGAGGACATTTTAAAAAATATTTTGAACTCATTTAAGGGTAGCCTATTTGCCAGTACGACTCGGTGTACAACATATTCCTAGACTCAAATAAGATGAAAAATACATTGCATAAGGAATTACAGACTCAAATAGGCAAACAGATCTTCGGTCTTGAATTCAGTGGATAGCCATTCTTGATCATGTCCAAGAGTCCGAGATGTCCCGACTAGCTTCGTATATCCAGACAGAGTTTGATCAATTATTAAAATCAGGTTGACCATATGACCAAATGGGCCAACAGCTATGACGGTCGAGAAGACCGAGACATCTTCTGATGTGATCATTGGTTCAATACTTATTGATTCATTTCCAGCTATTGCTTTATTTAATTTTGATGCTACTCATAGTTTTATATATGTGGCTTTTGTGTTTAAGTATAGCATTATATCTGTGCCTTTGGATAGTAGTTATAAGATTTTGACTGGCGAAAGCATTATCCTAGTCAAGGATACCTGTGTTGAGCGTCGTATTACCTTCGGAGGCAGGGATTTGTGTGTTAGCTTACTCGTAATGCCACTTCCGAGCTTCGATATAGTTCTCATAATGGATTGGTTGAGTGTGTAGCATGCCAGTATAGATTGTCGTCGTGGATGCATTGTGTTTAGTCCTCTTGGAGAGTCTATATTTGAGTTTGCTAGGGAAGCTATGGAGCAGAGTAGCGAAGCTGTTTGTGGGGCTTTGGTAGAGCAGAAAGAACTACCTCATTCCATTATTGCGAAGTTCCTCGATGTTTTCCCTGAGGAGTTGCCAGGATTGCCACTAGATAAAGATGTTGAGTTCTCTATTGACCTTGTACCCGGTGCTAAGCCAGTAGCACAGCATGTGTATATGATCAATAATCATGAAGCACTAGAGCTGAAGAAATAGATTGATGAGTTGCTTGAAAAAGGTTTCATCAGAACGAGCTCGTCACACTGGGGTGCTCATGTATTATTTGTGCCGAAGAGGACGGGTCAGTGTGTATATGCATTGACAACAGAGCTTTGAATAACATCACCATCAAGAACAAATATTCACTGTCGAGGATCGATGATTTGTTTGATCAGTTGAGCAGCGCCAGGGTGTTCTTGAGGATAGACTTGAGGTCTGGCTATCATCAGGTGAAAGTGAAGAAGGAAGATATTTTGAAGACTGATTTTCGGACTAGATATAGCTAGTACGAGTTCTTGGTGATGCCGTTTGGGTTGACTAACGCCCCGACAGTCTTTATGAACATGATGAACAAGGTGTTCTACAAATACCTTGATCAGTTCATTATGGTGTTTATAGATGACATATTGATCTACTCGATGACCCTGGAGGAGCACGAAAAGCATCTGAATATCGTGCTCGAGACTCTAAGGAAAGAGAGATTGTTCAAAAAACTCTCAAAATGTAAGTTTTTCTTGGACATGGTTGAGTTTCTTGGCCATGTTGTGACGGAAGACGGTATATCCATGGATCCAAAGAAGATAGTTGCAGTAGAGTCTTGGTCTACACCTAGCTTAGTTGTAGAGATCAAGAGTTTCCTTGGATTGGCCAGGTATTATAAGAAGTTTGTAAAGGACTTCTCCCGGATTGTAGAGCCGATGACGAGACTGACCAGAAAGGACTTAGAGTTTGTTTGGTCTGAGGAGTGCCAAACTGCCTTCGATGAATTGAAGAAGAGACTAACTACGGCTCCAGTTTTGATGCTGCCATCTGGTATTGAAGGATTTGCTATATACAATGATGCTTTAGAAAAATGACTGGGATGTGTGTCAGAGCAGAACAAGAAGATTGTAGCATATGCTTCCAGACAGTTACGACCACATGAGAAGAACTATCACACTCATGATCTGGAGTTGGCGGCGGTGATTTTTTGCTTTGAAGCTATGGAAGTCTTATCTATACGGGGAGAGGGTAAAAATATTTACTGATCACAAGAGTCTAAAGTATATTTTCACCCAGAAAGAGTTGAATTTGAGGTAGCACAGATGGTTAGAGCTGATGATGGATTTCGACATTGCCTTGCATTACCATCCGAGAAAGACCAATGTGGTTGCAGATGCACTGAACCGTTACCTAGTGGCTATGTATTTGATGGATCGGCACCTGTTAGAGGATTTGGAGAGCTTGGGCATCGAGATTATGATTTCAGGACTAGAGATGCAGATGATAGGTCTGCAGATTAAGTCCGATTTAATGGAACTTATCAGAGATGCTTAGTATCAGGATGTGGGCCTGAGAAGTATCAAGGTTCAGGTGCAGGTTGGATTGCTTGAGGACTTTTCTATTGCCGATGATGGTTCTTTGAAGCACGGATCTCAAGTTTGCGTGCCGAGCGGAGCTCTGCTAGAGGAGGTTATGTAGGAGGCGCATCGCTTCCAGTATTTACATCCTGGGCTACCAAGATATATAAGGATTTGAGGGATTATATATGGTAGTATGGGATGAAGCGTGAGGTGTCGCAGTTCTGTTCCAGATGCTTAGTGTGCCAGCAGGTCAAGACGGAAAGGTAGAGACCCGGTGGTCTGCTTCAGCCCTTTGCTTATCCCAGAGTGGAAGTGGGAGCATATCACCATAGACTTTGTTTCCGATCTTCCGCGTACTCCTGGAGGGAAGGATGCGATTTGGGTCATCATAGACAAGTTGACCAAATTGGCCCACTTTATTCCATTCAAGGTGGGTTTATCCACTGAGAAGCTCACAGAGTTGTATATGCGACAGATTGTCTGATTACACGAGTTCTAATGAGTATAGTTTCTGATCGGGATAGCAGATTCACTTCCCATTTTTGGAAGAGTTTACAGGCTAGCTTGGGCGCTCAGCTCAAGTTTAGTACCGCCTATCATCCTCATACGGATGGACAGTCGAAAAGGACTATCCAGACGCTGGAGGATTCGCTTCGGACTTGTGCATTGGATTTTGGCGACTCATGGGAGGATCATCTTCACCTGGTAGTGTTATCATACAATAGCAGCTATCAGGCCAATATTGAGATGTCTCCTTTTGAGGCGTTGTATGGGCGGAGGTGTCGTACCCTATTATTTTTTGATAACGTGGGTGAGAGAGCCTTATTGGGGCCGAAAATGAATGTGGATGCTGCGAAGAAGGTAAAACGGATCAGGAAGAGGCTTTACGTAGCTCAGGATTGGCAGAGACACTGGGCCGACAGCCATCACAGGTTGTTAGAGTTTGAGGTAATATGTGTTTTGTTTGTGTGTAATGATTAGATTGGAAATTTTTGTCTTATTTCTTGTTTGAATCTTGTTTGTGCTAGGTTGAAGTTTTAGTGTTCCTGAGGACCTCTCCGACATGTGGCACTATCCATTTTGGCCGAGGCAGAAAGCTCAGCCAGAGATTCATTAGACTTTTCGGCATCCTTGAGTGGGTCAGTGATGTAGCTTATCGACTGGACTTGCCGCCTACTTTGGAGGGAGTGCACAACGGATTTCACGTGTTACAGCTAAGACGATATGTGGCATATCCTAGCTATGTATTGGACCACTCGGAGATCGAGGTCGGGCCAAGTCTAAGTTATCCAGAGCAGCCTGTGGAGATTCTAGATCGTAGGAAGAAGATACTGTGTAACCAAAGTATTCCCTTGGTTCGAGTCGCGTGGAGGCATCACTCTTCATGTGAGTCCACCTGGGAGAGGGAGGACGAGATGCGAGCGATATCCTTATCTTTTTGAGCCATGAGGTAAATTTTGTTCTTGTGATTGTGTTATTCTAAAATTTTGAGGACGAAATTTTTCTAAGCAATGTAGGGTTTTCACTACCGCATTTTCGGATTAGGTTATTTTCGACCAAATTAAATTCTTCTATTGGAGTGCCATTAGCATGATAATTAATCTAAATTTATAGATTAGGAATTCCTATTAGTTGGGCACTAGTCATGGCTAGATTAGGTGCAAGCTTTAAATTAGGGTCAATGTAACGCCCCAGAACCAGAATACTAGAGAACGGGGGCGTACATAGCCAGCTACGTATATTGAAGTGCAACCCACCTCGCTATACGGTCACGGCTGTCTAGATACATGAGGGTTTAACTACAAGTCAACAGTCTCCTATAGTCATGAACAAGCCCATTGTCTCAATCTCAAGCAAGCAATAATAGTTACAAGATGTCAGAGCAACAAATATATAATAGCAAGGCGTCCCATACATTACATACTGGATGATCATTAAGCTAGTCGTACAAAATGTCAAGACTAGCAAGAGTTCAGTTATACATGATCAACCCTAGGATCTGTCAATCATGTTACAGTCCGTAGGCAGACAGTAATTAAAGGTACAATACGAGCTAACACGTGCTCGCCGGCTAAACGCCTCAAAAGAATAATTTTTACAATAAAGTTGGAGGACAAAAAAAACCCACTCGTTGCCAGGGTTACGCCTGGTGGTCACCATCTGGCTGGAAACTCGGTAGATCCCCTGGGGTTGCTCCAGAATTTGGCCATACAAAACCAGCTGGGTCAGACCCCAGAAAGAGCAAGTGCCACAAAGGAGGCTTCACTTAGGAGCTAAAACCAGCAAATAGCACAAGAGTATAATTACATAATAAAAGATAGTAATTAAGAAAAAGCATGACAGGTGATATACGATAAGATAGGGACTATTCAGATAACCAGGTTACAACTCGTAAACCAAACAAGGACCGGGGTTGTAACCCTTCGTCTGAACAGAACTTGGCTTCTCCCACCATTTATCGGCAAGATAAAATAAGAAAACAGGTCATGTAACAATCTTGTGCATGATCAAGACATGACTAGACAGGTTATAACTCATCCAATCAATCATGGCCAAGCAATAGGTACGGCTTGATACTTTAACTAACTAGGGTTATCACGAGCCTAGTTACTAGCAATATGCAATGAGATGTTCCTCCAGCCACAAGCCCTGCAGCTAATCCAGGTTATCCAGGCGACTTGGATTCATTAAGCAGTTATCAATAATTATTAGGTAGCTTGGTGTGCAACACATGACAGTGTGCGTAGAAATTGTTTCATGAAGTGCCCCACATGACAGTGGGCTGGAAATGTGCCCTACTCGACGGCAGGCTACAAGTCCAACAATTGTGGCCGGGATAACAGGATCGCCTGTAACTGGAGAAATCTCTCATGACTACTGAATTATTCTAGTTATTAGCCTTAGCCATTTACAGTGGGTACCCATGACAGTGGTACTCAGGGGTCCCAGTCCTAGACATGATGCAAGACAAGACTAGTTCATTTGTACAAGCACAATCGTCCATGGTGTCCAGGTCATTCATTCTTGTCATATCAAGTAGCCGTCGTAACAGCTTATCAAGATATATCACGTCAGGTTTATCATGTCAGGAGTGCGCCATGATGGACCACTATCAAGAATTATCATGTCAAGTTACCATGTCAAATTTGTCATGTCAAATTATCTTGTCAGGAGTGCACCACAGCGGGTCACTATCAAGTCATGTCATTTATCAAGGAGGGAAGAAACTTGCACAATTAAATAATAATATATATAATATATATATATTCTTGAAGCCAAGGAGAAACTCTACAACTTTCATGTTGGGAGTGGAAAGAAATTCTGACCACAATTCAGGCAAATAAAACATTTAAACAATCAAAGTGGACCCCATGCGGCCCAAAAGTGGGACTGCCACGTGGTCAAGAGAGTGGGTGGCCGTTCATGCGGCCAACAAGGTATTAGTTGGTGTAAAGCAACTAACTAAAATAATGCAAGCAACTAATAAATGCTTGCTGATGCAAGCAACAATCTAAGCTTATGCATGCGGCCACCAACTCTAAGCTCAGGCGGCCAGACAAGTATGGGCCATGCGGCCAATACCATATATATATATATATATATATATATATATATATATATATATGGACTCATCTGTAATTAATGATCTAATTAAATGTGGCCATGCAAGGGTCATTTGGCCAAGGCCATGCGGCCAGACCAAAAATGAATTGGCCAAAGGTCAAGCCAAATTAATTGGCTCAAGGCTATGCGGACATAAACATTAATAAGGCCATGCGGCCTGTGCTGTAGTGAGTCCATGCGGCTACAAATAAACAAGGGCCATGAAATGATTGAGGAGGGGCCATGCGGCCAGAATGTTAGTTGCTAAGCAAAAATAATGCAACTAAATGCAATTAAATAATACATGCTAAAATAATGCATGCTAAACTAATGCATGCTAAAGGTTGCTGCTTACAAACATACGTGCAAGGCTATGCGGCCAAAGTGTTTTTGTATGGTTCATATATAGTGCTGTATGCAACCTAAAATTCAAAGACCATGCGGCCATCTTATTCTTATGCGGCCAAGAATATTTTTGTCCAGCAAGTACATGCGGCTCAAACCATTTATAAATTCATGCGGCTCACCACTACATTATATGCACGCAATTGCAAGCTGTACGTGGCAATTATTAGGCCTTGCCCAAATTAATATGCTGGCTAATAAATGCTATCATGTCATGAAGCAAATAATGCTGCCATGCCCATGCGGCTAAGCAAGATTCCTACGGCCAAAATGCAAGCTAGCAATAATTTGTTGCCAACTGAGAAGAAGTTCATGGAAAATACCATGGCTTCTCCACACCACCAAACTTCCAACCGGAGTCCAAATTCGGACTTCCATCGGTCAAATTTGGGTAGAAAGAAATTCTCTACAACATGGAATTATTTGTTTACAAAAATATGCAAGTCTGGTAGATCAAAACCCACAAAAACAAAAATACTACAAAGCTAGATCTACAAGAAATTAGCCATGGAAATGGAAAATGCTAAATACTAAAGTTGGTTAGAAACACATGAGGAAGACAATGGAACAATAAAAATGGAGTTCTTTCATGAAGCAAGTTGTACTTGCCTAAGCTCTCCACTCTTTCAGGTTGGTGGAGAAGTAATGGTGCGGAAGAAAAGTTAATGTGGAGAGAGAAAAGTGTGGTGAGATATTTAATGAAGAGGGTGGTGGTAGGTGGGAGTGGTTTGGTTCACGTAAAATCAAGCAAAACCGAACCATGCAAAACCAAGCCAAACCAAGATAAACCAATCAATGAAATGCCAAAATAAATCAAGCAGGGAGACATGCAATACGGGTCAGGATACGTACACGTATTCCAAATACGTAATACGAGATATGGGCATTACAGTCAAACCACTTATTGTCTAATAACCTTTCTTCTAAGTAATTGACATGGTGAGGGTTAGGGCTAGCAAAACCTAATTAAGCCCATAATAGAACCCCCCCTACTTGGCCGACAAACATAGGAGGGTTTCCCTCATTCTTCTCATTCCATACTCCTCCAAATTTTTTCTCATTTTTCTTCCATGGTGTGCTAAGGAGTTGGAGAGCTCAAGGAAGCTTGGTGGAGGCTCTAGCAAGGATTTGGAACCCTCTTCTTCTTTTTCTTTCCCCAAATTCATAGGTTATTGAGGAGGCACTATTCTCCATAGGTATAACTCTCTTTCCTCTTATTTACATGACTAAATTTCAAGCAAACATGTAGGAGACCCCTCTAATGGCTAGATCTAACCTTCTAGGTAGTGAAATAGGTGATAGAGGGCTCATTCCTACTAAATCTATGGTTTAGAATAGTAATATTTGGGTAGCTACGAGATTGTGACCACCAAGTGTTTGATACAAGTTCGTAAAAGGAATTTGTATCAAATTTTGGTGTAGGCTTTGGTCCATGTGTCCTAATTATGGTATCGAAGGTCATGTCATGACACGAGGTGATACGCTTGGCTAACTGGACAAATCCCTACATATAAATGTGTCTCTATATAAGCTAGATAGTATATAAATTGATATGGTCACATTTGCGTAAGGGTTTGGGGATGGTGAGCGTATCCATGTATCGTGGTGCCTTTTGTATCATAATTATGTCATATGTATCATGTGCACCTATATATATATATATATATATATATATATATATATATATATATAGTCCCCCAACACCGGGGGATCGTTCACGATGGCCTCCGCCAGACGGGAGGTGGACGGGGGCGGCACACCGTTTCCCCTGCTGGTGCCTTTCTAGCAATCATACATCCCCAACAAATGGTCCTTTCTGACCTGGAGAGCCCAGCGTAGGAAGCTGCCGACCGACGATTCACTTACCACTATCGGCTTCAGCCTCGCATCCAAATGCCACTGCTGCACCTCCCACTACCCGAAAACAGCAGAGCACATCCTGGTATCCGGAGAACTCGCTAACCTAGTTTGGCAAGATCTCTCCAGCCGATGTAAGAGGAGACACCAATCTGGGGGTTCAACGATCTCCTGGCTCACTGGGGAAATACCCATGGTCATTAGATCGTCGCGACCGCTGGTATTTGGGTACTCTGGAAGAATAGGAACAAATACAGGTATGAAGGGCACCAATATACCCCTCCTCAGCTGATCCGAGAAGTCCTTCGGCAAATTCTTAAATCCCGGAACCGCTACCCCCACTCCTCGGAGCCTTTTTGGCAGGCTTTTCTCTAGCCGCGCTCTAGGCCCTCTTGGGGTTGGTTTCCCTTTTAGCCTCTGTTTTGTTGTTGTTCAGCGCCCGGCACGCTTACTTGTATAGGCTTCGGTATTTTGCGTCTGATACATCAATAAAAGTCTTCTTGTTGATATATATATATATAATATATATATATATATATATATATATATATATATATATATATATATATATGGTTGGTAAAATAGGGATATTGATTTGGAATTGTGTGTCATAGTAATGCAACATGTGAGATATATTTATAGTGCATATACATATATAAAGATATGTGTTTTGGGTTGGACTGTCATAGGCATAGGAATGTGATCATAGGATTGTTACTTAGTGTGCAGTCCTTCTGTAAAGTGTGGTGTCATGTTGGTGTTGCAATAAGGAGAACTGGTTACTCAGGCATGTATAAAGTGTGTGTTGCACCTGTGTGTGCTCTAATCCTGAGTGTGTAGATCTCTGTGCCAAACAGGGGTTTGTATGCAGGGCACACCTGATGAGCACCAATCACAGGCTAGTGTTGTGTGTTATGGTATCGGTTAACATGTGTAGGCAGTAGAGTGCACAGATGTGTGGGTTGGGGAAACCCCAACCTGTGTCAGTAGGTAATAGTTAAATTAGGAAATCAGTGTAGTGTGTGCATGACTAATGTGTGTATAGGAAAGTAATATACTTGTGTCCAGTTGGTGAGTATTGTGTACACAAATTTTGAGTCTGCAGAGCCGATGAGGGAGAGCCTATGGCAAGATGATACACTGGTATATCAGGGATTGCACATACCTATGTATGTATAGGTCCCTGGCCAGTGGTGTATGCATAGGCTTGTGTGCACAACTGTAAGAGTGTGTGCAGGTATTCGCATGTGCTAATAGGTTGAACATAGGGCGGGGTATCAGTATTCATTAAGAGCCTGTTCGTTAATGTGTGTATATAAGTGTACTGTTAGATAGGTAACATAGAATAGACAAGTAAGGGAGTGTTCCCTGTATACCAGTGAGAGAGTGTGGGTGTGTGTCATTTGTATTGTGTGTAATAACAATGTCAGTTACACATGTATCAGTGGTTAGATACCTATGAGAATCAATGTGTGTGTGGCCACTAGACAACATAACATACATGTGCAAAACTCTCCATGTAGGTTGGGTTCAGGTTAATACAGGGGCAGTTAGGAGTGTACACAGGTCTGTGTACACCTAGTTAGCAGTGAGCATATACAGATTGGTTGGGTAGCATGGTAGGTCTGTACAGGTATTGCAGAGAGTTAAAGGATAAGTGGTGTACCTATGTGTATGTCCTAGGATAGATGTGATATATGTGGGTATGCAAGAGCGGTGTAGGAGAGTATCGACCAATAGGTTAAATAGAAACCTGTGTTGATGGTGTTACCTGTATACGTGCTTTGAGTGATGCAACTAGGTGCGTACAAGAGGAGGCCTTGTTGCAATAGTGGGTGAGTGTTATAATGTGCAGGGAAAATCTCTGTGTGTAAGACATGTGTGAGTATAAGCATACCTCTATGTGTGTAGGTAGTGCCAGCATAGGATATATGTGTGTGCAGGGTGTGTACCACACATAGTAGTGTGTATGGGCAATAAAGTCGTGTATGTGGGTAGAAGTGCTATAAGGGAGTAAAAGGGGGGCAGTGTACAGGGTCAATGATGAGAGGATTCCAGGTGCAGTATATGTTCCAATATGAGGCCTGTGTGTGTAGGTATGTAGGGAGTGTAGTAGGATAGAGAGGTATATGTGTGTCTGTGTGTCTGTGTGCCTTGTGCACAGATTGTGCACAGGCATTAGTATAGGCACCAACAGTAGGAAGTATGGTGGATACCACATGTTTTATAGGGGTATTGGTTCATGGGTAAGAATATAGAATAGCTAAACCTCAAGTTGTAAGGAATAATTATAATGCTAAGGTTAGGATATCAGGATACCAACAGTCATGTACAGCATACATGGACATGGATATATTGACCTATGTATTGACATATGTAATTAGAGGCATAGGATATGTTTAGATATTCTTATACCCATATAGTGTAAAGATATATTTAGAGATGTCGGGACATATATTGACATCTAAATGAGTATATAGATGATAGGAAAATTATGTTACCTATGTGGATGGGTTGGGTACACATGGTTCAAGTAGGAGGGGTAGTTCATAAGTAAGGTGAAACATAGGAAATCTGTATGAGCAAATCAATAGGTTAGCTAAGACCTAAAAAAACCATAGAGCCTAGAGATAGGTAGATATTCATATTTAATCTCAAATATTGATCCCATTGACTGTATTAATATAGGTTCACTGGACATCGACCTGGACACCAGTTCGATCTAGTTTACAGCTTGGAGTACAGGCAAGTACATGCAGTGATTTTATTTTATTGTTTGATATTGTCTCTATTTCATGATTTAGATATTCCTAAAGTGTTCCTGTCACTTTTATTACACGTGATAAGTGTTCAATGGATTTAATTCATTATTATTCGTGATTCGTGTCTTACCGTGATTCGTGCACCTTACTTACATGAATTAAATCTATGAATGCTAGTGTCAGGTAAAAAAAACCTCAGTAGACATGTGAATACCCTATCTGTTCTCCGTGTCTAATCATGTGGATAGAAATCACACACCTCACGTATGATTTGTCGTATCGCGTGGATAGCAATCGCACATTATCGTGTACAATCTGCCGTATTAGCTGAGCCATTCACATATCGAAACTGGTATTTCAATAACACCTGGAAGTTAGGGATTTGACATTGTTCTCTATCTGTTCACATTATTATTATCTGTTTATCATATTCTCTATTTTTATATATTTCAGTTAAACTGTTAGTTAGTCTTACATGCTCACCTGATTACTTTATTTTCATATATCCTAACTCTTGATATATAGTCATTATCATGTTATGAACTGTCATTTAGTGTTTGTACTTGCTCCAATCTTGACTAAATAACCATATTTTTAGGCGATGAGTTAGAGGCTTGTTGTCCCACCTATTATGGACTAACAGAGGACCTTGTTCCTGAGACCGAGTTGGGTATTTTGGAGGACCATGCTGTTGCAAAGGCTGCGATGCCGGCAGAGGATGCTAAGCTTAGTTTATATTTCATATATTCTGATCCGGATTTGTCTCCGAAATTACATACTTGGGTTGTATATATTATATTTGGTGACTTGACGATTCCCTAGTTTTGTTGGTCTGTATATTGACTCTAGATTATGTTTTCATGTTATGTCTAGAACTCTTTATCCTAGTTTGTTGTGATTGAGTTTATTTCATATTATTCCTATCTCTGGATTTAGAACTATATGTTGAGATGATCACACGTTATTATGTGGATGGAATATTACATATTATTAGACAGCATTCTACCGTCGATGTTGTGGCGTAGGCTGGACGTACCCACGACTCATGTCCAATTTTCGGGTGCGGGTCGTGACAAGTGACGCGCTAGGCTTAAGTTTGAACTAGGGTCTTTATTCTTGATAGCCACGTAGGTGTTGAGACCAAAATAAACTAAAGAAAGATGATGTTTAATTTGCTACGGCTACCTCAAATGCCCGACAGAATGAAAACATAGGTGAGAGGAGACTCTTAGTAGGATTATTACGCTCATAAAACTCTAAAACTCGGTAGAAGTCTGTGTTATATCATTTCAAACACATATCAGACATGATACAGACTCCAAAATAAAATATTAGGATAGGCCAAAACTGATGTCCGTGTCGCCTTCTTAATATTTTGATGTGTCTTATTCATGTCCATCCAACATAGATGACATGTGAAGGCTGGATGGGTTAGGTTTTCTTATCACATATCCATGGTTGCTGCTGGAGTAATGATTTCTACAACAGATCTTTCGTAGTATACGCTTAAACAAGCAAGTCTATTTTAGTTATTATGGTAAAAAGTGGATATCCTATTAAGATTCATCTCAAATTTCCTTGCACTATTTTTTCCATATGTAATAGTGTTGCGAAGAAAATGTCTATTCAAATTCCTTACCCAATTTATAAAACTATAACATGTGAGCCTCATGGCTCGCATGTCAATGCATGATTCTAGTTGCACTATTTACTGCCATGATTCTAGTTGTACTTATTTTCTTTTACATGTCATCTGTCATTTCTAATTTGCCTTCTTTTATCATGTATTACATTTACTAAATTCATGTTTTATAGTTTCTATTATTTACTTGGAACTGCTTTCAATGGTTGTATTTTGCTTCAATCCTGACTGGATATTAACATTTTTAGGCGATGACCTTGAGGACTAGTGTCCCACTTATTATGGGGCACATGAGGGTTTAGTTGAGTCTGGTCCTGCCCTTCAGAAGGGTGAGATGGAGGTTGCAACCGTTGTTGCAAATGATACCACTTAGTACTGTTAGACTAGTTTGCTATTATCGGATTTGTCTCTGATATTTCACTCTTGGCATGTATATATTTATTTGGTTTAGACTTGTGTCTATCAACCTGATGGTATGACATTTTGGACATCATTTTTTTTGTTTTTATGATAATATTGTCCCTTTTGATATTGTGATTGAGTATTGTAATTATAAATTATATTATGTACTCCTTATAGAGTTGGATAACATTGAGTGGAGTTTGTTAGTTATAGATAAATGACCGATACAACGTTCTACCACCGATGTTGCGGTGTAGGCTGGATGTACTCATGTACTTATATCCGAATGTTCGGGTGTGGGTCGTGACACGTCTTTATGGTGGCCCATGCAGATCAAGTCATCGCAATTAGTGCGGTATCATGGTAGTACTTAAGGTTAGAGTACTATTACGAGCCTGCAATAGAATATAGGAATATTAGGAATGAGAGAGTACTCAATCACACTTAGGAATTTCAATCTGATTTGAATTTACCAACTTTTGTTCAAATTTGCATAATTTGACAGCTTTTCAATTGTTGTCTGTCTTTGAATACCATCTTATATTGTGCTATGTTGTTGAGTTCTTGTTGTTTTCCAACATTTATGAATGGCACCCAAGACTAGGGCATCACATAGTTTCTTATCTGTATCTTTTGTGCTTAATCATAATTTAACATCAGAACCTCTGGATAGAACCTTTAAGGTCACAACTAGTGGGGGTGTCACGCCCTAGTTCCAAATATGGAACTGAACCACGTGGCATTGGCCAACAATACAATTCCAATGGGTATTCCAATTTAATGGACCCGTTATAGTGTATTTAAGATGTATAAAAATAAACTACAAACTAAACATACAGTCTCAGATAATGTAAGTAATCTCATCCACAAAAAGGAAATATGAATCTCAAATAGATAACGAAGTCTACTAATATGCATAAAAGAAATAAGTCTGAAAAGAGACAAAGTACAATCATGAAAAGGGTCTCGCTGGAAATAATCCCATAATACAAGTACTTAATAGAAAAGGAACTGCAACAAGATAAATAAGTCTGAATGTCTGCTAACTAGATAATGACATCGAAACCAAGTGTGAGGATCCTACATGGATCAAGTGAACTCCTTCGGAAGAATCTCGTCTTCCGCCATAACTCCTACTCCGGTGTGGATGTCTGTACCGTACACCTCAGGGTAATCCTCCTCACCTAAACTTGGCAAGGAACCAGGTCCTCAGGTGACATAACAAGATACAAAGAATAACATGCCAGAAGTAAACAGTATAATAGTATTTAATACGCAAGGGTAAAACTACTGTAACCATCTATGTGAAAATGCAAGTAAGAATATCACTCATACTCAGGCTGTAACACTGAAGATCTTAATAGACACTTCAACAAACTATGAAATCATTAAAGGCCCATGTCATGGAACCTAAAGCAAACTATCAAACACCAAAGCTCTGTAAGAGACAGCGACAAACTATGTAATAATAGCCCAGCGTACGGTATATGCTCTCCCCTCCCATGTATATTACATCTCATGTCCATGACACGCAAGATCAAACCTCTATCTAATACATCGAGTCATAGTAATACAAATAAGGTAATATATCATGTCACGAGACCTAATACCTAGCACAGAATCCAGTCACAAAGAATATGTCAAGATCAGATTCTATCACATGCAATATCGTGTCATGTGTCCTAAGGCGTGACATGCAAAGTATGAGCAGGTATGTTTAAACAAGATGACAACTATGGTATCAATACTCGACTACGTAAATGGATGTCGGCACCCGAAACTGATTGAGACGCAAAGTATTGATTCACGACCGTAAGTAGGATACAATAATATATGCACAAGAGAGTAACATAGGAAAACTAAAATATGGAATGGCAAGGTACACTTGCCTGTCATCGGTTGCTGTAAAGCGATCTGTCCTACATCCTCTTCTGGCAATGTTGCGGATCCTGAGTTTTCTGACAATTAATACTCAATTTAAATTCTAATTTTTCCAACCTCAATTATTATAAAATACAAACTCATAAATAACTATCAAAACTGTCTTGGTGATCGTCCCGTTTGGCCATATGGACAAAACAATAATTTTCTAGCAAAATGGATTCTATCTGAGGTCTAATTTGCACCAAAAATATGCTAAGTCTAAAGTCTTATAAATTAATCATATTATAGGTCAAACAAATTCTAATTGACACTAAGAACCCAACGGTATATACCGTTGTGGCTTCTGAGGAGCCGGTCACAAAATCGCTAGACTAGTTGATTCGTGGGGACCGCGATACGGTAATTCGTCAACTGTTCTGAAATCGAATAAAACTGGACTCACAGGCCATGTCCGATGTTGTGAGTCTAATGGCGCAAGTTTTGTTGCGATCTGAAGAGCGAGCACAAAATATTTGAGTAAACTAGAAATAGGGCGATACGGGATTTTTCGACGGACACAGAGTGATTCCGGCGCGTACGAACGTCCAAATCAGGTTTGGTCAAATCGTACACGTCTGTAATCACTGTTTGCACCTTTTGATGTAAATATCATGTGCCATCGTGGGTTTGGCGGGACGCGCCTCGCATCACAAATTTTTGGGTTTTAAAAACTAGTTTTTTTCCTTAACTTTAGACGTATTTAATTTCTTGTACAAAGAAAATTATTAAAAACTATCGACATGAGTTTTTTGTCCTATATGTTATCAACTTTCATTCGGAAAGTTTGTCGATACGACGAACGGTTTGATAGTTATGTGTACGTAAAGTTGTGTCTGTGGACTAAAATTTTACATACTGTTTATTATGTTTTTCGTCCGACTTTGAGTCGACACAACTTCCAATACACAGCGAATAAAATTATTCTAATTGAAGGCCATTAGAGACAATTACATAGTGATCGCATAGGAACAAACGACTCAAAAAATAATTGAACGTAGAGGGAGAAATCTTACTCGAAAGTAGGGTTGCTGGAATGTTGTTGCACGTGGTTCGGGTGCGGTTCAATCGGCCAGTCAATGGTTGGCCGACGGTCGACGTCGGTCTGGAGGCGACGGCGATGTGGGTGGTCGGTCTAGGGGTAGGGAAGAGAGAGGATGGGGTATTGGTAGGATTTTTGCTTTGATTATATATATATATATATATATATATATATATATATATATATATATATATATATATATATATATATATATATATATTTTTTGCTTTGATTATATATATATATATATATATATATATATATATATATATATATATATATATATATATATATATATATATATATATTATATAACAAAAGGGAAGTTATAGGAATGGGAATGGTTGGTTTGGAAGTTACAAAATAGTAAAGGATGGGAGAGAAGTTACTGGAAAGCAGATGAGGGGTCGAGTGGGAAGTTACAGCAGGGAAGAATTGGAGGGGTCGGGTGGGAAGTTTCTTTCCTTCCTTGATTTCTTTCTTTCTTTGTTTTCTTTCTTTCCTTCTTTAAACATTTTACTTTAGTAATTATTTATTAAGTAAATATTTATATATATAATAAATTATAATTTAATTTATAAAAAAATTATTTGGTATTTATAAATACCTATAAATTATTATTATAAATAAATAAGTATATATATATATACGTATAATACAACTTTTAGTACAATAATTACTATTAAACTAAAAATAAATAGGGCAAACTTTGATGTATTAACATTCCACCCAACTTATATAAAATTTGTCCTTGAAATCACTACCAAAATAACTCAAACCTGCGACGTAATTAGCGACGCGTTGTCAAGACGTCGCTAATATTTTTGATATTAGCGACGTAAAATTTATACGTCACCGATTGAAAAAAAAATAGCGACGTTTAGTGACTACAGTTAACTTATTGGTGCTAAGAAGTCACTAAACGTCACTGAACTTCGCCATAATTTTTAATATTTGTGACGTTTAGACGTCGCTAACTGTTTAATATACACGGGACCTGCCCTATCCCAAATCCTAAAAATTTACCCTAAAATTTTCCCCTCCTTTCGACCGTCGCTCCCCCCTCGACTGTCGCTCCCCCTCTCGACCGCCGCTCCTCCCTCGACCGTCTCTCCCCCTCGATAGATCCCCCCCTCCGCGAGCTCCCCCTTCTTCGGGATCCTCCTCTACCGCGAGCTCCCCCTCCTTTCCGGGCTCCTCCTCCACTGACCTCCCTCCGTGAGCTCCTCCTCAACCACCTACGCCGACCTCCTCCTCCTCTCAACAAATCCCAAGAATTGGTAAACCCTAACCCTATATTCTATCTGAGTTTAGACATGACACAGACACGAATATGACAAGATATACTGACACGATACACTATATTATCTTCGTACACTGACACTGGCACGATACACTGACATGATACATTTTTGTTATTCCTTAATCACATTACCAAAGTTAATATCAAATTATATTCGTACATAATATTGTCAATTAAGTAATTATTTTGAAGGTAAAAAAAACACTTGCATACTTAAATGTAATCTACTACCAAATAAGAAAGCTTTCAAGGAGAGTCATATAAACGGACACGGAAATGACTCTTCAACTGATAACATCCTGCTAAGGATACACACTCACAGTTCCCTCACAACTGACCAGAGGATATCCCATGTCCCAAATAGCAGTAAAGCAAGCTACTACAGCTGCTAATGCTGCTTGCACTTGTTGTTGCTGCACAAGGCAAGCCAAGTGCTAAGGCATGTTGCAAGTGCCCTGTACTCTAGTGCAGGGCATCCCCTGTCCTTAACCCAATCTGGTCTCTGCAGGAGCTCTCTCAACTTCCTATAGTGAGGCTAGACCCCCTCCTCATTTAACTAATTTATACCCATCCTAGGTAGTATCTGATACCAATGCTACACACAATATCAAGTAAACCCCCTTTCCTTAACTAACATGCCTTTAAACCCTTCCACCAACTTACTGTTACTAAATGATATTAGATTGAACATGTTATAGAAAGATTGGACAAAGGAGACATTGGACAGTTCAAAATGAAGACTAACATCGTCATGTTAATGAATCTGAACTAAAAAAAAGGTAGCATGAACTAATATGCATACAAGATCTGAACACTCAATAAATTTAGGAACTCTGATACCACTAATGCCAAATGTCTGATACGAGGTTAGTATCAAGACTGAACATATAGGAATTCAAGTAAAAAATGTGTGACAGTAGTACTCACACTCATACTCGAGTCTAATGCATGCAATACATGACAGAGCATGTGTCCATGCTACCCATATATGATACTAACTCAACCTTACCAACCATATATGTACACAGACACAGAAATGACTCTTCAACTGATAACATTCTTATATAAAATGCACACTCATATTTGTGTCCTACTAAGTGATTTTGATATCTAATATACTAAGGAGATCCTAGTACCTACAGTGTATAGAGTATCCTAGAAATGTAGGTATGATTGGTATATCGTAGTACATAGAGTGTATCAAGTGAGTATCCTAGTAGTATATAAGATATTTTAGAAGTAAAGTGTCCGTGTCAGCCCGAAGTAAAGTGTCTATGTCAGCCCTTCTCTGAAAAAGTAAGTTTACATCTGTAAGCCTTTTTTAGGCTTTTAGAGTTCTACCGATTATCAAAAAATAGGAGAAAAGACAAATAACGAAAAGAGTAAGAAATAGTAAAAATAAAGAACAAAAAATCCTAGAAAAGAAAATTATAATACTTGGCCTTTTTTATTATTTTTTGGAAATCCGGTAGAACTCTGAAAGCCTTAAAAGGCTTACAGAAGTAAACTTTCTTCGAAGAGAACGAGAGCTCCGAAAAACGACGATTGTCATCGATAATTCCTGTCGAAGGATCATCCGTACCGGAGGAACAGGAATGCTTTTCGTACCGACGTTGTGGAGAAGGCTAATCCACCGCCAAGGTGGCCCGGATATACGATATGGAAAGAGGTAAAAGATTTACCAAGAGCTATTGAAGAGCCTGCTAAGGGCTACAAGTGTGACGGATTTGGTCGCACTCATAACTAGACGAAGAGGAGTATATTCTGGGATCTGCCATATTGGAACACCAATCTGATTTAGACATAATCTTGATGTCATGCATATCAAGAAGAATGTGTTTGAAAACATAATTAATACTCTAATGGACGTAAAGGAAAAGACGAAAGACAATCCAAAGGCTAGATTAGACTTGGAAGAAATATGTAGACGTCCTGCATTACATTTGATAAAGGAGGGGAATGGGAAGTTGAAGCAGCCTAAGGCAATTTTTTCATTGGAGAAGGAGGATAAAGTGAGACTTTGTAGGTGGATTCAAGGCCTAAAATTTTCAGACGGGTACGTTTCGAACTTGAGAAGATGCGTCGACCTCAAGGAGAATAAACTGACAGGTATGAAGAGCCATGATTGTCACGTATTCATAAAGAAGTTAATTTCGATTGCATTTCGAGAATTCTTACCCCAAGTTGTTTGGGATCGATTGACCGAGCTTAGCATATTCTTCAGAGAACTTTTTTCTACTAAGTTGCTCGTCGATCATCTAGAAAAGCAAGAAAACGATATTGCGGTAACACTGTGCAAGCTCGAGAAGGTGTTTCCTCCTGGATTCTTTGACTCCATGGAGCATTTGCCAATTCATCTTTCCGACGAGGGACGTGTTGGTGGGCCCATCGGTTATCGATGGATGTACCCGTTTGAGCGACATTTGAACCTCCTAAAAAGAAAGATAAAAAACAAGGCTCGGGTCGAAGGTTCTATTTATGAAGCCTATGTTCTCGAGGAGATTACAAACTTCTGCTCGACATATTTCAAACCTCATGTTGCTACGAATAGAACAAGAGCTCCGAGAAATGACGACGGATATTAAAAATCTAATAATGGAATACTGAAAGTATTTAATGCGTCCGGAAAGCCTTCGGGGAAAATGAAGAAGAGATATTTGAATAACGAAGAGCTAAGGACTGCTCAGTTGTATATATTACTCAATTGCGATGAGGATGAATTGGAGAAGCAAGAGGGGTAAGTAATTAATGATGAGTTTATATCATCTCAATGTAATAGTATAAGCTAATATTACAGTACTAATCGACGGTTGCTTCGTTGTTTTTCAGCACATATAATGATGAGTTGAGGTCGGTTAGACCCTACATAACAGACAAAGCATTAGAACAAGAAATAAGACATAATTTTCCATCCTGGTTGAGCGAATATATAAGTAGCTCGGTAATTACTGATCCCTTCTAATGCAACAGTACAATAAATAACTTACTATCGCTTCTTTAGTATTCAGGTCAATCGTTTAATTTCACCCAAGATTGAATCAATTACAACCCTTGCCAAGGGACCAATTACTATCATTAAAATATGGCTAAGTTACTGTGTTAATGGTTTTAGGTTCAAGTCGACAAATACTCCGATCAGAGACAGCTTCCTGGATCTTAATTCCACGAAAAATAGTTGTTTGTGTATCAAATCTTCGAACTACAAAGACGTCGATACATGCAATAATTTCTTTGGCATCTTGTGAGAGATTGTGGAGTTAACATATAATTATGGCAGAGAACCTGCTAAGATCGTGTTGTTTAAGTGTAATTGGTTCGATCCGATAGAAAATTAAGGTTGGAAAATTGACAAGCATGGTTTTGTGGATATAAACTACAAACGTAGATATCAAGGCTACGAACCATTTATCCTATCAACTCAGGCTCAGCTCGTGTACTTCACAGCTTATCCGAAACGGGGAACAACGAGGTCTAAATGGTGGGCAGTATGCAAGACTAAAGCTAAAGATACCTTTGACGTTGACAAAAAAACTTATCAGGAGGACGAGCTACCTCTTATAACAAATATTGTTAATGTGGACTCCACGAAAGTTACTCATTACACGACTAATAATGTAGAAGAGGTAGAATTATCCGAAAAGAAAGGCGAAGTCGACGAAGGTGAAGATGAAAGTGAAAATGAAGAGGAAGAGGAAGATGAGGTCGAGGAAGACGAACAAGATGAATATTCTGAAGATGATTGAGAGAGATGTACTTTTATTTTCTTGTTATATAGACTTGGTTATTATCTAGTCTTGGTTATTATCTGGACTTTAATGTTTTTGTAGAATGTACTATCTGAACTTAAGATGTTTCTTATAGAATGTACTATCTGAATTTAGATATTTCTTGTAGAATGTACTTTCATATTTTTGACTGTAGAATATACTTAGATGTTTCTTGTAGAATGTACTTTTATATTTCTGACTGTAGAATATACTTAGTTATTATCTAGTCTATGTTATTTGTTGTATCATCATATATTGTTATCAGGTATGACAGGACGACGCAGAGCGTTCGATAGGTCCCGAGGAGGGGGACGGGGTTCTCATTCGGTACTTCCTACTGGTACTGGCTCTGGATCCTCGTCGTCGAGTACTCCAGTGTATGATTAGTACCTCCGCCTGCCACGATGTTACATGGCATATCTCATGGGACGAGTAGTTCCAGGCCTGACACTGCTCCCTCGTCTAGAGTTCCTCATGATGACACTGCTCCCTCGTCTAGCGTTCATCCTGCTGATACGACGATGGAGACAGATGAGCATATGGAGGAGGCTGGGCCGACGCCGGACCAGTATCAGGCAGATGATCCGTACGCACCTCCGGAGGAGACGAGGACGGAGATCTGGACCGATGGTACAAAGTAAGTATTTTGGGTTATCATATATATCCTTTATTTCTTTATTCATAATAAATTCATTTTTTATGAATGTAATTACCTTTGTATAGATATTGTTCTCCGTTGGTACAAAGATGCCTGGGCCATTTTCTGAGGTACAATTATGGTGGCCCCTGGATAAACTACTCTGATGCACCGGAGGATAGAAAGAACTTCTGGTTTACGCAGTTCAAGGTAAAAGTATATATGGTTCTAATATTAATCATCTTATTTATGTATATTATATAACTGACTAAATTGTTTCTTCTAGCAAACATATTTCTATCCACCGTACCGGGCCGAGTTGATCGAGGGGATGTTTTCTGTCGTCGTCGCCAAGCTGATCCGTGGTGCTATTAATGACCAGAAGGCTCGTGATCGTGCCGGAAAGCCGATCCAAGGTTGGATCACCCGTGATCAGTGGACTGCGATGAAGGCCAGGTTCGTCGCGCCTCGATACAAGGAAAGGTCTGAGAAGGCCAAGACGGCTAGGCAAAAGGCATCAAAGTGGTACGGTGGGTCGATCCCGATGACGGAACATTTCTGACGTTTGGTATTTTTGTTTTCAGAAATATTATTTTAATATAAGTTCGATTAAATTCATAAATAGTACTAAATAATATATTTCTAACAGGTAAAGAGGGGTGGTGACGCCAACATGGTGACCGTCTTCCTAGCCACCCATCGGAAGGGCGGGAAGCTTATTGACGAGAGGGCCGTGCAGACCTATGTAAGTATTACAATACTTACAGTTAATTTTAATACTTTATGTTAATTTTAATATAACTTAGTAAATATGCAAATAAATATTCATGTAGTTAGTAATAATAAGTACATTAGACATTAGAAATATAGAGTATCCATACTTTCTAGGCCGAGTATATTAAGCTTTAGGAGCTGATGGCTGTTAGTACACCTACTACGGGAGAGGCCGGTACTTCCTCGCAGCCTGCTCATGCTCCGTCGGCGGACGAGCTATGGATGACCGTCGCTGGTGGTCTCCATAGGGGTACGTACTATGGTACAGGATCCTATGGTGCCCTAGTTGCAACACAGTCCTCTAGGGCCTCCGCTGATAGTGTGCATGGTCTACAGCCCTCACAGGAGTTTGCCCAATTCCAGGAGATGGTTGTGTCTATCCGTGACGAGATGCTGCAACGGATCCAGCAACAGCAGCATACGGACGATGCTATGCTCCTAGCATGATTGGATGCGCTCGACCGCAGCATCATGGAGCTCAGGGATATGACTGAGAGGACAGAGCGTGGCGTCACTGATCTTAGAGCGTCGACACAGCACATTGTGATAGAGCTGCAGGCATTACAGCTGTCCATGGGCGAGAGGCTGACGATGATACAGGATTCGATGGTTGATAGCAGTACGAGGCTGTTATCTACCATGTATTCATACAACTAACGACTAGCAGCATTGGAGCAGATACGTCCTCCGGGTGCTTCTTCATCATCACAAACATTACTGCCTCCTTCATCGTTATCGACTCCATCTACATTGGTATCAATATCGATTTCTCGGGAGGAGTATGAGCTGTTCTTATCCCTTAGACGCGACGGTGCCCTTTCTGCTCCAGATCCCAAGTTGTCCTAGTTAGGACTGTTTATTTCTTGTTTGTGTAGATTGTTTGTTTCTGTGTTAACACATGATATTGGGTTTGTGTAGACTTATCTCATTGTTTGATTGGCTGTGTAGACTATCTCCATGGATATTTATTTGTATACATTAAACTTGGTTGTGTAGTCATTGGATATTGGTTGTGTAATGTACAATTAATTTTTATCATATTTTATTTTATTGTTCGTTTCAACTGTATGTGCCATTACCAATGTTCTGTTCCACCGAAGGGGTCGACGAACCCAGAGAATTCAACGGAGGGTTGCTCCGGGTCTATTCATATTAAATGTTTATCATTAAACTGCAGGGATACTATACTAGCAGAATATGTCAGTCTGTTTCCTTTTTATTTTTTACAGATTTTAGCGACGTTTAGCGACGCTGAATAGCAAGTACAAAGATGCCACAAAACGTCGCTAAATTTGCAAAAATGTATTACAGAAAGCAGTCGCTTAACGACGCTAAACGTCGCTAACATCTGCTTATGTCTACCGACGTTTACTGACTGCATATACGTCGCTTAATACGCCGACGTTATCCAGTGTAAACCCCCTAAATTGCTACTATTTTTTTTATGTAATTTGGTATTTATTTTGTACTTTGTCATGTTGTACGTAGCATGCGTGTTGCATTTATAATTTTTCTCGTCGGGTATGTGCAAAGTACATATTCTAGAAAACATTTTTATCATAAAATAATATGGCTTTTGTATAATAGGTGATAAATAATTTTCTTGTACAAAATAGTTGTGAAAACCATCGCATTGAGAAACTTCCAAATTGTTTTAATAAAAGGCTATTTTGGTTATTGGGAATTTTGAAAGTAAGTTTTTATACTTATCCTAGATTAGGAGAGTTACATCAATTTAATTCATGTATATATATATTGATTTTCGAAATTAATGATTATAGTATTTTATTATTTATGAAAGAGATATTTAAAATATGGTTATATTTAATATTTGAGTAATTATGATAATTTATATTGGAAAAAAATTTATTTTAAATGGATTTGAATTAAAAAGGGTTTATTTATATTGAATTAGATTTGATAAATCATTTCAAAAATCGATTTAAATTTATATGTCCTTATCTATTGGAGAATTAAATAAATCCTAGTCTTTATCCTAATAGGATTCCCACCTCCTATAAAAGGAGAGGTACTTTGGCTATTCTCTGATAAATCCACTAGCAAATTTTCTACCATCCACAAAATGTGCATCGTGTCCGTGCTCGTACCCCCTTCCCCATCCACTATGTGTTTTCTTGTACATATACAATCATTCTCCGTATCGAATAGCCCCGGACACTGAATCATCCCGTGCCTCGTAGGACACAACACAGTCCTCCCATCGTCGCAATCCCCCAATCACCAACACCATTAGCACCACCACCCAAAACCTTCACCGCCCAACTCTCGCCACCACCGTCGTGAATACCACACACGGCCCTCGACAACCACCAATGGCAGCACCAATACCCAGCCAACATCAACATCATCATCCACCACCACCACCCTCTGCCTATTCTCGCCGGAGAAACCGAACCATCGCAGTACCCCACCGAAATGGTATCGCCCCCAAATACCACAGTCACTACCATAGAAAAAGAAGAAAACACAACCACGACAACAACCAAACTCACCTCCGCGCGCCGGAGCCGACCCAATTCGGTGGCCGTCAATCACCAGCGCCGTCACCGCGCTCCGTCCACCGACAATGACAACCGACTTCGATCCTCCCCGTCTCCTTCCATCCGACCACCGTCACTGTCGACGATGGGCAGGCCTCTGCGCCCCCTCCCTCCTCTGCGACCATCGCCGCCGCCGCATCTCGGTGACTTCCGCCACCATCACCGAATTTTCCCCACTCTGCCTCGACCTTCGCCATGCACCGTAACCCCGGTGGCAGCAAGTCGGAGCTAGCACACAGATTTGGAAGCTCCGCCCCTGGAAGCCGTGGCCACCCCACCATGTGCAGATGCTGTCGACGAACCGTGCGCAGATGGCAACCTCCGTGCTCAGCCGTGCCGACTCTGGGAGCCGTTCGACCACCTGCCAGCGAGCTCCGCCCGCGCCGATCGCTACACCGCCCTGGCCTCCCGCTCCGGTAAGGCCTTAACTTCTCTTCCTCTTCGCTCATCCCCCACTCTCCCGATCTCTTCTTTCCCATCTCTCTCTCTCTCTCATTGGGACGAATTGGGGCGGGGGGCTATATATATATTTTTTAAAGGGATATTATTATTATTATTATTATTATTATTATTTTTATTATTAGTCTAGATATTTTGGTATCATGGGGTATATATATATATGTAAAATATATATCAAATATTTTTATAGATCCTAAGTATTTCAAATATTTTCTATATGTCAAATATTTTTATTATAGTAAATAGATCCTAAGTATTTTAAATATTTTCTAGAAAGTATTTTACCCATTAAAAATATACTTTTTTGATAGGAAATTTTATTTTGATAAACTTAAGAGTTTTTCTTGCCTAAAAACCGATTCTTGAAATTTTCTAATAAAATTTGTCTTCAAAACAATAAGGGAATAATTTCTAAACTAGTATAAATATTCAGTTACTCCTAAATTCCTCCTATTTTCGTCGTTGATCATGACTAATCCCATGTTCCTATTTTCTCGCAATTTTGGACCATTACATCAGGCATGGCTATTGGACTATTGGGACATGTCAGAAAATACCGCGTCACACCAGGCGGCCCACCAGGCAAGATACCTTGCCATCACTGTTTATGTCCTTGCTCAATATATTGCATGCATTAATTTATTTAGTATTTATTTTTTTGCAATTATAACTTATACTTCTCAATTATGCGTAGATGCAAATTTTATTGTTTAAGTTTTGTCTTTCCTTATTTATTTTATTTATATGCACACTTGACCTAGAAAGGAGAGACCTCCTACATTCATTGGCCTTGACACTTGTATGCCACGATTCAGGAGTCGCATATAGATCTCCAACGTGTGTACTGAGTAACCAGCGGTACATATTGGACGAGCATTAGGCCATGACTACTACTAGGATTGCATGATAAAAGACTAGTAGTCATTAGAGTTAGATCATTGGGTGGGAATACAACTGGGCGTTGACCTCCTCCCTATCTATCGTAGACTCGCTCGCTACTGAGAAACGATAGGTAGACTATATACTATAGACTCGCTCGATACTGAGGAATGGTATATAGTATTGAGACTCGCTACTGAGGTCTTGCTTATTTTATCTTGACTTGACTTGGAGGTTATGCGACCATGCACTATTCTCGATTGCATTACACTTAGAGTGGTTAGGTGACCGTTATCCGATAGGTATAGGTACTTTTGGTTTATGTACTTATGCCTGACCATGACTTGGAACCGTATCTTGTCGCGGAGTAGTTGCCACACCTTGTCCTTGTTTGGTTATAGGTGTGTTTTGTTTGCCATTGATTGTCGTAGAACAGAATAATTTTATAGGAGGACTGAACTTGACTCACAATTACAAACTCGCTTGTACAAAAGAGAGCCTAGGAACAAAACCTAGAAAAAGCAATCTAAGTACAATTGTTTAGTTTAGATTCTGGGGGGTGACGGTAGAGGCTCAGGAAAGTGTTATCAACTCTGCCTTACTCCTTGGACGGTCGAATGCAACCTCGGCTCCGGTGAAAAAATGCTCTCTATATGTATGTGTGTCTCTGTCTGTGTGTGCAAGGAAATAGCACCTTGCTATTTATAGAAATTCATGAGGAATAGGGTGTACAGCCACGTGGCTAATTTTGGGCCACACCCTTGTAATTGTGCCTCGAGACTCGGCTTATAGTAGTCAGCTGGGGATTGGTTGAGGTTGATCATAATTTGTTTGTTGCACAAAATCTGAGCTATCGAGACTTGGTCAATTTCTGCCACGTGTCTCGACTGCTACTTTGTGGCAGGCCGCATGAAGGATGTATCCTGGATGAGTCGCATGAGGGACTGTCTCATGACCGAGCCGCATAAAAATGTCTTATGACCGAGCCGCATGAAGGACGTCCCATAGCCAAGCCGCATGAAGAATATCTCCTGACCGAGCCGTATGAAGGACGTCTCATAGCCGAGCCGCATGAGGAATGTCTCATGACTTAGCCGCATGAAGGTCGTCTCATAACCGAGCTGCATGAGAGATGCTTTACGTTCGAGCCGCATGAGAGTTGTCTCATGACTGAGCCGCATGAAGGACGTTTCATAGCCGAGCCGCATGAAGAATGTCTCATGACTTAGCCGCATGAAGGTCGTCTCATAACCGAGCCGCATGAGAGATGCTTTACGTCCGAGCTGCATGAGAGTTGTCTCATGACTGAGCCGCATAAAGAGTGTCTCATAGGCGATCTTCTTTGGAATTGTGCACTGTACCAGATATCATGATGATTTTCTCGTCTTTTTAGGAGCATGTCACGTCTCGTCTTCATGTCAGAGCTGTCATCTTTGTCAGCTCAGAGTAATTATGGCCAGCTACATAGAGAGACATTTATTGCTTAGGCTGATCTCGAACCGCATAAGGCCCCCCGCTGCTTTTGGGCCGCATGAAGCTTTCTGGGTTTTGTTGAGCCGTATGAAGCTCTATGGGTTTTGTTGAGCCGCATGAAGCTCCCTGAGTTTTGAGCCGCATGAAGCTTCATGTTGATTTTCGGGCCGCATAGGAAATCTCATCCTTTTCCATGCTTCTACAAGACCCCCTTCAAAGTTTTCAATTTTGTAAAATTGAAATACTTTGAATAAGAAGCATGGGTATGTCCTTAGGAAGCGTCGAGACCGCATAAGCTCTTCATGCCGCATAAGCTTCTCTGACTGTATATCGGCTTCGTGCCACGTGGGCGTCTCTTTACTCCGACATTAATTGCTTTTGATTTGCTTTGATGATTTAAAGCCGTCTTTTGGATAGAATCCCAAGAGTCAGCATTAAATTTTTTTGATTTGCTTTGATGATTCGGAGCCGTCTCTTGCATGAAAGGGGATAGAATCCCAAGAGTTGCCTTTATCCTTCGGCCTGCACGAAATCCAAAGCGGTGTTTATCGATTCACACGCCCTTGCCAGCCTATAAGTACGAACAGTTTGAGGAGAGAGGTTCTTTCCTTTCTTTTTCAATCTTTCTATTGCCCTAGTCACCGCTTCTCTTCTTCTCTCGATCATTCATGGCTCCCAAGGCTTCTTCCAGCGCTGCAGCGAAGGGCAAAGGACTTGCCTCCTCGTCAAACACGACGAGCTGGACCCACCCCGACATTCATCCTTCTATTAGTGGTAAGAGCGATAGGAAGAAAATACATTAATCCAAACCCTAACTATAATGGCTATGTCGCATATTTTGTGCGCGGGCCTTTCTCTGTTATGCTTTGGCATAGTTGATGCCCTTTTCGTCTTCACTGAACTGCTCAAGTTCTGTGTGATGGATCCGTATGAGTCGTGCCGTATAGGCCACATGAATGTCTCATGACTGAGCTGCATGAGAGGTGTCTCATGATCGAGCTGCATGAGAGATTCTCATGACCGAACCGCATGAGAGATGTCCCATGACCGAGCCGCATGAGAGATACTTCATGACCGAGCCGCATAAAAGATGTCTCATGACCGAGCCGCATGAGAGATGCTTCATGGTCGAGCCGCATGAGAGATGCTTCAAGGCCGAGCCGCATGGGAGATGCTTTATGGCCGAGCCGCATGAGAGATGCTCCATGACCGAGCCGTATGAGAGATGCTCCATGACCGAGCCACATGGGAGACGTCTCATGACCACATAAGCACCTTACAGACTGGGCCGCATGAACGCCCACCTAACAGAGCCGCATAAGCTCGGCAAGTATTAAGTGGTTTTCTTTGGCTATCTTTTGACTTCTTTTTTTCTTTCCTTTTCAGTGAAGCTGCCAATCAATCCCTCAGGGGAGCTCTTGGTAGGCCAGGCTCAATCTGCCTTGGGTGTGAGGTTCGACCAGGTGGTCGAATATGTGTCAACCCAAATTACTAAAGACCAATATGAGGACAGGCTGAGGGTCATCAGCAACCAATCCTTCTTCTACCTTTTGGACATGATGAACTCGGGCCAGTTAGGGGACACGCATCTGAAACCCTTCTTTGGGGATGCCCTAACTGTAAAGAACTCCAGTGTTCTAGATTTATCCAAAAGTTGGAGTTTTTCTTCCAACGGGATGTCGATTCATATTCCTCAGATGGAACGTCATTACCCGCTGTCCTGGTTTAATATGCTGCCCATTGACAAAAAAATGGTAGACTTCCTAACTCTGAGCCAGCAGGGGATGTTCGTGGGTGATATACATTACAACAAAACATCAAGATCGGTAGTCGCGGGCAAGACGTCGATCAGCCGCTCTGTGATAGGGTTGGCCCCGGGTAGTTTCATAAACGTGCAGGGTCCCAACTTTCGATTCTCCCAAGCTGATACTTTTATGAACCAGATTGCTCAAAAGAGGTCCTACCCCACTGGTCGGCTGTCACTGCTGAACTGGATGAACCCCACTCCTTCATAGATCAATCTGACCCTGTGGATCTTACGGACGTATAAGGAACTCCTGCTCGAGATTGGTCTTTATCATGCCATACGGGGCACTTGTTATGGTCTGTCCATAAATAAGAAGCTGTTCATGGCTCTTCTTGAGATGTACAACCGTCGCACGGGGACCTTCTTTACACCTAGGGGAGAAATGGGACTCGCTCTCCATGAGATGCGTGAAGTCTCTAAGCTGCCCTGGGGAGATGAAGTTTTTGAGTCGTATACCCCTACGAATGAAGAATTTGAAGAATTAGAGCGGCAGTTCCCGGTTCTGTGGCTATTTACCGGGAATTTCTAGGTCACCATAGCACGTGCCAACAGATGTCAAAGAAGAAGAACGATAGCTCAGAAGGGAATCTTCCTCACACCAAGACCTGGCTCAGCTACCTGTTTGAGCTAGGTGCCTCAGACCGAGTTGCCCCTCTAAGTCCTCGAACCCGGGAGGAGGTACAAAACCAGGTGTTGAACGCTAAGAGGGTTAAAACTACAAGTGATAGATTCGGGAGCCAATCTGACACCTTTAATTATTTTTATCATGATACCCAGAATATGTCTGATAAGGCTCTCCTGGCGGTATTTCTGATGCTGTGGCTGCGGATTTGTGTAGTTTCGGGAGGGGCTGGTGCTATTGAGAGAATGAGCCGTAACATGATACTTCCCGCGGTGAAGCTAGTCTTTGGAGGCAGGCTAGCTCTACTCCCCGCCATGGTATGCAGTATTTATCGTGGCCTCCGTACTTTTTTGTCCAAAGTCATTGTTCGTGATACGGCGAAGGACTTTGAATGAATCGAGCTGCCCTACCGTTATTTGATGGGGTGGCTGTTAATGTATTGCCCATTTTTGATGAGGCCTGGCCCAGAGGATGACGTGACTGCTGATGATGCCTTCATCTACCAGTACCGCCGTATGCCCTGGGAGTATATTACCATGCCAGCCTGTCGGATGGCGCTGGCGCGAGTGGACAAATACTCCTTTTTTGTGTCTGTTCCTTATTTTACTGACGAAGAAGTAAGAGACGTACATCTTGATTGTGCTGCGTCTCCCCATTTCTTGTCCGAGAAGATGGTCCTCTGGTTGCAGAACATCCGCCCTGCACATCTGGTGTATCGGAATCGTAACTCCGTCGTTTTGGAGCCTTACTTACCAAGTCGATTCTTTCGACAATTTGGGTATAGTCAAATGTTCCTGGACAATCCCAGCTCCTGTCTGGGCTTCGAGGGCAGCGTTTTAGACGGCATCCGGGCTTGGCATTATTACAGCGCGGTTCATAATCGTGCCAGCTTCTCTGTTCCCGATGCTAGAGAGTCGGGGCATATTTTATACATGGCGGCCCTGTACCATGTTATGGTGAACAAGCCCCATAGAGATTTTGACCCAAATACCAGCTTCATTATCAGTACTGGTTTGGAGGAGAAGCCAAAAGAGTCCAGGAGGGGGAAGACAGTTGAGTTGTCTGACTCAGAGTCTATTAATGTGGACGAGAAGGGTGACCCTGATAACCTGCTTTCTCCTGCAGATGATTTGGTGGCATATCAGCCCCCTAGTGTGCCTAGTCCTTCACGTAAGCGGAGTAGGTGTGAGTCCTCTGTCTGCGGCATAACTTACTCCCGAAAATGGGCCGCGATCAAGCCTCGCGGGCCGAGCACTAGGAAGAAAAGTGATGACGTCGAAGCCATTTCAGAGGTGAATCGAGTTGCGACCACCCTTTTTAGTTCTTCTTTTCTGAAATATAATCTGATCGCCTTTTTCTTTTTTTTGTAGGCGTCAGGAGAAGTGAACTCCCGGGAGCCGGCTACCGCCTCCGAGGTTGACCCTGCTATAGCCACCTTAATCAATGCTATGACTGCCGAGCTTACTTCCACCACGGTCGTTCCGGCGACAGCTGAGATCCCTCCTGCTGCTGACATCTCAACCAGAGGGGATGTGGGCTCTACTGAACCAATCCCCGAGGTTGCTGAACCTCAGCCGGTTGATACCGACCCAGTTGTATCCACCTTCGGGGCGGCTGGGGCAGAGGAGGTGGCTGCAAGTGGCTCAAGTGTAGCCGTTGAGGAGGATACGATGGCTGTGTGTGAGCCTCAGCCTCAGCGACCCTCCCCTGGTAAGCTATGTCATGTCTTGACTAGTGAGGAGGTTCATTCACTCTATCTTCATATCCTTCGGGTTAAGTTGATCGATGGTTGTTCTGGACATACAGGTCCTGCTCCTTCACTGTCGACAACGAACACCATCAGGGGAGAAGCTACCAGGGTAGATTTAGTAGAGGGAAGTATGCCTCTTTCTCCTCCAGCTCGGACCGAGGGCCCTCTTGTCGGGTCGAGTTCAGGAGGACACGTAGTAGGACTGCCGGGTGGAGAGAAATGGTCCCTACACCCTCCACGGTTAATGTGGCTTCAACACCGGAGGTCGACCTTTCTGTATTGCCAAGTCTTCGAATCCTTCGGGCTGTGAAATAGGAGATGACTGCTGTTCAAGCGTCTTATCGCTCGGAACTTGCATCCCTAGTGATAGGGGCATCAAGTTCTGGTACCTCTTCTTTGCAACCGTCTTCAACTCTCCTGGCTACTCTTCCTTTGATACCGTCCTCTTCGGAAGTTCTGGACGAATCGTCGAAGGACGTAATTGATAGTTTCTACCGCCATTTGAAGCAAGGGGTCGACGCTGCCCTGAAAAGAGGGACATCTTTTGTACTGGCTCGCCAGTGTGCCCGCGGCCAAATTGAACTTCTCAGATCACTCCCGGGCGGGGCAGGGATAGTCGACCTCTTAGAGCCCAAACTGGTAGAAGCTGATAAGCTCGTGGCTCAGCTTCAAGGGTTACAGCAAGTTGATATGTCTTTGGCCATAGATCAGGAGCGGGCCTTCCTTACAACAGCCATGGAGAAGGTAAAGACAGTGTTGAATACGTCTAAGCCTGCTCTGGTGAAGGACCTTCAAGATCTGTCTCTGAAGTATGATCAACTGAGCCGGAGAGGAGAGGACTGTTTGACTCGGGAGGAGGCCGCCTCTCGTGGGATAGTCGATACCAACGAGCAGATCCTCCAACTCCAAATAAAGTTGTCTTCCTTGGAATCTGAGCTCCAGGCCTCCCGTAGAGATAAGGAGTTAATTTGTCGAAAGACCGATCAAGTCACCCGAACCTCTGATGCCCTGGAGTGCGCGCTGAAGAAACTTGAGGACCGTTGACATGTTCATGAACATCTAGAGGATGTAGAGAAGTTGACTGAAGAAGCTGAGCGCCGGGCCGTACTGAGGATTGAGCGGTCGACAACCAAGCTGAAGGACCGGCTTAGAGAATTGTGTGTCGCCGAACCATAACCGGATTTTTCTCTCCTTTATTATTATGTCTCTCCATTTTTATAAACAAGGACGTGGTCCCAAGACCATGTAGCACTTTTGATTTAAAATAAATGAGTATTTTTACCTCATCCTTTCTTTGTGGTATATGTTGTGTTCGTATAATATTTTTGGTGTTATGGTACTTGCCCCACTGGGGGACCTTCTGTGGACCTATTACCCTTGGCATACCTTGGTTTTAGGTATGGATAATAAGTTCGATAGAGAAACCCAGCATATTTACTTGAACATGGTAAACATGAGGTTTGATGATAGAACAACTTCGTGGTAAGGTGGACACAGAAATTCTTGGTATTGGATGAAGGAATGCCATGGAACAACTGGGCTCCAGAGGCATGTGATGGTGAGAAAAGAGGTACATGTACTAGAGGAACTAGTACAACATTTGTGGTCAGCTGCGGACATTTGTGGTCAACTGTGGACATTTGTGGTCAACTGTGGACATTTGTGGGCCTATTACCCTTCGCGTACCCTGGTTTTGGGTACGGATAATAAGTCGAGAGAAAACCAACATGCTTACTCAGAGGTAATGAGGACGTGGTAAATATGGGATTTTTTACAATGGAGCTTTCTTACTCAGAGGTAATGAGGACGTGGCAGGAGTGGACTCAACAAAGGATACATAGAACAACTTAGAGGTAATATGGACATGGAAGTTCTATGTAAGGGGTGATTTCTTTGTGATGGAAGAGAAACAACTCAGAGGTAATGTGGACGTGGTTGTTTCGGGAATTTTGTGGACCTGTTACCCTTTTTTATGCACTTGAAAGCGCGGGTAACAGTTTCTGAGGAAAATGTTTTTCTAAGGAGGAAGTTCAGGGGTATGATCATACATGACTTGCTACCAGGAAGATGCGATATGAATTCATTTGGGGTATCCGGAGTGTAAGTTCAGCGGTACCGAAGGGTACAAAACTCAACAATCCGGTTGATTCGGAGGGTGTCGTTTAGACATAATATTTCTTCAGGAACTTGCCATTGATGGGCATCATGAGCAAGTCTTCATTTTGCTTTACGAGACGGTAAGCACCATTGGAGAATATAGCCTCGATGATAAATGAGCCTTCCCACTTTGGCTGGAACTTGCCGGCAGTTTTATGAGTCATAACCATCGGCCTCCGAACTGCCAAGACGAGATCACCTACTTGGAATGTTCTCAGTTTGACCTTTTTGTTGAAGGCTCCAGAAATGCATGCTTGATAAAGCTCGATTCGTTGTTGAGCTAGTAGGCGCTTCTCATCTAAGGCCTCCAATTCTTGTAGCCGACGACGGTAATTATCATCCGACGTTAGTCGGTAAGTGAGGGCGACACAAAGTGAGGGGATTTGAGTTTCTAATGGGAGAACTGTCTCACTTCCGTATACCAAAGAGAATGGTGTGTTCCCAGTGGCTGTCCGGACTGTGGTACGGTACGCCCATAAACATTCGCCAAGCTTTTCATTCCAGTCGCGTTTGTTTGAGGATACGAACTTCTTGAGAAGCTTGATTATGGTTTTGTTGAAAGCTTCAGCCAGACCATTAGCCGTCGGGTTGTATGGTGTTGAAGCAACATTCTGAATTTGATGTTTGTCGCAGAACCGATAGAAGGCATGGCTTGCGAACTGCGGACCGTTGTCATGGATGATCCTTCGAGGTAGTCCAAAGTGATAAATGACGTAATGATTGACGAAGTTGATCACGTTTGATGTCTTCACTTCTATAAGCAGAACAGCTTTCGCCCATTTGGAGAAGTACTCCGTAATTGCGAGTATAAAACGGTGTCCTCTGGATGAAGGCGGAGTGATTGGGCCAATGATATCCATTCCCCATGCCTCAAATGGGCATGATGCCACCGTCGGATATAAGAATTCGGATGGTTGGTGTATGAAATTTGCGTGGACCTGAGAAGCTTTACATTTTCTTGTATAGTCTATCACATCTGCTACCATCGTAGGCCAGTAATAGTCCATCCGGCAAAGGCGGTCTTGTAATTTTGGGCCAGGATGATGGGCCCCGAAGACGCCATCGTGAGCTTCGCGTACGGCTTCTTTGGCTTCCGTATCTGACAAACACCGGAGCAGTAATCCATCATAGGATCGCCGATACAGCATTTTTGTCTCTGTATCGTAGAAGAATCTGAGAGAACGTCTTCTGATAGAAGTGGCCTCTTTCAGGTTTTTCGGTAAAATACCGTAGACTGCGAAGTCAATAAATGGAAGTCTCCAGTCCTGTGTTTCGTTGACCTTCAGGACAGAGTAACTCACAGCAAATTGCACGTTGTTCTTAGGACAAACTAATTCATGGCATATTACGTCAACCAAATGATGAGTATGATTTGAAACTGCCAGGGAAGTGGCAAGACCTGCTAGGGCATCGGCTTCAATATTTCGGAGTCTGGGAACATGTTCTATGAAGAATTCTTTCAGGGACATTAATGGCGATTGCTATTTGATGATAAGGGATCATGTCTTCATGGCGAACTTCATAAGAACCTCGGATCTGATTAACGATTAACTGTGAATCGCCATATGCTTCCTGGTAGTCTACCTCCAATTTTTTTGCAAGTCGGAGGCCGATAACCAAGGCGTTGTACTCGGCCATGTTGTTTGAACAAGGTTCCGTGAGGGAGTATGCCCGATTGATCACCAATCCAGAGGGAGAAATCAATACCACTCCGACCCCAACGATGATATTGCCCTTGGGCCCGGTTCTTGAAGCACCGTCGAAGAACATACGCCAGACGGTATCATGGAAAGCCATATTTGAATTGGCAACCTCGTCTGGAATCTCTTCATATACTCTGGTTGTCTCCGAACCTGGATGAAAAGCTAAAAAGTCTTCCAAAGCTTGACCTTTAACAGCCTTCTGCGGGATGAAGATCACGTCGTAAGGGGACAATAATATCGCCCAGGTAGCGAGGCGAGAGCTGAGTGCACCTGGTTTGGTCATGAGGACCCTGAGGGGGTTAAATCTTGATATAACGTGGATGGTCTGTCGTGTAACATAGTATCGTGTCTTCTGAATAGCGAACATCAAAGCGAGACACTCCTTTTCCACGGCGGTATATCTATGCTCAGGCCCTATCATTATTCGGCTGAGGTAATAGATAGCTTGTTCATGCCCCGCATCATTATTTTGTGCTAGTAGAGCACCGAAGGAATGCTCCATCGCTCGCACGTAAAGCAAAAAAATGGCTTTCCAGCAATCGGGGCCACCAGGACTGGAGGTTTCGACAGATATTCTTTAATATTGTCAAAGGCACGTTGGCACTCCTCATCCCATACAAAGGAAACACCTTTCTTCATGAGGTATGTGAATGGTTGACATCGTTCGGAGAGGTTAGAGATGAACCTCCTGATGTAAGCTAGCCTCCCTTGAAGGCCTCTGAGTTCACAGAGATTTCTCGGGGGACCCATCTCCATAATTGCCTTTGTTTTTTCAGGGTCGATATGGATACCCTGGGCGGTAATGATAAAACCCAAAAATTTCCCGCTGGATACGCCCAAGAAGGATTTGGTGGGATTCATCTTTAAATTGTATGCTCGCATCAGGTCAAATACTATCCTCAGATCGTGCAGATGGTCTTCCTTAGAGCGGCTTTTGACAGCGATGTCGTCGATGTAACATTCCACTATCTTACGCAGGTGGTCTCTGAAGATGATACTCATAGTTCGTTGATATGTAGCGCCGACGTTCTTTAAACCAAAAGGCATGACTGTGTAGCAGTACACGCCAATCGGCGTTCGAAATGATGTATGCTTTTCATCATTAGAAAATATCTTAATTTGGTTGTATCTTGAGAAGCCATCCATGAACGACATGCGCTCAAAGCCATATGTGTTGAAAATCATTATGTCCGTAATAGGAAGACGGAACTCATCTTTAGGACATGCTTCGTTCAGATTCCGGAAGTCGATGCAAATTCGGATCTTTCTATTCTTCTTGAGGATCGGTACTATGTTGGCTACCCAATCTGGGTGTTGTTCCTCACGGATGAAGCTGCTGGCTATTAGTTTGTTGACCTCAGCTTCGATAGAATTTATGATGTCTGGGCGGAACCGTCGTTGCTGTTGCTTGACCGGTTTTGTGTTCGGATGAATGTTGAGCTTATGGAGTACAATCTCGGGGTTTAGCCCTGGCATGTCTTTATAGCTCCAAGCGAACACGTCAATATACTCTCTGACGAGTTGCAATAACGACTCCCGTTCTTCGTCTGTCAGACTTTTGCTGACGAAGATTGGTTTTGAAGAGGATTCATCGCCGAGGTCAACTTGCATGACCTCACTTCGGTAGGAGGATCTCTTTGTTCGAAACGCTTCTCCCACTGCGCATCTAGCTGTTGGACCCAAGGCTCTAACTCAAGGAGTTCGGCTATGTCTTCGTCTTCTTCGTATGCGTCAGCAAATGCCATATTGACAGACCAAGCTTGCCTGAGTACGTCCCCGATGCTGACATTTGAATCATAAGTGGGTGATCCGGTTGAATTTGAATGCCATTCGCATTCCTCATCCGAGCTCTCAGGAGTTGTTGTAGGTATAACATAGCCTAGACCACGCCTGGTCTTACTGTAATAATCCCGTAGTTTTCCAGCCGGGACTGGCAATTGCAAAGGTAATCGCCGGCCGGCACCGTAGTTCAAGCCTGGTGTTGTCTCCATATCATACCCCTGTTTTTGCATGAGGTACTTGGATCGGAAGCTATACAGATAAAGGGGCAGTCTCCCGGTGTCGGGTTCGAGATCGACTTCCTCTGGCCTGAAGGACTATTGACCATTCTTTCGGCCGAAGATGATTGGATGATCCTCTCCCGGGACTATGAAGCAAGCGCCTTCCACGGGAGTAAGTTGGTTCGTGGTATAGACATTTGTCACTTGTGTGTGTAAGTTGATGCCCATACCGTGTTCCATAGCATACATTATACGGAGCTTGTTAAGCTCGAGGTAGTTCAAAGATAACCCTTTATTAATAAAATAAGGTATCTTCTCTGGCGGTATTACATCATCGGCAGAGGGAACATCAGTATGTGCAGCCACATATTTGGCTAGCTCTAACTCCTCTTCAGCCACCCCCTACACTATCGAAGATTGGGAGGATGACCGGGGCAGCTTGATCATCAAGGGTTCTACTGGTGATGCTGGTCGTGGGGTCGTTGACTCACTGGGCAGCTTGATCATCAAGGGTTTTGCTGGTGATGTTGGACGTGGGGTCGTCGGCTCACTAGCGGTCCCTGGCTTAGTACTTGGCTGTCGATTTATCCTGGGAAGACGAATGACCATCGGCTTAACAGAAGGATTGATCTCTTCTAACTGTTGTTGGCCGGCTCTTAGCAGTCTGATTGTCATTGGCTCCACAGTGGGTCTCAGCCCCGGGCTAGACCTTGGGAGTCGGATAACCATTTGCTCCTTTTGTGCAGTGAGCACTGGTAGACTGGTTACTTCTTTGCGCAGAGTGGCTACAAGAGGTGCAGTTCTGCCTGGCTTGCGGGCCTGGAGGTAGACCTTCAGAGGTTCTTCTGATCCTACTGTAACCTCTGTTTGATCTTGAGCATCATTTTTGACTAGTTACTTTTTCGATTTCTCGTACAAGCAGGCATCCGAATAGTAGGATTCAATACCTTTGAAGGGATCAATGTCGGCGAATTCCGTTCTTATGAAGCCGTGCTTGTCGACATATTTGAAGCACTAGTACAATGTGGAGGGCACGATCAAATAATCGTGTATCCGGGGACGCCCCAGGAGAATGTTGTAGGACGTATCTGTTTGCAAAAACAAAAGTATAAAACTTTATTGATACAAACTGTGTAATAAAGATTACAAGAATTCTGGGAAAATTACAACTATAGGAATCCAATCTAGATGACGATTGCTTTATCCCTTGGACGATGTGAACTTTTGAAGACGAAGCCTCTGAAGTTGAGAACAACTCTGAAAACTGAAGGCAAAAGCCTCGGAAGTTGAAGGCAAAAGCCTCGGAAGAATACAGCAGCACTTCGGCAAGAACTCCTGAACTCTCTAATTTCTGAACTTTATGTCTGATCTTGATCCCCCTTGAAATGAAGACTTGAAACTCTATTTATAGAGTTCTGAAAAATAACTAACTTTCAGTTATTCTGGACTGCGCAAGATGATTTGCGCAGCAACTGGTTTGCGCAGCATTGGACTGCGCAGGTAGTTACTGGATCGTGGGCCGACTATCTGGGACACATGGCATCATTTGATTGAAATACGCATGATCGTGCATAGACAGTTGCCACGTAATGAGCAATTGATGGCATGAATGCCACATGTACTTTATCAGTTATGTTGGTGGAATGCAACCTGAACTGCGCAGAGTTTGGTTTGCGCAGACTCAGACTGCGGAGGAATGGTTTGCGCAGACTCAGTTTGCGCAGGATTGGTTTGCGTAATCCTGGATTGCGCTGCCATCTGTCAGCCGCCTTCGAGCATTGTGCGGCACCAAAAACGAACAGTCTCCTCGTTATCCATACTGTCAGTTGTCAGAAAGATTTGATTTGATTCAGGTAATGATGACTTTTGCCACGTCAGCCTGCGCAATTGGAAGTGTGCACAAACCAGTATGCGCAATCGGATTGCTGCGTAATCTGTTGCCTACGCAATTCATCAAAATGATGTATATATTGATTCTTTGACATTGTTGATTGATGCAACTTGATTTTTTAGGACCTACAAGACCCCCTTCAAAGTTTTTGAAAGTTGATTTTATTCAAAATTTTGAAATACTTTGAATTTTTGAATGTTGAATCACTTTGCGCATGATGCTGAGCTGTCTGCGCAAAGCGAAAAGATCACAATTTTAGGCGCAATTCGAGGCATCCGTTTCGTATTTCAAAAACTATAAATACCCATCTTTTCGTTTTCATTTCTTTACTTTGCAATCTTTCGAGCTCTTGAGAAGAAAATCTCCCAACCCTTACTGTTCTCCTCCTCCGACGATTGTCATGGCACCACGACGATCCAATGCTGCCGCCACCGCCGCCGCGAAAGGAAAAGCTCCGGCCGAGTCATCTGACAGAGTTGCATGAAGGGCATCTCGACACGAATCTGCGCACCCCGCTCTGAGAGGTAGTTGAATCGATCGAAAACCCCTTTTTAGGGTGATTCGACTTCCTTTGATCTTCGAAACTCATCTCTTTTTAGAGATCAGTTCATATTGCGCCACCCTTTTTAGGGTTTTTGGTTGCATCAATCTGTTAGTCCTCATTTTTATGAAGGCTGCATTCCTGCGCAACTTGTTGAATTGTGCTGACAGGAATTCAGCGCAATCGATTGCTTTGCGCAGGTTGTCAGCACAAACTATCACTTTGCGCATCCTTCTGTGATGCGCAATCTGTTGTTGCGCAAGTCATGTCAGCGCAATCTGAGGTTGCGTACTCCTAATGTTTTATGTTTTAAAACAGAGATTTTGATTTTGTACTAATCTTTATCTGTCTGTTGATGCAGTTGAGGTCAATAAAGACCCAGATTATGAACATTTTGTGGGAACCCTCTCAGAGTCTAAATATAAAGAAGATCTGTCTCACGTTCACTATCCTCAGTACGATCTGCCGGTCTCCCGTCAGGCTATACTGATCTCCCAGGATAATGAGACTTTAATGTGTTTAATGAATGGACAGCCCCTAGAGTCAGCGGATGCTGTAATTCATAAGAAACCCTTGTTCCTGTTCGGTGACGCCTTTGAGAAAGTCTCTCAGCCTAGGCCGAGAATGGAGGATAGAATAGTTCACCAGAAAGATAGATCATTCTTCATACCAGACATTGCTCGCTGCCTCCCTTTGTCGCGGTACGCTCATGCGAGCTACCCAAGGAAGATGGAGTGGAACATCACTCTGTTTCAGGATGCCCGTGCAGGAAAAATCTTCGTAAAGAAAGGGCCAAACAAGAGGGATATGTTTTATAGCTCCTCTGATAGATATAGCTGCTTGTTGAGAGGGTTGAGACCTGGATGCATTCTACCAGAGAACTCTTCTATGCTTATGCCTGTTAGAACACCAATATTCGCAAATGAATTTGCGAAGGCTGAAGGAAAATATCCCGAACAAGACATCAGAATGACTGGATTGGTGAATCCAGACTACAAACGATGGAGCTATATTGTGAATTGGATTCTGACAACTTTTCAAGACAGACTCCAACAGATTGATCTATATCAAGCAGTGCATGCCACTGTATACGGATTTGCTCCCAATCCTCATATGTTTTTAGTTTTAGCTGAGAGGTACAACTATAGGACGGGAACCTTCATGACCCCAGGTGGAGAGATGGGCTTTGCACTCCACGAGATGAAGTATATCTCATACTTGCCCATGGCAGATGCTCCGTATGAGGAGTATGTACCGACAAATGATGAGCTGGACAAGCTCCGAAAAGAGAATGCAGAGATGGTGGCAGTGTTCGAAGAACTATTATGCCATTACAAAATCTGTTCTCTATATTACAAGAGTGCTACCGCCAACACTTGTTACTCTTCAAAATGGTTACCATATCTGTTTCTCAACCATATAGAAGAGAAGAAGACCAAGGAGACCGACAAATGCTACCCTACCTTCTTCAAACCTTTGAGCAATGCAGAGGTTATAAAACTGATGGAACAGAGTGGTTACTTTGATAAAAAGGTGAAAGATGATCATGAATATCCTCCTTTGAAGAGAGGAGACAATTTGGAGAGTTATTTAAGAATGGGTTATAGACCCATGTCCGAAGAAGCACAACTGGCAGGATTCCTAACATACTGGCTTCGGAGGTTTGTGGTTCCCGGATCCAGTGCCGTGGATCGTTTTTACCGCGGTGTTCTGTTTGCTGCTGTCAAGTTAGTCTTCGGTTATAAGATGGACTTGTTATCAGCAATGACCTGCAAGCTAAACGCCAGTCTTCGTTTATACGTCAATTTGATGCTGAAGGCGAAGGGAGAGAAAGAGTTCCCTCGCTTGGAATTGCCATATACATATTTATTTGGATGGTTACTTCTTCACTATCCAACCTTAATGGACCCCGGCATGGGACGAGTTGATAGCAGTTTTCTCCGACGATATTCTGAAGGAAAATGGAAATACACTTCTTTGAGTGAGTGTAGATTCGTTTTGAATCTGAATAGAGGATGGAACTTCTGTTATGCTCCTTTCCCTGCTGGGTATGATCAAATGCCCACAAATATGGTGGATTCGAAGATGCAACCTCTGACCCGTACTGCCTTTGAATGGTTGAAGATAATTCGACCATCACATCTAGTTTATCGGTTCGAAGAAGAGTGCTATTTAGAACCATATCTTCCCAGCCGATTTGCTCGGCAGTTTGGGTATGATCAGTTCCATGTAGGAAACGCAATTACTTGCCTCCAAGGCAAAGGTTACTTGATAGACGGGGCTAGAGCTTGGGCTTATTACAATGCCCGTGATACAAAAGTCACATTTTCAATGCCAGCAAGGAGTACTCCCCAGGGTCCTCGGATGCTCTTCACATATTCTGTATTTTACACATCCGCGAATACTTTTGCCGAGAATTTTAATCTCGCAGATAGTTTCGCTACTGCAACAAGATTGAGGAGAGGGAGGATTGCTCCATCAATCCCTGTAAATGAAGAGGTGCACGAGCCGGTCGATGCTCCTTTGGAAGTTTCGAGGGATATGATGTTCCCTCAAGAAGTAAACGCAGCAATGCGTATTTCTCTAAGAGTGGGTAGATCTCCAGCGAAGAAAAGGAGAAGAGAGGAGCCTCCTGCTCCCGCAGCAAAGAAGAAATTGATACTAGATCTTTCTTTCGAAAAGGTTACTACAAGATCCCAATCTCGGCAATTGGCCGAGACACATCAAGAAGCTGCCGCTACACCAACTTCTGTGCAGAAACAAGCAGAGCCAGTAAATGTAGAGAGTCCTGTCAGACCTCTACACAGAAAGAAGAGAGTCACCAGAAGAGTTTTGGAAGAATCTTCTTCTAGACAACTCTTGACTTCAGTAGATGCTGCAGCAGAAATTCTAATGGCATCTTCCACACCTGTTTCTGAATCTGGAAGCAAGACTCTTGAAGAGAATGAACAGAGGGGAGATCTTATCCCAAGAACTGAGGTTGAAAAACCTGGAGAAAACATCTTAGAGGAAGGACAAAATATTGTACAACCTCATTCACCTGTCGTAGAGACAACTCAACCTCCTCTTACTCCCAGGACTCTTCGTGAAGAAGAAGACCGTGAAATGATTGCAGCTTTGGAGGATTGCAGTTATAGCCTGCAGGAAGATCAGACCGCCACTAACAGTGGGAATGCAGCAGCAGAAAAAGACGAAGAGAGTTCTTCGACTGAAAATGTTGATGAGTATATACAAGATCCTGAAAAGGATAACGAAGAACATATATCTTTTGATACTGCCGATGATATTTCAGATCCTAAAAAGGATATTGAAGTGGAGGCATCTGCTGAAAATCCTGTTGAAAATGTTGAGATAGAAATATCTCATGAAGAAGTAGCCGATGAAGGCGTGCTGAAAGAAAATCCCGCCACCGACCCTCAAGGTATAAAATGAGATCTAGCAATCTTCTTTAAAAATAGACTAATGATTAATATCTTCATTTGTAATTCTTGCAGATCTTGAGACTCTGCCAACACCTCCAATAGACCTGGCTATGGTGCCCATACCAACTGTGGTGGTCAGTAGTAGTCATCACTTATCTTGCAGTTCGGAAGCGGGCAGTAGCCAGGCTGTTGCAGCTGAGGCTACTTCTGTTCAAAGAGAGTCCATTCCAGCAAGGGATGCACTTGTTGTTAGACCAAACCAAGGTAAGATTTGTTCTTTTTTTATCTTCTTGTTCATCAGCAAACAATTAGCAAAATAACAATTTTACTATTGCAGAGGATCAAACAGGAGGAGCGACCAGTTCTACTCTGGCTCCTTTATTTAAAGAGCCTGTTGTCCAACCACAAAGAATCGAGCAACCTGCTACCCCATCCTCAATAGGTGTAGCAGCGACTCCTGGAACTTTGGCCATCAATCAACAAGTTGTCCAATCTTTTACCAGATGCTTCTTCGAGTCGCTGGGATCTCTTGTCCATAAAATGATAGAGAAAGAAGGGGCTGACTTCATTATGGTTAGGAAGCCAACTTCTTTCTTAATAAGAGCCATAAGAGACCAAGAAGACGAAGCTCATGCCACTCTCCTTGAACACATTTTGAACGAATTAGAAGTCCCCATCAAGAGGTACAAGGAGCTCAAGAAAAAGGATATAGATTCTTTAGTACAGGCTGAATTTGAGCGACTGGCTCAAGCTGCTGATATGGAAAGGTTAACCCTTCAAAATCTGTTAGAGGCTCATTCTGCAAAATCAGCTGAGTACAATTCTAAAATAGAATCAGTTACGTTAATGGCTGAAAGCAAAGGACGGTGACTTGCTGAGCTGAAAGCAGAAATTATTCGCCTCCAACAAGAGTTTGAAGAAGAAACTGTTAATCACCAACTGGTGATTGAACAATTCAATGCTTTAATTGAAGAGAGGAATGAGTATGAGACAACCCATGGTGCAGAAATCACCCGCCGGACCGTGGATATGCCCATTTTTGATGAAGAAAGCGGGATGGAGGAAGCGAGAAAGATAGTAGCATCAACTCACGAAGAAGAGCTGCAGACACTGAAGCAGCAAATTAACAATCTGATTATCCCTCCTTCTTGATTAGGACTTTTTATATTTTTGTGTTTGTCACTATTGATGCGTTTTCTGTAATGCCTCACATTTGGATAAATAAAAGACATTTTTGTTGTGGTTCCATTATTTATTGCATATCTTATTCAGATATAAATAATAGAGAGAAAATATATTCAGAGGTGCAAGACATGATATATTTCTTGTAGAAAATAATTATATTCATTATATCTGCTCAGAGGTAATATGGACGTGGCAGAATATATTGAATACTATTATTTCGACTTTGACAACTTAGTCGAAAATGACGAGTTGCTGATGAACGATGATGAATCGTCAATGAATGAACGGGTAGACCGTCAAGTGATGATGAATGAACGGATGAACCGTCAAATGATGATGAACGAACGAGTGAACCGTCTAGTGGTGAATGAACGAACGGGTGAACCGTCAGGATGAATGTAATAAATGAACGGATGAACCGTCAGTAGTTAATGAACGGATGAACCGTCGAATGAATGTAAATAAATGAATGGACGAACCGTCATGAGTTTAATGAACGGATGAACCGTCAAATGATTGTATCGCTTCGTTAGTTGAGGAACTTCTGCCTATAAATATAGCAGAAATCTGACAGGAACGAACACTTCTGCTCTTTTAACATAATAATATCGTCCGGAGAAGCATCTAAGAAGGCTGAGATCGCCTCGTAGGTTGAAAAGGGCACTGAAGAAAGCTCTGCCAATCCAGTTCAGCCGAAAGAGACAGAAACAAATGAAGGTCCGTCTGTACCCCAGCCACCACGGGACATTCTGGACTTCCTGCTCGAACCGGGAAGGACTGAAGAAGAAGAAGCCATGAGGATGGCCGCCTGTAAGTTCCTCGTGGGTTCCAGCAAGGAGGTTCTCGGTTCTTTTGCTGATCATATTTTCGAGAAGGACGGCAGTGGCCCGCGTCCCAATGTAGAGAAAGATGATAGTGACCTTTAATATCATGTACTATCATATAATGAAATAAAATTTGAATTTTATTTATGAACTTGATTCTGTCTGATGATTTTACAAGCATTTACATTTATACATAATACTTCTTAAGGAACTTGCCATTGATAGGCATCATAGCAACTCGACCATCAAGTTCTGAGAGCTGATAAGCTCCATTTGAGAAGACTTTGCTTATAACATAGGGACCTTCCCATTTAGCATCGAATTTCCATTTGCTCATATGAGTCATAGTCATAGGACGTCTGACCGCTAGAACGAGTTCTCCTTGCTGAAACGTTCTGACTTTAACTTTGCGGTTGAAAGTCTTCGAGATACGGGCTTGGTATAACTCAATATGTTGTTGAGCCATTAATCGTTTCTCATCAAGTGCTTCCAACTCTTGAAGTCGAAGAAGATCGTTGTTCTCTGTAGTAAGCTCGTTAGCAATGGCAATCCTTAAAGAAGGAATTTGCAATTCTAAAGGAAGAACAGCTTCACAGCCATATACCAAAGAGAAGGGTGTAAAGCCCGTAGGATTGCGGACCGTAGTTCGGTAGGCCCAAAGACATTCGCCAAGTTTCTTGCTCCAGTTCCGTTTGTTAGTGGATACAAACTTCTTGAGGAGTTTAATGATGATTTTATTAAAGGCTTCAGCTAAACCATTAGCAGCAGGATTGTATGCTGTTGAAGCGACATTGTCAATCCGATGATCATCGCAGAATCTGGTGAACTTCTGGCTGATGAATTGAGGTCCATTGTCATGAATGATTCTTCAAGGTACACCAAATCTATAGATGACATGGTGTTTAACGAAGTTGATGACACTGCTAGTCTTGACTTCAGCCAGAGGTATAGCTTCAGCCCACTTGGAGAAGTAGTCGGTTATCGCTAATATGAACCGATGTCCTCTAGAAGAAGGAGGGTTAATAGGACCTATGATGTCCATACCCCAAGCTTCAAAAGGCCAGGAAGCAGCAGTCGGGTGTAGGAATTCTGATGGTTGATGAATGAAGTCTGCATGGATTTGATAAGCACGACATTTTCTTGCATATTCAATTGCATCTGACACCATAGAAGGCCAGTAATAACCTATGTGTCTAATACGGTCCTGTAGTTTAGGACCAGGTTGATGTGCTCCACAAACACTATCGTGAGCTTCACGCAAAACTTGTTTAGCTTCGTCACCAGCGAGACAGCGTAGAAGAAGACCATCATAAGTTCGTCGATAGAGGGTCTTGTTAGTTTGATTGTAATAGAATCGAAGAGATCGTCGACGAACGCTTGTAGCCTCCTTAGGATCTTCGGAGAGTATGTCATGAACCACAAAGTCAATGAAAGGAGTTCTCCAATCTTCATCAATAACATTGACTTCAGCAAAATTGCTAAATTCAATATTACGATTGTTTTCGATGCAGAACAGTTCTCGGTTGGAGATAACCACGACCTGCTGTCTTTTGATAGGGATGGCTAAGACAGCTGCAAGATTGGCCAAAGCATCTGCTTCGGTATTGCAAGCTCGCCGAACATAGTTTATGAAGAAAACTTTGAATGATATAGCTATGTTGATCGCTGCTTCGTGATAAGGCATTAGGTCTTGATGACGAACTTCATAAGTTCCTCTAACCTGATTAACAACCAGCTTAAAATCACCGTAGACTTCGAGATATTCAACATTCAGTTGTTTGGCTAACTGAAGACCGATGAATAGAGCATTGTACTCCGCTACATTATTGGAGCAAGGTTCATCAAGAGAGTAGGCTCTTTGGATAGTTGATCCGTCTGGAGAAACGAGGACCACTCCAACTCCTGCTACAATAGCACCATTTGGTCCAATTCTCGATGCACCATCAAAGAATAAACGCCATGTTGGAAATTCTTCAGAGATCATGTTGGCTTCCAATGTCTCGTCTGGAATTTCGTCATAGAGCTTAGATGTCTCAGGCACAGGATGAGCTGCTAAGAAGTCCGCCAGTGCTTGACCTTTAACAAACTTTTGTGGAACATACACCATGTCATACTGAGCTAGCAGGATTGTCCACATAGCCAGCCGAGAATTGAGTGTGCTGGGCTTCTTCATGAGTACCCGAAGAGGATTAACTCGGGATATGACATGAATAGTTTGGCCAATGATGTAATGCCTTGTCTTCTACACAGCAAACATGAGAGCCAGACATTCTTTTTCGACCGGACTATAATGGTGTTCAGCACCAATCATAGTACGGCTAAGATAATAGATGGCCTGCTCATGACCTTCTTTATTCTTTTGGGCAAGTAAAGCACCCAATGAATGGTCCATAGCACGGACGTACATCAAAAATGGAATGCCAGAGATAGGTGGCACCAAAACTAGTGGGTTCATGAGATATCGTTTGATATCATCGAATGCTCGTTGACACTCTTCAGTCCAAACGAAAGATACACCCTTCTTCATTAGTTGAGTGAATGGTCTGCAGCGTCCAGACAAGTTCGAAATGAATCGTCTGATGTACGCAAGTCGGCCTTGAAATCCTCGTAGCTCTTTTAGGTTGCGTGGAGGACGCATCTCTTGAATGGCTTTGATCTTCTCGGGATCCACGTGTATACCCTTAGAGGTAATGACGAAGCCGAGAAACTTGCCACTAGAGACACCCAAGAATGACTTGGTAGGATTCATCTTGAGTTGATGTTGGCGCATGAGATTGAAGATTGTTCTCAAATCTTGGATGTGATCTTCTTTTAGATGACTTTTGACAGCAATATCGTCAACATAGCATTCCACAGTTTTGCGAAGATGGTCTTTGAAGATAGTGCTCATAGCCCGTTGGTAAGTTGCACCAGCGTTCTTGAGACCAAATGGCATCACCGTGTAGCAATAGACACCACGAGGAGTACGAAAAGAGGTATGCTTTTCATCTTCAGGATTCATCTTGATCTGATTATATCCAGAAAATCCATCCATAAAGGATATTCGCTCAAACCCACAGGTATTGTCGATCATGACATCCGTGATAGGAAGAGGAAATTCATCTTTTGGACATGCTTCGTTAAGATCCCGGAAGTCGATGCAGACTCGAACTTTACCGGTTTTCTTTAGAACTGGAACGACATTGGCCACCCAGTCAGGATGTTGTTCTTCTCGAATAAAACTACAAGCAATGAGCTTCTTGACGTCATCATCGATTGCGTCCATCATTTCTGGTTTAAAACGTCGTTGTTGCTGCTTAACTAGTTTTGCATTAGGCAAAATGTTCAATTTATGCGTAGCAATTTTGGGATCTAAACCTGGCATGTCTTCATAACTCCAGACAAAGACGTCGATGTATTCTTTAATAAGAAGAATTAACTCCTGTTTGTCTGCTTCTGGAAGATTCTTGCTGATGAAGATTGGACGAGGCAACTCGCTCTCCCCTACATCAACTTGAACTAATTGATCTTCAGTAGGAGGTTCACGTTGTTCAAAGCGAAGTACCCATTGATTGTCCATATGTTGAGCCCAAGGATCTGTTTCAGTATTTTCTTCAACGTCTTCACCATAGCCTTCTGGTAGTTCAGCGGAGACCATGTTAGATGATACGATCAGCCTGTGAACTTCGCCAATGTTAGTATCAGAATCCCAAGATCTAGAATCAGATGAATTAGAGCGTTCTTCACTGTCTGAGTCAGAGACTGCTGGGGATTACAGTGGAGGAGAAGTATATCCGAGACCTTTCTTAGTCCTGTTGTAATACATTTCCGACTTTCCTTCCGGAACAGTCGTACGGATAGGAGTTCGTCTACCTTTACCGTAGTTGAGGCCACTTTTAAAGTCATAGCCCATTTTTCGGATGATGTCTTTTGATTGTTGACCATAACGATGGAACTGGAGACGTCCTGTATCGTTAAGTTTGCTATCATCCGTATAGCTGAATTGTTTTTCTGGTCCTTTACTAAAAAGTGCTGGACTTTCACCTTTCTTTAGAGAAGGATGAATACGGTAAGAATCATCTGGATCTTCAAGTGATACTTTTGTCTGAAGAGATTGTACAACTCCCATTGTAATTGATTGGAAGCTATCTATCATATCTAAATAGCATTTAGTATAATAAATAACATCAGTATACTGGAAAGTAGGTGCTTTTTCATTCATTTGTACATCAGTATTTACAACAGGACCTTTAGCCTTAGCAGGCTTGGTCAGATTAATTACAAGAGGGGGAGAAAAAGAACGTGGGGGAGGTTTGTTACGACGGAGGTCGATAACAAGTGGCTCAGAGGAGGTGAGCTCCCTTTTTTCCTTGTTGCGTGTGAGATCAACAACAAGTGGCTCAGAAGGAGTGAGCTGCTTTTGTCCTTGTTACGACGTAGGGCGATAACAAGTGGCTCAGAAGAGATGAGCTCTTTTTTGTCCTTGTTACGATGTAGGTCGATAACAAGTGGCTCAGAAGAGGTGAGCTCCCTTTGATCTTGATCAGCATCAACTGATTTCTTTTGAATTGGCAAGTGAATAGCCAGTGGTTTAAAATACTGAGGATGTGAAACTCGCCCTTTGACAGGTATGATAAGAGTGTCTTTAGGCACTGCTTCTTGTTCTTCTTCAGTGTCTAAAGCTAACACAATCTTCATGAATTCATCCTTGTACATCCGAGCGTCATTGCAGTATGCTTCAATGCCTTTGAAGGGATAAAGATCCGCAACTTCCTTATGGACCTCTCCCTTATCATCAACATATTTGAAATATTGATGAAGGGTTGATGGAACAATATTATGCTCATGTAAGAATGGTCTCCCCAATAGAGCATTATAAGAACAACCATGATTGTCAATGATATAGAAGGTAACTTTTGTGCGAAGATTGCCTATTTGGAGTTTTAAGCGAATCTTGCCCAAAGGTTCACTCCTTCCCTGATTGAATCCAAGGATGGTGGTGATTGTAGTGGAGAGACTATGTATAGGAATTTTCAGAGCATCGAACATTGTTTTCGGCATGATGCTGAGAGCAGATCCTGGATCTATCAGGATACGATCGACTTTCATCGAATCAACATATCCTGTATAGTAGAGAGGACGATCATGCCTATTGTCTTCCATCAGCATGTCATCTTGTGTGAAAGTAATATTCGGAATCAACTCCATAACACTATGACAATGTAGACAAGAGACTGGTTCTGCTTCTGGCTTCTTGAGAAAGGCTAAACAAGTCTCAGCTTGTATAAGAGCTTCACTTAAAGTTTCTCGCGTCTCTCTGGAAAGACGCAAGAGCTCAAAGATAGATAGCCTTGCTGGGGTATTAGCTAGTTGAGCCAATATATCAAAGTTGTAAGGCTTCTCAAGCCCTGTATGGGATGATTTCTTCAAGGGTTTATCAAAGCGGACTTGTTGTTTACCTTTATCAGCAGCCACTGGTTTGGGAGGAATAGGAACCACAACTGGTGAAGACGTAGAAGGAATTTATTCAATAGCGACAGGTTGTGTTGGAACAAGTTCAGAAGAAGAGGCATGATTCTCTTGAGATTCAGAGTAATCTTTCAGATAAGTTTTTCCTGATCTGGTGCCCAACAGAATTTCTTTATCAACTATGGGGTCAAAAGACACCATGTTGCAAATCTTCATCTTGCCTTTAGAGCGACCTTTCTTCTTGGAAGAAGAAGAATCCTCGAACTCTGAAGTAAGATCGGGATGGATCCACATAATCTCGCCATTGTCAAGAGACAAAGGAACAAGGCCTTTATTTGGTGGAGAAGGAAGATTTTCAATCTCGAGAGTAGCCTTCGGAATAGGAATAGCACCATGCTGTATCATTTGCAGGGGAAAGTCACCAAACTGGACTGAAACCATATTGGCAGTAACAATCTTCTCATCTTGTTGCAGAGTAACAACTCCATCATTGACAAGATCTTGAATCTTACCCTTAAGCACATAACATGCTCGAGTAGGATGTCCAATGAATCGGTGGTAGACACAATACTTAGGATGATCGGTCTTACCGACTTCATCAGGCTTCTTTGGGTCTGGAAGCTGGATCTTATTGTTTTTGAGTAAATACTCAAAGATGCTTGCTGTGTCATTTTCATCAAACGAATACTCTACCTTAGGGCGAGGTTCCCTCGGTTGAGGTGCAGCAGGAGTAGAAGTAGATGTAGGCGGAGCTACATTGACAGCCAATGACTCTTTGCTTTTCAGGTTAATGTTCAGAGTTTCTTTGTTCTTGCGGTTGTTCTGACGATTACTGCCACCTGATGATTGATGTTCATCCCGATCAGGGTTAGACATCTGTACCCCCAGCTGTTTGAATTTCTCAGTACTCACTTCAGCTGCTTTGGCATTGACAATAAAGGATGGCCAGTCTTGGAACTGAGTTGAGCCTGTCCACATACTGATGATAGGCAAAAGATTTGCCTTGCAAGTGTCTATGGTAATAGCAGCAGGAGTCCCCGGAGGTATCTTCAAGGCTTCTCGACGGAAACGTTCGATGAAACTCTCAGCAGTTTCATTATGTTTCTGTTTGATTTTATTGAGGGCAGACATAGTCATGTCATTGAATCCCTCATAGAATCTTTCCAGAAAGATCTGCTTAAGTCCTGAAAAAGAAGTAATACAACTATCGGACAAACTTCTGTACCAGTCGTATGCTATGCCGGCTAAACAACCGACGAACACCCTGGTAAGAAGAGCGTCATTTGGTTGGAGTTGAACAGTCATTATCTCGAAATGATTGATGAACTGGCTTGGTGAGGTACTGCCGTCAAAAAGAGAGATTGTTGGAATCTTGTATTTGGGAGGAAATGGAACTTCCTTCCATTCAACTGGGTATGGCTGCTTGATTCCCAACCTTTACAAATTATCCTTCTCTTTGAAGGCTTCGAACTGAGTTCGCAAGAGTTTAACAGCTTCATTGGTGTCTTCAGATGATGAAGAAGGAACCGGCGGAGTCAGAGTAGTAGGAGGAGGAACAGCATTGTAAGCACTACCCCCAGCAGACTGACTAGGTGTAGTTTGAACTTGTACTTGTACAGGAGGCATTTGAGAAAGTATTACTCCCAACCCAGCATTGACAGGTATTGAAGATGCTATGATCTCCGGACTTGCGGTAGGTATAGTTGGTGGTGTGGCATGTTGGGCCACAATGATAGAATGCATGCTAGCGACCATTTCAGCCATGGTTTTTAGCTTGTCTTCAAGTGCAGCGATTCGCTGTTCTTGATTTGCAGACATTGAAGCATCTTGATCATCAGTGACAACATAAGATGTCACTTCTCTTGGTACAGTGGAAGACACTGTCTGTTCAGAACTTTCGCTGTATGCATCATAATCGAAGAAAGAGTCATCTCCTGACTGAAAAAGAGGGAAATGACCAGAAGGATCTTAAAGAAGATTCCTTTGACCGATTGTATCTCGGCTTCGGGAACGGGTATGTTGGAATACTCCCTCAGAAGATTCTTGAAGTAAATCCAGATACCGTTGACTTGGTTTTCGAGGTTTGTCGTGCTTGGAGCATCTTCTACCCCCAGTGTCTCGAGAAGTCATGTTAACAGAAGCATATAGGACTTCATCTTCATCCTCTGACATTGGTTCAGTTTTAGCAAAAGTCAAATGATCGAAGACAGATCGTTTTGTTGTTTGACAACAACATTGGATGATGACTTTATGATTGCAATGATGATCAGATGATTGAACTGAAGGAGTTGAAGCATTATCTCGTTTCTGTTTGAGATGTTCTCGGAGATCAAAAACCATGCCAGGATGAGGAAAGGTTCAAGGAATATGTTCTTTAACAACATTCGGAACATGGTTTCGATTCTTCAAATGTTTTGTCCCCTGTGTGTACAAAGAAGTGCTCACCTCATTGGCATAGGTATCAGGATTTTTGTTCCTGGAGGTTTGTCTTTGAGGCTTGACCTTCGGCATAGGTTGTTTACGTTTTGCCGAAGTTGGCCTGTTAAGATATGTTCTTAGATCAGCAAATTCACCCCCAGGGGTTTCTGTTTGAGACACCAACAGTTTTCCCTGTTTGGAACGGGATATTTTGAATGTCGGAAGATCTTGGAATTCTGCTACTGGGGTAGGCAGAATACCTCTTTGATCAGTACAAGTTCCCTTGTCATGAAGGAAAGAAGAATCCTTGTTTGTAGGAGTTCTTGTATTGATAGGTGCCGAAACACATTCAATTTGATCTTCTTCGGTAAAGACCGAGGAAGACTGAGAAAAGACCAAAGGGCCTTTTCCTTTATTTTGAGAAGAAGGGTTAGCTAAAGAGCGTTTCCCTCTATTGTCTTCCAAGTCATGAGACAAGGAAGTCTGAGAAAAGACCAACGGGCCTTTTCCTTTATTTTGAGGAGGAAGAGGAATAGCCAAAGGACTACCCCCAATAGATTGTGTAGGAACAGTAGAGTGTTTAAGGGAAGGAACAGAAGTTTCCCTTTTGTTATTAGAAGAAGAGAGTTTAGCCAAAGGGTTGTTACTCTTGGATTGCGCATGCTTGGTTTGCGCATGGGTGGATTGCACACTGGCCACTTGTGCATTAGAAGCTTTGGCAGAAAGTGCATTGGTTCTAACCACAGAAGCTATGGTTTGCGCATCAGGAGTCCTTGCTTTAGAGTGCTTGGAATGTACGTTGCTGGCAGGAGTGTTGGTTTGCGCAGGAAAAGCTACTGCCAATTGCGCCAGAGTCATAGGAGTCTTGTGTTTTGACAAGACAGCATATGAAGTAGCCTGTACAACAGTTGCAACAGATTGCGCAGCATTGACTGCAACAGATTGTGCAGCAGTTGTTGAGATAGACTGTGCAGCAGTTGGCACAGCAGATTGTGCAACATTCTGACTAGCAGATTGTGCAACAGAGTGTACAGCATCTTTAGTGGCAAAACTGCCAGATTGTGCAGCAGTCTTGGAGATCCATACTGAACACACTTTGCTCTTGGCAGAAGTGGCTGCAGTACGGAGAGTGGTCTTGGAGTTGAGCATCGCCTCGTAGGCTGTCTGGTTGACCTTAACAACCAGCATCTTCTGCGTCTTTCCGATAGACGCTACGTCACATTGAGTTGCTACTTCCTCGTCGGAGGAGAAAGTTGTCCCCAGCAGAGTTGCCATTTTGTTTGCAAAAATAAAAGTATAAAACTTTATTGATACAAACTGTGTAATAAAGATTACAAGAATTCTGGGAAAATTGCAACTATAGGAATCCAATCTAGATGACGATTGCTTTATCCCTTGGACGATGTGAACTTTTGAAGACGAAGCCTCTGAAGTTGAGAACAACTCTGAAAACTGAAGGCAAAAGCCTCGAAAGTTGAAGGCAAAAGCCTCGGAAGAATGCAGCAGCACTTCGGCAAGAACTCCTGAACTCTCTGATTTCTGAATTTTATGTCCGATCTTGATCCCCCTTGAAATGAAGACTTGAAACTCTATTTATAGAGTTCTGAAAAATAACTAAATTTCAGTTATTCTGGACTGCGCAAGATAATTTGTGCAGCAACTGGTTTGCGCAGTATTGGACTGCGCAGGTAGTTACTGGATCGTGGGCCGACTATCTGGGACACATGGCATTATTTGATTGAAATGCACGTGATCGTGCATAGACAGTTGCCACGTAATGAGCAATTGATGGCATGAATGCCACATGTACTTTATCAGTTATGTTGGTGGAATGCGCAACCTGAACTGCGCAGAGTTTGGTTTGCGCAGACTCAGACTGCGCAGGAATGGTTTGCGCAGACTCAGTTTGCGCAGGATTGGTTTACGCAATCCTGGATTGTGCTGCCATCTGTCAGCCGCCTTCGAGCACTGTGCGGCGCCAAAAATGAACAGTCTTCTCGTTATCCGTGCTGTCAGTTGTCAGAAAGATTTGATTTGATTCAGGTAATGATGACTTCTGCCACGTCAGCCTGCACAATTGGAAGTGTGCGCAAACCAGTGTGCGCAATCTGTTGCCTGCGTAATTCATCAAAATGATGTATATATTGATTCTTTGACATTGTTGATTGATGCAACTTGATTTTTGAGGACCTACAGTATCTGTGTCTATGACGTAGCAAGTTACTTCCGACTGGAGGTCGCCAATTTGCCATTTCAGGTAAATCTTCCCAACATGATAGCTTCTTCCTGAATTGAAACCGCTGATGGCGGTGCTGGTAGGTGTCAGCCGATGCATAGGGATGTCCAGGAGAAGAAGCAAGCTCTTCGGAATGATGCTTATTGAAGAACGGGATCAATGTGCATCCGATCTACTTTGATGTCGTCGATGTATCTAGTGTAATACAGAGGGCGATCGTGCAAGTTGGTCTTGATGAGCATGTCCTGCGGAGTGAACACAATATTGGGCATTGTACCTGTACATGCACTGTCCTGGAAATCCGCTGGCGAGCTCTCTCCTGTAAGCTTGACCTGAGCTAGATAAGCGTCATCATTCGGGAGAGCTTCGCTCAGTGCGATGCAAACATCCTTAGAGAGTCTCAAGAGCTCATATAATTATAATTATGCTGGTGTGTTGGCCAATTGCGCCAGGATGTCAAAATTGTAGGGCCTCTCCAGCCCCTGAGGTGCGTCTTTATGGAGCGGCTTATCGAAGCGGGCCTCCTTTGGCTTAGGCTTGTCGGCCGGTGGAGGCTGAGAAGGTCCTAGGGCATCAGCAGTGGACGGCTGACGATCTTCAGTCGAGTTACCCGGTATGGGTTGAGATTGTGCACCAGACCGGGTTACGACAGCTGTTGCTTCTTCGGTCCCGGTTGAGATTGTGTGGCAAGATTTAGCCTTCCCGCCCTTCTTCTTTCCGGTAGAGGATGATGCTGACTGGGTTACTTCAGGAACCAAGTCCGGGTCGACCCACATGACCTCCCTTCGTGACGTGGTGAGGGGCACCAACCCAGTCGTCTGGTCTCGGGGAGGTGGAAGATTAGTGACCTCCATTGTTACCCGGAGGATGGGTACTATGCCATCTTGAGTCCTCGTTAGAGGGAAGCTGCCGAATTGGACCGACACCATGTTGGCAGCCACGATTACCTCCTCGAAATCAATTGCCAAAGCCTTGGAATCAATGAGGTTCTGGATGTACCGCTTTAATTGGAAGTGGTCTTGAGTAGCGTGGTGGACGTAGCGGTAGAAGTAACAGTACTTCGGGTTCTCCATCTCTGCAGGTCGAGGTTCACGTCTCGGTGGAGGGAGCTGAATTCTGTCTCCTTGCAAGAGCATGTCAAAGATGGGCTTGACATGACTATCCTTGAAAGAGTAGGTCACCTGAGGCCACTGCTTCTCTACCTGCTTTGGTTCATGCTTCTGGGCTGTATCGGCCACCATAGCCTGTTTGCCTTTGGTGTCCCGGTTATTAGAGGAACTACTGCCGTTATTGTTGTTGGTATTAGGGCGTTTGCTCTTATCCTCTCCATCCGAAATATGTAACCCCAGTCGGCGAGCCTTCTTCAATTTTGCTTCTGCGCTAGTGGCACTGATGATGAAGGCCTTCCAGTCTTTAAATTGACTTTCACCCATCCAGAGGCTGATTGTGGGGAGCAGCCACTTTTGGTAAATCTCAATTAAAGAAGAATCTGGATTACCAGAGGGTAATTTCATTGCGGTTTGGCAAAACCGTTCGATGTAATTCCTTGTCAGCTTTTTTTCCCTTTAAACAACGTCCATGAGGGTTGACATTGTCACATCTTGTCCCACCTCGTAGAACCTTTCCAAGAACATATGTTTGAAGCCGACAAAGGAATGGATGCAGTTATCCGGCAGGTTGCGGTACCAATCGAACGCGACCCCCTCTAATTCCCCGATGAACAACCGCGTGAGGATGGCATCGTCATGCGGCAGATGGTCTGTTGCAACTTCGAAGTAGGTCATGTACCGGCTCGCAGAGGTCTTCCCGTCATATGGATTGATATTGAATGGTTTGTATCGTGGAGGGAAGGGGACATCTCTCCATGCAACGGGATACGGTTGTCGTATCATGAGGTCCTGAGAGGATTCTCGGGCGTAAAACATTGCACGGAGCTCCTGGACTTTTCTTCTCGCCTCCCTAGCCTCTTCTGCAGCAGTGGGAGTCGATACTCCAGGTGGATCATTGCCCGGGGTTGGCACGGTCGTGTTTGAGTCCGCATTGATGGCAGGACCCAAGCTTATTTGATCAGGTGTCCTTGCTTGTAGAGCCGGTAGGGAAGCCTTGATCTCGTCCACTGACTTAACTAAGGTTTGGAGTATGGCCTTAAGAGTGTCGAGGCGCTGCCAATCACTGGGACCGTCTTGGTCGTTCTCAGTTATGAATACCGTCCTCACATGAGGAGAAGTAAAAGGAACTGTAGAAGACGTGCCCTCCGAATCATATCCTCGTATAGAGAAGTCGTCAGGGTATGTGGAAACATTCTTCTCTGGTTCGGACTCAGAGGAGGTGCTACCCCCTGCGTAGGAGGTTGCCTCGTCTTGGCACTTGTGGACGTTTTCAGGGACGTCTGAGTTTGTTGTATCTGTTGGGGGGATTGTTTCCCCTGGTTCATCTTCCTGAAATGCTAGAATGTTATGGATGTTCTGAGGAGTGCTACCTCCAGCTCCAGCTACCCCCAGGGAAGTGGATGATGAATCCTCAAGTGTTGAAGATTTCGTCTTTGAACGGGTACCTTGATAAACCCCTCCTGTGACGGCTGTGGACAACCCCCTAGATGAGAGTTTCTTGGTCGTGCTGGTTGAGATTGTCGGGCTGGACATGTTTATTTTCTTGCCTCCCTTGCCGGTAGGGACTTTCCGGGCAGAGTTACAGGAGGCGAAAGGAAGCGTCTCGTCCCCCGAGCTTTGTTCTAGGACCGGTCCTGGCTGCTGCAGTCGTTGGAAGACGGATTGCCGGTCCTTTTGCACTATTGTCTTATTGCGGCAGCAATTGACAATGACTTGAGTGCAGTGACGTCCCTGGAAGGACTCTTTGCACGCCAAGGTTTCTTCTCTTTCCTTGCGCTTATGAAGGATCACATCTCGCAAGTCAAGAACATCTCGATCCACCTTTGCACTCGTTTTATGAGCCCGGGAATCCTGAGCACATGAATGTACAGGTATCATTTTTGCTCCCTGATGCGGGACTAGTAAAAGCACTTGCCCTCGATCAATATTGGGAGACTTTTGAGAACTACCATGTCCGTTTGCCGTCGGGGGCTGGACATGGGCGGTTCTGTACAACTTTTCATCAGAGGCATGTATAACAGTTAGCGGGACTCTCTGATGGTTAGAGGTTGGGACAGCTGACTGAGCTCGACGAGCCCGCGCTGTCCTAGACTTCTTCGCTCTAGCATCCGAGGGTGCGTAGTAGGAAGAGTCCAGGCTGTGTCGCATAGAATCTGGCACATTCTCATTGGAGCTTCTGAGTTTAGGTCCGCATGAGAGGCGGTCGAAGACTGAACCCGAGCCGCATAGGACAGCTGGGATTGGATGCCGCATAGGCCATTTCCCTGCGGCTGGGATTGCTGGCCACATAAGCATTCTCCATACAGCTGGGATTGGTGGCCGCATATGCATTTTCCATGCGGCTGGGATTGGTGGCCGCATATGCATTCTTCATGCGGCTGGGATTGGTGGCCGTATATGCATTCTTCCTGCGGCCTGCACCCTTATGCGGCTTCTTCTTGGACCGTATAGTGTTCTCCTTTGCCCCCATAAGTCTAGCATCGTAGTGTTTTCCTTTGCCAAACTTGGGGACAACAGGGTCTTCTGCGGCCTGAAGTGGGGCCCCATGTGAGTCTTCTTCGCCGTCTTGAGCAGCAGAGAAAACTTGTTCCAGAGCTTGGGAAGAGGCAACAGTTTTGGGCCTCCACGCCCTGCGGGCCTTCTTTGTGTCGGCTCGCTTCTGGATCGGGCTAGTGCTCCCTTCGGATGGCATCTCTTCAAACACTTGCTGGTCGAAGCGAACAACCAGCATTTGTTGCGTGAAGTCGAGTTTGGCTGCGTCCGATTGCGTCACCAACTTATCAGCAGTGGAGAAGTTAGTCCCCAGCAGAGTCGCTATCGTGTTTGCCATTGATTGTCGTAGAACAGAACAATTTTATAGGAGGACTGAACTTGACTCACAATTACAAACTCGTTTGTACAAAAGAGAGCCTAGGAACAAAACCTAGGAAAAGCAATCTAAGTACAATTGTTTAGTTTAGATTGTGGGGGGTGACGGTAGAGGCTCGAAAAAGTGCTATCAACTCTGCCTTATTCCTTGGACGGTCGAACGCAACCTCGGCTCCGGTGAAGAAATGCTCTATGTATCTATGTGTGTCTCTGTCTGTGTGTGCAAGGGAATAGCACCTTGCTATTTATAGGAATTCATGAGGAATGGGGTGTACAGCCACGTGGCTAATTTTGGGCCACACCCTTGTAACTGTGCCTCGAGACTCGGCTTATAGTAGTCAGCTGGGGATTGGTTGAGGTTGATCATGATTTGTTTGTTGCACAAAATCTGAGCTGTCGAGACTTGGTCAATTTCTGCCACGTGTCTCGACTGCTACTCTGTGGTGGGCCGCATGAAGGATGTATCCTGGCTGAGCCGTATGAGGGACTGTCTCATGACCGAGCCGCATGAAAAATGTCTCATGACCGAGCCGCATGAAGGACGTCCCATAGCCAAGCCGCATGGAGAATGTCTCCTGACCGAGCCACATGAAGGATGTCTCATAGCCGAGCCGCATGAGGAATGTCTCATGACTTAGCCGCATGAAGGTCGTCTCATAACCGAGCCGCATGAGAGATGCTTTACGTCCGAGCCGTATGAGAGTTGTCTCATGACTGAGCCGCATGAAGGACGTCTTATAGCCGAGCCGCATGAAGAATGTCTCATGACTTAGCCGCATGAAGGTCGTCTCATAATCGAGCCGCATGAGGGATGTTTTACGGCCGAGCCGCATGAGAGTTGTCTCATAACTGAGCCGCATAAAGAGTGTCTCATAGGCGATCTTCTTTGGAATTGTGCACTGTGCCGGATATCATGATGATTTTCTCATTTTTTTAGGAGCATGTCACGTCTCGTCTTCATGTCAGAGCTGTCATCTTTGTCAGAGCTGTCACTTTTGTGTCAGAGTAATTATGGCCAGCTACATAGAGAGACATTTATTGCTTAGGCTGATTTCGAACCGCATAAGGCCCCCCGCTGCTTTTGGGCCGCATGAAGCTTTCTGAGCCGCATGAAGCTTTCTGGGTTTTGTTGAGCCGCATGAAGCTCTCTGGGTTTTGTTGAGCCGCCTGAAGCTCCCTGAGTTTTGAGCCGCATGAAGCTTCATGTTAATTTTCGGGCCGCATAGCAAATCTCATCCTTTTCCATGCTTCTACATGTTTAATTGCTTCAATGATAAGATACTAAACCTTGTTATGGTCCGGATTATTATTGAGCAGCTTTATATTCAGTTTATGGCATGTTGTTTATTGTATCTTGTTACGTCCCTCTGAGGACCTGGTAAATTCTCTAGGTGTGTGTTTTTTGACTTTTTGCAGGTGCTCTAGCCAAGGACATGATTTACTCTCTTGCTTAGTAGATAGCATGCTCTTGGATCGCTCTTCGCTTCGTTTGATTTTTTCTTTCATGTATACCTATTTCTTCTCATTTAATAGTTGGTAGTGGATTTGTCTCCGCCCAACAAGTGTACATGATAATTCAAAGTTGATTTTATATTATTATTCCTTTATATTTGTGGATGAGATTTAGTGTGACTTGGTTTACTGCACTTTACAGCTTATGTATACATACGAGGGCTCCATATACTTCGTATGTATACAGCTGGCATGTCTACGTATTTAGTCCTAAGTATTTTGGGACTGGGGCGTTACATATTTTTGTGGTGGCCCATGCAGGTCGAGTTTATCACTTCGGTTACGAGACTGTACCGATGTGAACCTGCATATAGGAATAGAGTTTAGGATCTCATCCACAAGCTTGATCTCCTTCCTTGTTTCAAGTTTCAAACTCTCGTTACCATCCTTGATTTACATCCTGTTTGAACTCTTTCTACCGTAAATTCTTATTTTTCGTGCTTAGTGACAGTTAGTAAGATGACTACACTATTATATGCTCATAGGTCAAACCCATGGCTAGAAGGGTTACGTTGACAATTAGTATGCATTGGGGTCTTATTTGAGTTATAAAGACATTTTTCTAAAAGTATGATCATAAGGATTAGCTAATTCCAAGTTGGGCAGTAGCATAATACCGCCTTCGAAGAAGTTGGAATTTATTTTGATATTACAAGGTGGCATACACAAGAGGATAGCTAGATCAAGAAAACAAATTTTGGATTACGATTTTGAAATTGTGAAATAGTTATGATTTATTGGAATATGAAATCGATTTGAGAAGTATCTTAAAGTTTTAAATTGTGACACATGATTTACGGTTAAGTTTAAGTTCATCTCAAGATTTATTAAGAGTCTTAAATTATAAGTTATGATTTTGTAGATGACTAGAGAATATGGAAGCTTAGTAAAAAAAAGAAAAAAAAGGAGGAGAGTTTAAGGTTCTAAATTGAGTCGTACAATGCATGATTTATAAGTTTATCAAATTTTAAGTTTGAAGAGATGGTAGTAAAATTTTGGTTTAAAATATTTTGGAAGATATGAAATCGACTTTAAAGGAAAAAAATTTAATTTTCAAATTGTGTCGTATGACCTATGATTTATAAAGTTATTTAGATTTCGAGTTTAAAGCCTTGATTATGGATATTTAAATTTTGGTGAAAACAAAAGTATGTTCAATTTACGATATGCAAGGACTATTTCGAGACTGATTAGAGATTTATATTTTGATTAAACTTGGCAGCCTAAGATAATTAAAAAATTTGGTGGAGTATCTTAAGAAATTTATTGAGAAACTTTTGAGGAACTTAAAATTTTAGATTAGATCATATATTGGTGAAGGACCAAAAAACAAGCAAGGTCACCCTAATGAGATACAAGTATTCCACATTAAGTTGCCATACCACCTATGATTATGATATGGCACATACACAAGTATAGATAGTCATCGACCAAACTGTATACTATATCTTTATCTTAACCCACTCGACCTTCCCTCAAATTCTAGATCTTTTATCATAACCATCTAATTATTTGAAACTTAGAAATGATTAGAATCATTCCCTTGACCATACCCTTATCTATGAGACTATTTTCTCTCTAGAAACTGTGTCCCTAACTTATTTTACCTTGATCTCCGAGGTTACTAAATTATCTCTATTTCGTGTTGTAACCTTTTTATTCTTGTGCATTAATTAGTATCATATGAAAACCCACTACCATTTTGGTCTTTTGGTGTCTCTTGCCGTGACATTAATATTCGGAGCACGAGACCAGTTGTTACCTTTCAACAAACTTCATATGCAAGATCTAGACAAGCCCTCCTTCACATAGGCATATCATGTCCCACTAAAATACGTTCCCTTGTACACTATTTTTATGATACGACTTTCGGGTCATAAAGACTAAACTATAACCTTTACCATGGTACCGATATACTTTTGACTACATATTTGGACTCAACCTCGACTCAAATTTTTTTCGACCCAATATATGATTGCGATCTACTAAATCCCTTAAATGCTTAATCTTGTGTTTTATCTTGACTGCTTAACCCTTGTCATTTTATTTTCATGTCTTATCTCGATTCACTTAGACACATAACATCTTTCGCCCTTCAATATTGGCAACCCTACTTTCTCCCTTCTGATTAATTTGCTTCAGCCGTATTTCGCTACGATCCCTCCGTAGTTTATGCAATCTTGTTCCGTTTATGATTCTCTTATGTAAAGATGAACTTTGATCATGACATCCATCGGTTAGTAGAGGTAGATTAGAAAACCCACCAAGGTGAATAGTGGTATAGTTAATTAAGGTGAGTGAACATGCATAAGTGAAATTATATGGTAAATCCTATTAGACAAAATTGAGAAATGTGATACCATTTCTTAAAAGGAGAGTAGACTTCTCATTTGACAAATCAGTTCTTCAAGGTAAACCCATTATTGAGAAATTTTATGAGATGATGAGTAGGATGGTTGATGTAGTAAATCTCGAAGCTATCAAATATTAAAAGGTGGAAATTCTTGATATCCTAAGGATAATTTTTATGATGATTATGAATATGAAGTTTCATGACTAAGATAGAGTTTGATTGCTCAGACTAATTGATTTAAAGAGATTATGAGGTCGAAATTTAGTTTGAACCAAAACTATATATAGATATGATGGAAGAAGAAGAATCTAGAATCCTTGAATTCAAAACTTTGGTACTTATTGAAATTTATATTGTAAGATATAGGAATTGAGAATATATTCTTAAGGAATATAAATTTTGTGAGTTAATCTTAAGGAGAAACCTCAAAGGAAATAAAGAAGAAAAAAAAAGTGTCTTAAGAAAAATTGAAGTTTTATGGAATATGAATATTGAGAAGAAATCAAAGCTTTTGAAGATTTATTACTAATAAAAACCATAGTGATTACTCGAAGATCATGATGATATTTAACGCGACCCGAATATGGAATTAGTAGTCTTAGAATGAGATAGAGGGAGTTATTAAAAATCTTTGAGAGTTTGGCGATTCTAGGATTGATGGCAGTATGACCAAATTAGACACAGAAGGATGTCATGCACATGATCATTACAAACTACACCATTGATTTATTCTCTTTGTTATCAAATAGTCAATTTTCGTTGAACGTCGTTTCTTCTCCTCGTACAATGAATTAAATCATGATTTCTCATCGTTAAACTCTTGTACCCTGCCTATTCCTAAATTTTGAGGATGAAATTCTTGTAAGTTGGGTAGGATGTAAACCCCCTAAATTGCTACTAAATTTTTTTGAATATAATTTGGTATTTATTTTGTACTTTGTCATGTTGTACGTAGCATGTGTGTTGCATTTGTAATTTTTCTCGTCGGGTATATGCGAAGTACATATTCTAGAAAACATTTTTATCATAAAATAATATGGCTTTTGTATAATAGGTGATAAATAATTTTCTTCTACAAAATAGTTGTGAAAACCATCGCATTGAGAAACTTCCAAATTGTTTTAATAAAAGACTATTTTGGTTATTGGAAATTTAGAAAGTAAGTTTTTATACTTATCCTAGATTAGGAGAGTTACATTAATTTAATTCATGTATATATATATTGATTTTCGAAATTAATGGTTATAGTATTTTATTATTTATGAAAGAGATATTTAAAATATGGTTATATTTAATATTTGAGTAATTATGATAATTTCTATTGGAAAAGAATTTATTTTAAATGGATTTGAATTAAAAAGGGTTTATTTATATTGAATTAGATTTGATAAATCATTTCAAAAATCGATTTAAATTTATATGTCCTTATCTATTGGAGAATTAAATAAATCCTAGTCTTTATCCTAATAGGATTCCCACCTCCTATAAAAGGAGAGGTACTTTGGCTATTCTCGCATAAATCCACTAGCAAATTTTCTACCATCCACAAAATGTGCCTCGTGTCCGTGCCCGTGCCCCCTTCCCCATCCACTATGTGTTTTCTTGTACATATACAATCATTCTCCGTGTCCGACAGCTCCGGACACTGAATTATCCCGTGTCTCGCAGGACACAACACAGTCCTCCCATCGTCGCAATCCCCCAATCACCAACACCATTAGCACCACCACCCAAAACCTTCACTACCCAACTCTCGCCACCACCGTCATGAATACCACCCCAACGGCCCTCGACAACCACCAATGGCAGCACCAACACCCAGCCAACATCAACATCATCACCAACATCATCATCCATCACCACCACCCTCTGCCTATTCTCGCCGGAGCAACCGAACCATCGCAGTACCCCACCGACATGGCACCGCCCCCAAATACCACAGTCACTACCATCGAAAAAGGAGAAAACACAACAACGAAAACAACCAAACTCACCTCAGCATGCCGGAGCCGACCCAATCCGGTGGCCATCAATCACCAGTGCCATCACCGCGCTCCGCCCACCGGCAACGACAATCGACTTCGCTCCTCCCCATCTCCTTCCATCCGACCACCGTCACCGCCGACGACGGACAGGCCTCTGCGCCCCCTCCCTCCTCTGCGACCGCCGCCGCCGCCGCATCCTGGCGACTTCCGCCACTATCTTCGAATTTTCCCCGCTCTGCCTCGACCTTCGCCATGCGCCGCAACCCCGGTGGCAGCGCGTCGGAGCCAGCACGCAGATCTGGCAGCTCCGCCCATGGAAGCCATAGCCACCCCACCATGTGCAGATGCTGGCGAGGAACCGTGCGCTGATGGCAACCTCCATGCTCAGCCGTGCCGACTCCGGTTGCCGTTCGACCACCTGCCGGCGAGCTCCGCCCGCGCTGATCGCTACACCGCCCTGGCCTCCCGCTCCGGTAAGGACTTCACTTCTCTTCCTCTCCGCTCATCCCCCCACTCTCCCGATCTCTTCTTTCCCATCTCTCTCTCTCTCTAACTGGGACGAATTGGGGGGGCTGTACATATTTTTTTAAAGGGATTATATTATTATTATTATTATTATTTTATTATTATTATTATTATTATTATTATTATTATTATTATTATTATTATTATTATTAGTCTAGATATTTTGGTATCATGGGGTATATATATATGTAAAATATATATCAAATATTTTTATAGATCCTAAGTATTTCAAATATTTTCTATATGTCAAATATTTTTATTATAGTAAATAGATCCTAAGTATTTCAAATATTTTCTAGAAAGTATTTTACCCATTAAAAATATACTTTTTAGATAGGAAATTTTATTTTGATAAACTTAAGAGTTTTTCTTGCCTAAAAACTAATTCTTAAAATTTTCTAATAAAATTTGTCTTCAAAACAATAAGGGAATAATTTCTAAACTAGTATAAATATTCAGTTACTCCTAAATTTCTCCTATTTTCGTCGTTGATCGTGACTAATCCCATGTTCCTATTTTCTCGCAATTTTGGAGCATTACATCAACCATGGCTATTGGACTATTGGGACATGTCAGAAAACACCGCGCCACACCAGGCGACCCACCAGGCGACCCACCAAGAAAGATACCTTGCCATCACCGTTTATTTCCTTGCTCAATATATTACATGCATTAATTTACTTAGTATTTATTTTTTTGCAATTATAACTTGTACTTCTCAATTATGCGTAGATGCAAATTTTATTGTTTAAGTTTTGTCTTTCCTTATTTATTTTATTTATATGCACACTTGACTTAGAAAGGAGAGACCTCCTGCATTCATTGGCCTTTACACTTGTATGCTACGATTCACGAGTCGCATATAGATCTCCGACGTGTGTACTGAGTGACCAGCGGTACATATTGGATGAGCGTTAGGCCATGACTACTACTAGGATTGCATGATAAAAGACTAGTGGTCATTAGAGTTAGATCATTGGGTGGGGAGAATACAACTGGGCGTTGACCTCCTCCCTATCTATCGTAGACTCGCTCGCTACTGAGGAACGATAGGTAGACTATATACTGTAGACTCGCTCGATACTGAGGAATGGTATATAGTATTGAGACTCGCTACTGAGGTCCTGCTTATTTTATCTTGACTTGACTTGGAGGTTATGCGACCATGCACTATTCTCGATTGCATTACACTTAGAGTGGTTAGGTGACCGTTATCCGGTAGGTATCGGAACTTTTGGTTTATGTACTTATGCCTGACCATGACTTGGAACCGTATCTTGTCGCGGAGTAGTAATTGTTACACCTTGTCCTTGTTTGGTTGTAGGTGTGGTTAACTTCTTCGATGATAAGATACTAAACCTTGTTATGGTCCGGATTATTATAGAGCATCTTTATATTCAGTTTATGGCATGTTGTTTATTGTATCTTATTACGTCCCTCTGAGGACCTGGTGAATTCTCCAGGTGTGTGTTTTATGACTTTCCGCAGGTGCTCTAGCCAAGGACATGATTTACTATCTTGCTTCGTAGATAGCATGCTCTTGGATCGCTCTTCGCTTCACTTGATTATTTCTTTCATGTATACCTATTTCTTCTTATTTAATAGTTGGTAGTGGATTTGTCTCCGCCCAACAAGTGTACATGACAATTCAAAGTTGATTTTATATTATTATTCCTTTATATTTGTGGATGAGATTTTGTGTGTCTTGGTTTACTGCACTTTACAGCTTATGTATACATACGAGGGCTCCATATACTTCGTATGTTTACAGCTGGCATATCTACGTACTTAGTCCTAAGTATTTTGGGACTGGGGCGTTTCATCCAGCGACGTTTATACGTCGCTTAATCAGCCGACTTTATCGACTGCACGTACGTCGCTAATTTGTCGTTGTGGAGTCGGTCAATGTCGACAGTCTATGCGACGTAGAAACGTCGCTGGAAAACGTCACAACAGCGACGTTTTGTGACGTTTTCCTTGACAGCGACTTGTGTAAACGTGACAAGCATGAGAACGTCACAGAAAGCGTCGCTGAGCTGTTTTGGTGACGTCTTTCTTCGTATTAGAGACATTTCTTTGCATCGCTAATATGTAAAATTTTGGTAGTGAATTAAACTACAAATTTTAATAAAAGGAGAATGAGGATGTAATTTCATACCTTGCTTCTCATAAAGGTAGGAAAATCATTTACGAATGTCGTCTTCGTGCTCCAAGTAGACTCGCCTGAGGAATAATGCTTCCAAGCAACCCGTACCAGTCTAATCGTCTTCCCTCGCAATCTCTTCTCGCTACTGTCCAGGATCCCGACTGGCTGCTCTGCGTAAGACAAACTCGGCCCCACTTCAATTTCTGAATGATCGATCACGTGGCTAGGATCAGTCATGTATCTCCTCAGCTGTGATACGTGGGATACGTCATGCACGTCTTCTAATGATGGAAGCAATACAAGACGATATGCCATTTCACTAACTCGCTCCAGGATGTTGAATGGCCAGATGTACCTCAGACTCAGCTTGCCCTTGCTTCTGAATCTATTGGTACCACTAGTAGGTGATATCCTCAAAAACACATGATCGCCTTCCTTGAACTCCAATGGTCGGTGATGCGCGTCGGCCTAGTGCTTCTGTCGATCATATGCTGCACGAAGATGACTCTGAATCTGCTTTACGTTCTCTACTATTTGTGTCACCAATTCTGGACCGAGTATCTGATTCTCCCCTACATCACTCCTACATATTGGAGATCTGCACTTTCTACCAGACAATGCTTCAAATGGTATCATTTGTATGCTAGCTTGGTAGTTGTTGTTATAGGAGAATTCTATCAATTTAAAATATCTTCCCAAGATCCTCCAAAATCTAGAATACATGCTCTCAACATATCCTCCAATATCTGAATCGTGCGCTCTGATTATCCATCGGTCTATGGATGATAGGCAGTGCTAAACTTGAGTCGAGTACCTAGACTCTCCGGTATGCTTTTCCCAAAACTGGGACATGAACCTAGGATCTCGATCTGACACAATACTGACTGGCACGCCATGCAATTTCACAATCTGTCGCATGTACATATCAGCTAGCATCTCCGTGGATTGTCCAACTCTGAAAGGTAAGAAATGTGCCAACTTTATGAGTCTATCCACGATAACCCATACTGCGTCCTTGCCACTAGGGCTTCTCGGAAATCCCGTGACGAAGTCCATACTAATATTTTCCTACTTCCACTCAAGAATGGGAAGAGGTTGTAACAATCCTACGGTCTGCTGATGTTCGACCTTGACTTGCTGGCAAACCAAGCATCTCGCCACAAATCTTGCAATCTCTCTCTCTTCATCCCATGCCACCAGTAATATTGTCTCAAATCTCGATACAGCTTTGTACCACTGGATGAATAGAGTAGATCGAACTATGTGCTTCCCTCATCAACTCCTGGCGTACTCACTATTTGGAACATATAGGCGATCTCCACACCTCAACGTACCATCCTCATGAATCCGAAGTCCTGTCTGCATTCCAGCCTCTTTTCTCTCTCGAAGCCTTCGGAATCTTGTGTCGGTAGGTAAGGCTGCCTTGATCCTCTCGACTAAAGAAGACTGCACCTCAAGATTTGCCAACTGTCCATCTATACCTAGCAAGATAATCTCTATACCCAGCTCCTGAAGATCTTCTAACAATTGGTGCTGAGTTGTCAAGAAGTACACCATGGGCTTCCGGCTCAAAGTATCTGCCACAACATTCGCTTTTCCCGGATGATATTGTAACTCAATATCGTAGTCAATCATCAACTCCAACCAACGTCTCTGCCTCATATTAAGTTTCTTCTGAATGAAGACGTACTTCAAACTCTTGTGATCAGTATAAATCTCAACCCGTTCTCCATAGAGATAATGCCTCCATAGCTTTAGCATAAATATCACCGCAGCTAACTTAAGATCATGCGTCGAATAATTCTTCTCATGAACTCATAGCTGCCTTGATGCGTAGGCTATATCCTTACCATGTTGCATCAAAACACAACCTAGTCCGCTCTGTAATTCCTCTTTCCGGATTTTTAAATTTTTATCCTTTTTTCGGAAATAACTCCTCTTTGAAATGTATAGACATTATTTTGAAAACCAGTTTAAAATCATACTTTGGAAATACTATTTAAATTCTAATATTTATTCTTGAATCTTATCATTTGAAATAACAAATGATATTGATCAAAGGATTAGTTTCAAAATGGTTTTAAAGTCATTGATATTGTAATAATCAGTTATTTGATTATATTATAATTTATTTAAATTATCTTGATAAAGTCTCGATATGCTTCAAATTATTTTAAAAAAATAAAATACGTTTTTAAATACTTATGGTGTCTAATGGTGGCATTAAGAACATCCTAAAAATAGTTGAAAATATTAATTGATTATGTGACAATTTATCTTAATAATTAATATTTAAATTTGTATGTTTTAAATTATTGATAATATTAAATATGAGATTTATATATAAGTTGTTTTTTTAATTATTATGAAATAGATCTATATTCACTTGATCGAGAATTACTTGATCTATAAAATATCTATTTACATTAATATAGATTTTAATGGATTATGATTAGGAGTAATATGGTTTAAACTACTCTTATAACATTAAAGGTTATTTCAGGCATTTACGCTATTTGAATTGTATTTTAAATTATAAGATTTTGACTTTTGATAAATATTAACTGGAAATTGCTGAGAAACCCAATTTCGGGGTGGGCTTTTATGAAATGCCCACCCGCTGGATAAGTTTTATGAAATACCCAGAATTAAGTATTTTCACGTTAAATATTCCAAGATTCCCTTTTAGATGCCACCCGCTAGAAACTGCTATTTTTATAATACCGAAACTACCCCTCCGCGCGAATTGGTCATCTATATGTATTTGAATTCAAAAAACTCAGATCTGGATTGCGATTTTCGTCTTCTTCTTCTTCACGGGAAATCTGAATTCCATTGCTCTCATATTCAGCAGAGATCGCATAGATCGTTCGTAGTTCGGTGTGTTTTTCTTCAGTCGAACTCAGATCATCGCTCGTCATCATCATCACCATCATCATCATCTTCATCGTGGAGACATTTGAACTCAGATCTTCAATTGTGGAGAGAAGATCTTTCTTCTTCTTTTCCATAAGAATTATCATCGCTTTGAAAGAAGAACGAAACTCTTTATTCCTGAAAAAACTAAATTACACGTTTTAACACTGGAAATGACCATTCTCCGTCTTAATTAGGACGGAGAATGGCATTCTCCGTCTTAATTAGGACGGAGAATGCCATTCTCCGTCCTAATTAACACGGAGAATGACATTCTCCGTTTCCGTCTTAATTAGGACCGAGAATGTCATTCTCCGTCTTAATTAGGACGGAGAATGGCATTCTCCGTTTTATTTAAGACGGAGAATGGCATTCTCCGTCCTAATTAACACGGAGAATGGCATTCTCCGTGTTTCTAACACGGAGAATGGTCATTCTCCTGCGTTTTAACACTAGAATGACCATTCTCCGTGATAAATTACACGGAGAATGGCATTCTCCGTCCTAATTAAGACGGAGAATGGTCATTCTCCGTTTAATTTAGCACGGAGAATGGCCATTCTCCGTCCTAATTAGGACGGAGAATGCCATTCTCCGTTTTATTTAACACGGAGAATGACATTCTCCGTTTCATTTAACACGGAGAATGGCATTCTCCGTGTTTCTAACACGGAGAATGGTCATTCTCCTGCGTTTTAACACTGGAATGACCATTCTCCGTGTAAATTAAGATGGAGAATGTTATTCTCCGTCCTAATTAAGACGGAGAATGGTCATTCTCCTTGTAAATTAAGACGGAGAATGCCATTCTCCTGCATTTTATGGTTAGCTGAAACTTTGGAGGGCCATAACTTTTGACTGGGAGGTCGAAACGAGGTCCCGTTTGTCGCAAAATGAGCGTATCGTCGAGGAGACTGAAAGTAACAGCTTCATCGTTGGACGGCCTTCCGAAATTTTAGATTCGCAAAAAAATGATGTTTGGACCTCCGTTTTAGCACTTTTGTCGTTCGTCCCGGTCTTTCCGAAATTTTTCGACGAATTTTTGAAGATTTTTGAGGAGAAAACCTAGATTCGAAAGTGAGCAGCGTATGGAAGAAGATGGAGTATTGAACCGTTTTTTTAAGAGCAGTTTTGTGGGTGTTTCCAATAAATTAAAAGGAAGGGCAAAAGGGTCATTTGGAACCCGCTTTGGATAAGTTTCTCTAATTCTGGGCACGCGATGAAAGTTTTTTTAGCGGTGAATTTTACATAAAACTTTTTTAGTTTTTGGGTATTTCATAAATCTTCCCAAATATTAAATACTATTTAAATTATTGTAGTAGTTAATTATTAGATTTCGAATCTAATGTATATGATTTAAATTATTGATAATATCAAATTTATATTTCAATATTTTATGATAAACAATTATTTAATTTCAAGTTTAATTTATATGATTTAAAATTATTTGAATATGTTGAAAATCGATTTAAATTAGTAATTCTATCTATTAAAGCATTACGATTAAATTAAATTGTTTTAAACATTTATTTAGTTCTAAATCAAAGGGAAGGAGTTATCTATTAGGAATTCTACGCCTTATCGAATCAGGAGTCCCAACTCCTATATAAGGAGAGTTCATCTCTGCATTTCTCTCAATGTCCTCCACATTCCATAACCACAACCACGTGCATCGTGTCCGTGTTCATCACCCACGCCCACTATTTCCATTGTTATTATAGGTACATTCACTAGGGGTGCAACTCGGGCAGGTTGGGTCGGGTTTGAGGTCAACCCAAGCCCAACCCGATGAATCATAAGCATAGCCCGAGCCCAAGCCCAAGCCCGACCCAACCTCGGGTTCAATATATGAAGCCCAAGACCAAGCCCGGAGGAGCGGGTTGGGCTCGGGTTGGGTCGGGTCCATCGGGTTAATTGGACTCTAATATAAAATTTAAAATAATTTTCAACAAAAGTAATATTAAACACATAATCAAATAACAATCAAGCCTTGATCGTTACAAAATACAAATTGAAATGAGAATTCTTTGTAAGGAGTTAAAGAGTTTGGGTGGAGAAATTTAGGATTTAAACTTTTTATTTAAGAAGCATGAAAAATATATATATAAATTATATGTATTTCGGGTTTCGGGTTCTTTGGGTAACCCGGCGCATGAACCCAAGCCCAACCCGATTTTTGATCGGGTTCAAATATTTTAACCCGACCCCGAACCCGAACCCAAGTATCTTCGACCCTAACCCAACCCATTAGCGGATTTACCCGATCGGGCTCGGGTTTAGCCCGTCCGAGTTGCACCCCTAACATTCACCCTCTCGCGTCCGACACACCGGACGTGGGCCGACACGGACATAACCAACACCATCAACTCCACACCAACCACACCTCCTGTCTCCGTCCACCGCCACCACTCCGGTAACCATCCGCCTCCCCTGGCCGAGCCTTCTGTTGCAGCAACCCGACCACCCCGACCCCGTCCAGTCTCCACAATGCGGACCTCCTTCACCCCGCCCCATGTCGTCGAACCCCTTTGGCCAGCCAACACTAGCCATAGCACCACCACTCTCACCCCTGCCACCAGCCTACAACATCACCTCCTCCTCATTTAACAACCACCCACAGCCACCTGTCCCTGGACAACCCCTCGACCGATCCCCAAACTCCACCACCATCTACGACTACATCACCACCACCGACACATACCCACCGCCTCCACTTCCCGACAACCGCCGTTCACCACTAACCACATCCACCGCCACCACCACTACCACAAAGGAACATGAGTAAAACCTAACCTGCTTCCCCATCGAGTACCTCCCCGCAGCCCCGTCTGCGCCTCCGATCGCCTCCTCCGATCGCCTCGCCTCATTTTCGTTCGTAACCCCTCCACTGCGGCTCCGCACAACAGTGACACCATCGTCCGGTGAGCCACGTTTTTGCCGCCGAGCCCCATCGTCCGACGAGCGCATCCCCGGCTCTGGCAAAGCTTCCGGCGATTGTCGGTACCTAAACCGCGGAGCACCGCTTGAGTCTCCTCCAGCCTCGGCAGCCGAGCCCCTTAGCCGCCGTGAGCTCAAGCCGGTGCCGCCCGCCATGGCTGCTCCCTACCAGTGCCGAGCCCCTCCTGCATCCGAGTCAATCCCGACGTTCCCATCCGCCGCACCTCCGGTTCCGCGCTCCCGCGTCGCCCGACTAGCGCAGCCGCGCCCGGCCGCGAGCGCCGAGCTCCGCCACTCTTTCCCCCTCGGTGAGTCCCCCTTCCTCTCGTCTTTCTCGCTTTCTAAAGCCCTTTTTTTCTTTCTTTCCTTTTTTCTCTTTCTAATTTCTCCCTTCCCCTTCTTAATAATTGAAGAAAGTGGAAAGGGAGCTGTAGCAAAGAGTTGGAACGGGAAACAGAGAGAGAGTTGACTTTGTAGATTTTATTACATTTTGAGTTGATTTGTATATATTAGCTATCATTAGGTATTATAATGGTGTATGACGTATGTAGTAATTTATGTGCTGTCCTAATTAGTCAGTATTTTGTATATATACTATTATTTTTTTTTTTTGAAATCACACTCACACACACAATTGGGGGGCTCGAACCTTGCCGGCCCCTCCGGGTGTCCGCTCTAATACCACTAGGCTAGAGAGCTCGGACTATATATACTATTATCAGTATTAGTATTTAATACGTATGTGCATATTGCTATAATAGAATTACTATCATTAGTAATACCATTATTATTTGGGAACATTGATATTATTAATTTATTTTGTTTTATTAAATAAGTGTATAATAAATAATTTTCTTCATATTCATGTGGGCGTATAAAATATAATTGGGCTTTGGGGAATATATGGACTCAATAGTTTGTACTTATTTATAGTTAAATAATTTGGGCATTGTATTGGACTGTTATTTTTTCTAATTGAAGGATTAGGCCTTTATGCATATATTGTAAATAATAAAATTAATTTTAAATTGCATTTATTTTCTTATTAAAATTTATACTTATTTAGGCCATGAGCCCAATAGATCATTTAAATAGAATTTATTATTTTGGGATTTCATGTTAAGCATTTTACTAAATATGTTGGTGCGCGTATGGCTATAAAGAATTTATATTAGATTTTATAATAAACTTTTATATAATAAATATTTTTATAGTTATATATAGTATATATTTTGTATATATTTTAGTTTAGCTATTAGTATATCTAAGTGTATTTCGAAAGGACTTTTATAATATACTCTAGCTTAAAAGTATAATTTGGTTATAGACTTTTATAAATATTGTTATTTTAATAGTTATAAATACTTTCTAAAAAGTCTAATTAATATGGTAATAAATATTTTCTAAAATAAGTTATATATATTTATACGAAATTCTCTTTGGTTCTCATCTTGATCGTACCTAATCATACTCCTTATTTTTTTGGACGATTTTGGACTTCTTCATATCAACCCTAGGTAATTGGACTTTTCTGGATGCAATTGTATTATCGATTTTACCAGCTCAGGACCACAGACAAGTACACTTTCTGATTGCTTTTCGATTCATAGTAGACTATACATTTTATGTTTATACATATGTCTTGCTGCTTGTTGACACGCTCGTCATACGGAGTAGCCAGGAGGAAAAATATCTTAGTAGACATGTGGACTACCCAGAACTATCACCGGTGTCTTTCGTGGAGAATAGCAGCTGCACACGACACGTGCAGGGTGCCGGATTTACCCCCTAGCCATTCACATATCGAAACTGATATTTCAAATCACATGATAGTTGTATTTTATTTGTTTTCCTTGTCTTCTTCACCAATTGCCATGTCATCAGTTACTTTCTAGTTTTTATCTCTCATATGTTATTTTCATGTCTTGTTAATTTTATTTTGTTTTCGCATTGCCGTCGGTTTGTGTGCTTGTTCCATTCCTGACAGGAAACCAACATTTTTCAGGTTAGCCATGGCTTCTTTAGCATTGGGAGATTCAGGTGTACTTGCAAGCCAAGACCTAGAAACTAAACTATTGTAAAAGATGGTGAAACTTTGTATTTCTTTTCAAATATAAATCTTGTAGCTGTTGTAATAAATTTTAGAGATGTGAATAAGCAATAAATATATATTTTTTGATTTTGAGCATATTGGATGTGACAACGTTCTACCGCCGACTCTACGGTGTAGGCTGGCCTGGACACGTCTCGTATCCGAAAAGCGGATGCGAATCGTGACAAGTTTTTGCGGTGGCCCATGCAGGTCAGCTTTCGCAAAAGATTGCGAACTTGTGGTAGTATTTAAGTTAATCGTACTACTGCAAGCCTGCGACTAGGAAATACTCATTCACAACTAGGAGTAAGTCAATTTTAAGAGAATGGTCAAGACTAGGAGCCCCTATTTTAATTTGACCGTTGGGTAGTTAAGGTTGCTACATAGGCCTCATAGAATTCTAAATCCTACTAGATGACTTTCATAGAAGGATGCACTATCTCATTTTGATTCGACGGTATTTCTAAAGAGGGTAGATTCGTAACCCTCTTTCCGAAATTTTAAAAAATATCCTTTTATTTACTTATTTGAATTAAATATGATTTTTAGAATTTTAGAAATATTTAATTTAATTAATTATTATTATGGAATATCTTAGTCATGGTTAAATTTTGGAGTGCCAAATGACTAGAAGTGATGGCACAGATAGTGCAGTGGCGTGCTTTGACTAGTATATTAGTTATGGTAGGAAAGACCGAGCCATAAGTGTGTTCGAACTAGAAAAACCAGACAAAGTTGTGACTTGACCTCTATAAATAACTTAATTAGTTATTTAATAATAATACGACTTTTAGAAGACCCGGTTGTTCTAAACTAGCCCGAATGCAACCTAAGCCCTGGTAGTCATGTAGTGCGACCAACGACGTCCATGTAGATATATAGATGTGTATACATATTGGTAGTCCATTTTGGTCACGTGAATAATTTCTAGAAAATTGTATATTGAATATAATAGATGTGTTATTGCTATTTAAATTTGTATTTTACTCGGGAATAGGATAACCTTCCCTTAAAATAATATTTCGGGATTTATTTAGAGTATACTTGTGCATAAATATATTCATAATTAGTAGACATAGTATTTTATACATATTTCCCTCGATCTTGAATATTAGAGAAATAGAGATTAAAATTTATATTTCTTTTGCCTTCGGTCCTTTTCTTTCTGATCTTGATCATTTGTACAAACTTTATCTTATGTCTTCTCTAAACATCGCCATATCATGGGTTTGTATCACTTATATTTTCCTTGGACCCAAGGGATTATATCTTTTTAAATAATTTCTCACTCAATTGTCTATACATTAATCTCAAGTTAAGTTTTTGGATTCAAGAGTTATCCTTCCTAACTAATCATTTTCTTTTCAAGACTTGATATTCATACTTGAAGGACAGATACTTACACCCTCAAGAAACTTGTTTGAAATTCTAGAACCTCCTTTAAAAGATTGTTCGTTGACTTGCGATGGTAAGACAGCATCGCACTGTCGCCACTTATTTGAATTATCGAGACTACGGGTTCACTGCAACCAGCAGCGCACTGGCGTGGCATGTCCCCCAATTTAAAATAATTTCAAGTAAGCCCGAGTTATCGAATGTCATTAAAGCTATAGCTTAGTTGCCCTATTTTTCATCCTTGAGTTATTATGTCAGGATTGGATAGAGTTGATAGGGTATTCATTACCGTATCCTCATTTGAGTCGTGGAACCAAGGGTTTATTGCTGCTAGCTATACACTGGCGAGGCATAAATTATCGGTAAAACGACTTCAGATATGTTTACGATATTCGAGTACCATAGAGACTACATCTTATTGGCATATAACTATTAAGTTTTCAAATTGATTTGTGCTTATTCCTAGTCACAATCTTCTCAATAAATCGATAATTCTCCCTTCCTTTCTTATCCTTCTATTTTTCAGATTGTCATCTTTTAATGTAATCTTGATTGGATTCCTAAACTTATCTAGATTTTGATTCTAAACTCGTGCCTAAATAATTATGGATAAATATTTTAAGCATATCGAAACAATTTTGGATTTGATCATCCTTTAACAATTTCGATCATGACTAGACTCCTTTTATTATATTTCGATCGAGTCAATTCGTGTCCTTTCCTAGGTTTGATTCTATAATCATGCCTAGACAGTTTTGCTTCACTAATTGATCGTTCCTAAACAAATTTGATCATGACTAAACTATTTTGACTATAATCATAATCGTGCCTATGTTTCGAAACAATTATTGCTAATAATAGATTTTTATTCTACTATGATCGTGACTATTTTGACCCCGTTCATGCTTGTGCTAATTTTTATTTTTGATAATGCTTGGGTGAGTTGCATGATTAACCTTGATTGTGACTGCATCTTAGTTGCATCTAAGTGATTCTAACCAAGTTTAGACTTTGTCTAAATTTTGATCGTTGACTATGTCTATATAATTCCAACAGTAGTTAATCGTGTCCAACCTTTTTCCTCGTTTAGCGAATCATCTTTCAATTATATCCTTGACCATTGTGACTAGACCCTTTGACTATACTCGTGCCACGTGTTATCTTTTCTTAAAGTTCAATTATACTCATGATCTAACCCATTTTGAGCAATGACCATTTCTTATATCCTTAATCAGGACTAAGCGTGCCCTTCAAAATTTTGAGGATAATATTTCTAAGGTGGGTAGAGGCTTCTACTGATGAATTATACTTGAAGTCATTATTCGCTTGTGTCAAAATTTTTTTTAGAACACTTAGAACCTTTTATGAATCAAGACCACAAACCCTATCTATTTATTTATTATTATTGTTATTATTATTTTTCTACTTCCATCCTTCCTTTGATCAATATTTCTTATTAAGAAAGTTTTCGTTACCCTTGATCATATCTTATTAATCAATACCAATTTTATTTAAATTTTGTTACTACAGTTCACTTCGGACCTATCGAGCCTATCTATCCTAGATATTCCTTAAATTCGAGGACGAATTTATTTCTAAGGTGGGTAGATTTGTAACTCCTCTTCCCGGATTTTTAAATTTTTATCCTTTTTCGGAAATAAATCCTCTTTGAAATGTATAGACATTATTTTGAAAACCAGTTTAAAATCATACTTTGGAAATACTATTTAAATTCTAATATTTATTCCTGAGTCTTATCATTTGAAATAACAAATGATATTGATCAAAGGATTAGTTTCAAAATGGTTTTAAAGTCATTAATATTATAATAATCAGTTATTTGATTATATTATAATTTATTAAAATTATCTTGATAAAGTCTCGATATGCTTCAAATTATTTTAATAAAATAAAATACGTTTTTAAATACTTATGGTGTCTAATGGTGGCATTAAGAACTGCCTAAAAATAGTTGAAAATATCAATTGATTATGTGACGATTTATCTTAATTATTGATATTTAAATTTGCATGTTTTAAATTATTGATAATATTAAATATGAGATTTATATATAAGTTATTTTTTAAATTATTATGAAATAGATCTATATTCACTTGATCGAGAATTACTTGATCTATAAAATATCTATTTACATTAATATAGATTTTAATGGATTATGATTAGGAGTAATATGGTTTAAACTACTCTTATAACATTAAAGGTTATTTCAGGCATTTACGCTATTTGAATTGTATTTTAAATTATAAGATTTTGACTTTTGATAAATATTAAATGCTATTTAAAATATTGTAGTAGTTAATTATTTGATTTCGAATCTAATGTATATGATTTAAATTATTGATAATATCAAATTTATATTTCAATATTTTATAATAAACAATTATTTAATTTCAAGTTTAATTTATATGATTTAAAATTATTTGATTATGTTAAAAATTGATTTAAATTAGTAATTCTATCTATTAAAGCATTACGATTAAATTAAATTATTTTAAACATTTATTTAGTTTTAAATCAAAGGGAAGGAGTTATCTATTAGGAGTTCTACGCCTAATCGAATCACGAGTCCTAACTCCTATATAAGGAGAGTTCATCTCTGCATTTCTCTCAATGTCCTCCACATTCCATAACCACAACCGCGTGCATCGTGTCCGTGTTCATCACCCACGCCTACTATTTCCATTGTTATTACAGGTACATTCACCCTCCCACGTCTGACACACCGGACGTCTAATTAGATTCGTGTGTCCGTGTCGACAGGCCGACACGGACATAACCAACACCATCAACTCCACACCAACCTCACCTCCTGTCTTCGTCCACCGCCACCACTCCGGTAACCATCCGCCTCCCCTGGCCGAGCCTCCCGTTGCAGCAATCCGACCACCCCGACCCCGTCCAGTCTCCACCATGCGGACCTCCTTCACCCCGCCCCATGTTGTCGAACCCCTTTGGCCAGCCAACACCAGCCACAGCACTACCACTCTCACCCCTGCCACCAGCCTACAACATCACCTTCGCCTCATTTAACAACCACCCACAGCCACCTGTCCCTGGACAACCCCTCGACCGATCCCTAAACTCCACCACCACCTACGACTACATCACCACCACCGACACATACCCACCGCCTCCACTTCCCGACAACCGTCATTCACCAATGACCACATCCACCGCCACCACCACTACCACAAAAGGAACATGAGTAAAACCTAACCTGCTTCCCCTCCGAGCACCTACCCGTAGCCCCGTCTGCGCCTCGGATCGCCTCCGTCGCAACTGTTAGCCGCCTCGCCTCATTTTCGTTCGTAAACTCTCCATCGCGGCTCCGCACAACAGCGACACCATCGTCCGGTGAGCCACGTTTTTGCCGCCGAGCCCCATCGTCCGAAGAGCGCATCCCAGCCTCTGGCAAAGCTTCCGGCGATTGTCGGTGCCTAAACCGCGGAGCGCCGCCTGAGTCCCCTACAGCCTCGGCAGCCGAGCCCCTTTGCCGTCGTGAGCTCGAGCCGGTGCCTCCCGCCATGGCCGCTCCCTACCAGTGCCGATCCCCTCCGGCGTCCGAGTCGATCCCGACGTTCCCATCCTCCGCACCTCCGGTTCCGCGCTCCCGCGCCGCCCGGCTAGCGCAGCCGCGCCCGGCCGCGAGCGCCGAGCTCCGCCACTCTTTCCCCCTCGGTGAGTTCCCCTTCCTCTCGTCTCTCTCGTTTTCTAAAGCCCTCTTTTTCTTTCTTTCCTTTTGGCAAATGTTAAAGGCCACCCCCAAATTACTAAGGGCCACCAACTTAAATTTTTTTAAAAATTACAAGTTTGCCATTTTCAAAACACTAAGGGCCACCATCTTCTTCCTTTGTCTTCTTCCTTGAGGACTGCAGCTAGGCTGCAGACCAATCTTAACAGAAGCTAAATGGGTCTCATTCTACCCAAAAAAAAAAAAGCTACAGCGACTGCAGGCTTGGCCTGCAGTCCTACGTGCATTTAGGACTGCAGGCTAAGCTGCAGTCCTAGTTGTCATCACCTTCATTTGAAAATAATGGTTGCCATGTAGGTTATGTCATTTAAAGTGAAGCTTCGCCAAGTAGGTTCTCACTGCAAGCAGGGTCTTGGTTCCACATACACATCCTTATTGCAGAATACTCATCACCGGCAGCAGAAACATATTGGGAAATATATGATCCAAAGTAAATACTGCCAAATGCAAAAAATAATAAACTAATATCAAAAAATTGAGAATAATACAAGTCTGTGTTGGTGGGTGCTTATGTATACACTCATGGGAACTGATCCTGCTATATTGAGTATAAATTATTCTATAGCCGCAACTGGAAGCTGTTATTAGAATGCGCTGTTTAGTTAGGAGAGGTTGAGACGAAACATATAGCTGTTATTATAATGCGCTGTTTATTCAAGCAAATCTTTGAGCCTAATGATCAAGAGCTCAGGAAGCAGCATACAGAGACTGCAGGCTTGTCCTGCAGTCCAGGTTTCGTTGAGGACTGCAGCTAGGCTGCAGTCCAATGTTAACAGAACCTAAATGGGTTTCATTCTAACCAAAAAAAAAAAAAAAAAGCTACAGCGACTGCAGGCTTGGCCTGCAGTCCTACGTGCCCAGTGGGAAGTAAATAATGGTAGCGAGTATTGTAAAACGAAGAGTATTACAACGAAGAGTATTACAACTGTAGGAAGCATGAATTCAGTCGGAGGGGGGAGGGAATGAACAGGAGGGGGGGGGGGCTGTCGGAGGGGGGGAGACTTCGGGGAGGAAGGGGGAGGGAATGAACAGGAGGGGAAAAGGAGGAGGGCGGGTGGGTTTTGTTTACTTTGGTTTTTTTTTTTTTTTTTTTGGTAGCCCTTAGTGAAATGATTCTTTTTAGGTTGCCCTTAGTAAAAATATAAGTTTAGGATGGTTGCCCTTAGTAAATTGGTGGCCCTTAGTAATTTAGGGGTGGCCTTTAACATTTGCCTTCCTTTTTCCTCTTTCTAATCTCTCCCTTCCCCTTCTTAATAATTGAAGAAAGTGGAAAGGGAGCTGTAGCAAAGAGTTGGAACGGGAAACAGAGAGAGAGTTGACTTTGTAGATTTTATTATATTTTGAGCTGATTTGTACATATTAGGTATCATTAGGTATTATAATGGTGTATGTAGTAATTTATGTGTTGTCCTAATTAGTCAGTATTTTGTATATATACTATTATCAGTATTAGTATTTAATACGTATGTGCATATTGCTATAATAGAATTACTATCATTAGTAATATCATTATTATTTGGGAACATTGATATTATTAATTTATTTTGTTTTATTAAATAAGTGTATAATAAATAATTTTCTTCATATTCATGTGGGCTTATAAAATATAATTGGGCTTTGGGGAATATATGGACTCAATAGTTTGTACTTATTTATAGTTAAATAATTTGGGCATTGTATTGGGCTGTTATTTTTTCTAATTGAAGGATTAGGCATTTATGCATATATTGTAAATAATAAAATTAATTTTAAATTGCATTTATTTTCTTATTAAAATTTATACTTATTTAGGCCATGAGCCCAATAGATCATTTAAATAGAATTTATTATTTTGGGATTTCATGTTAAGCATTTTACTAAATATGTTGGTGCGCGTATAGCTATAAAGAATTTATATTAGATTTTATAATAAACTTTTATATAATAAATATTTTTATAGTTATATATAAGTATATATTTTATATATATTTTAGTTTAGCTATAAGTATATCTAAGTGTATTTCGAAAGGACTTTTATAATATACTCTAGCTTAAAAGTATAATTTGGTTATGGACTTTTATAAATATTGTTATTTTAATAGTTATAAATACTTTCTAAAAAGTCTAATTAATATGGTAGTATATATTTTCTAAATTAAGTTATATATATTTATACAAAATTCTCTTTGGTTCTCATCTTGATCGTACCTAATCATACTCCTTATTTTCTTGGACGATTTTGGACTTCTTCATATCAACCCTAGGTAATTGGACTTTTCTGGATGCAATGGTACTATCGATTTTACCAGCTCAGGACCACAGGCAAGTACACTTTCTGATTGTTTTTCGATTCATAGTAGACTATACATTTCATGTTTATACATATGTCTTGCTGCTTGTTGACAGGCTCGTCACACGGAGTAGTCGGGAGGAAAAATATCTTAGTAGACATGTGGACTACCCAGAACTATCCCCCGTGTCTTTCGTGGAGAATAGCAGCTGCACACGACACGTACAGGGTGCCAGATTTACCCCCTAGCCGTTCACATGTCGAAACTGATATTTCAAATCACATAGATAGTTGTATTTTATTTGTTTTCCTTGTCTTCTTCACCAATTGCCATGTCATCAGTTACTTTCTAGTTTTTATCTCTCATATATTATTTTCATGTCCTGTTAATTCTATTGTGTTATCGCATTATCGTCGATTTGTGTGCTTGTTCCATTCCTGACTGGAAACCAACATTTTTTAGGTTAGCCGTGGCTTCTTTAGCATTGGGAGATTCGGGTGTACTTGCAGGCCGAGACCTAGAAACTAGTTAGATAACTTAAACTGTTGTAAAAGATGGTAAGACTTTGTATTTTTTTCAAATATAAATCTTGTAGCCGTTGTAATAAATTTTAGAGATGTGAATGAGCAATAAATGTATATTTTATGATTTTGAGCATATTGGCCGTGACAGCGTTCTACCGTCGACTTTGCGGCGTAGGCTGGCTTGGACACGTCTCGTATCCGAAAAGCGGGTGCGGTTCGTGACACGCTCCCAGACGCATCACTATATACCACAAATCTTCCCGATCCAGAAAGAAGAGTCAAGATAGGTGTTGTTTTTAACCGCTTCTTTAACTCATCGAAAGCAGTCTGACACTCTTCTGTCCAAATAAACACCTCACCTTTATGCGTCAATCATGTCATAGGCTCCGCAATCCTTGAGAAGTTTTCCAAGAACCTCCGATAATATCCAGCAAGTTCGAGAAAACTCCTAACCTCCGTGACTGATGTAGGGGTAGGCCACGTCTCAACTGTAGCAATCTTCTTCGGGTCAACTGATAATCCTTCTCCAGTGATGATGTGCCCAAGAAAAGGTACCATATCCAAACAAAACTCGCATTTACTGAGCTTAGTACCTCTCATGTCTCAGCTTCTCCAAAACGATCCTGATATGCTTCTCGTTCTCCTCGTGATTCTTCGAGTATACCAAGATGTCATCAATAAATACCACTACAAATTTGTCCAAATACGGATGGAAGACCTTGTTTATCAGGCTCATAAATATGGCTGGTGCGTTGGTTAAACCAAACGTGATAACTAAGAATTCACAGTGTCCGTACTTAGTTGTCACGCCCCAGAACCAGAATACTGGAGAGTGGGGGGATGACTCAGCCAGCTACGTATTACGGGTAGATGAATACCGTATAATACGATCAATGCTGTCTAAAAGACGAGGGGGTGCATACTACATGAAAGTCTTACTATGGTCACTTCACAACTATTGTCTCAATCATTCAAACAAGAAACAGAAATAGAGAACAGGTGAGATAAAGTAGTAAGGCGTCCCAAACGCTCAGTCAAAATATTCTTGATATCTGGCTTTACAAAATACAGTCAGATGATGTAGTAAGTATACACAATTGTTATCAGCTGCAGTCTGACTTAATTACAATTATGCAAAAGTAAGTACAAGACAATCCGACTAACATGTCGGTGCCAAACGGCAAGGTATAAAGTAGATAACAAAACGAGTGGTGAAGTTAAGGAACCCACTCGAGTTCTCCTGCGATCATTCCTCTAGTATTGACCATCATGGAGGTGGAAGTACGCTGAGTCCTCGGGAACTGGCTCTAAATCTGGCCATACAAAACCAGAGAGGTTAGACCTCTAATAGCAAGTACCACAAGGGAGCACGACATGAGAACTAAAACCAGTAAGTAAGAGAATATAATAATAGATCTCTGCTTGCTACTAGAACTCACATCACATCAAGACACTTCGAACCAACCTCCCAACCAAACAAAACAGAAGTTGGCCCGTCATGTCCTGACATTCTGATCATCCCAGTTAGGTAACAGAGTACAGTGCACAAACAAATCATCTTGAACGGCCAATCAACTCCTACGGCTTGCTATTATGAGTCCCAAGTTATCCTGGAATAATGCAATTAGGGATTCCTCAGTTCTTACCATGTACGAGCAAGGCTAGTCTATCCAGTCAATCATGTGCGCCATGTATGAATTAGACGAGTCCTAGCAGGACGCCCGTCAATATACAATATACAATAATAATAAAAGCAGATACTGTTCCCTGTCCGTGTGGCAGTTTTACAGTATCTGTGGGAACCAGCCGGCCCGTCGGGTATTACTTGTCCCAAGGAGGCTGCCATATAAGAACTCGGAAATCTATTCTCTCCATGCCATCATTATTTTATTTAACTTAATAGTCCCTACGTTGAGTGAAATCCCATGCCGTGGATCATGGTCATTCAAATGAGTACTTTCGTACGGGGTACGATATGCACAACTCTACAACGATACCAGTGCGATTAGGTTGCAGGTCTTACATAGCGTAATGCAACAATCAAATCTAACCACGATAATCATGCCTTGACCATAAAGTACACATGCTTCTTTTGTAGAAAATAAATAAGTAAATAAATAAATAAATAGATTGAAGCCTGTATGTGCATGTAAGTCAATATTCGGGATCAGCCAGTCGATTACAATAGCCCATAACATGAACGTGTCTCATTCATTTAAGTCAATAAGATGACTAGCCAGTCTCTTAGTTCCGACCAGGAACGCATGATTAATTTAGTCAAGATAACCATTATTATCAATGGTGACAAGGCATGAAAGTCAATTAGCATTAAACGGGGGTCGAGTCTATAACTCTCATGGTCAAGTCCCAGTCATACTGGGTATCCCAAAAATAAATCGGGACACAAGGCACATTCCGCATAACAATTGATATTAACAATATTATCAAATCATGATTTTATCGAGTTTATGCCAAAAAGGCGTAAGGATATAAAATGGACGTTAAATATCTAATAAAATATCAATGTACAGGGCTATAGAAGATCCAGGGTAAGCAGGCTACTCTCATGTCAGCCTATGCTCATGCCAGCGTACGCTCAGGTCAAGCTACGCTCAAGCCAGCGTACGCCCAGGTCAAGCTACGCTCAAGCCAAGCTAGCGTATGGGAGTCATACGCTTCCAAAAGGCAGCGTATGAACTCCATACGACTCCTGACCATCCAAGTCAGCGTATGCAAGTCATACGCTCCCAAAAGGTAGCGTATGAACTCCATACGACTCCTGACCATCCAAGTCAGCGTATGCAAGTCATACGCTCCCAAAAGGTAGCGTATGAACTCCATACGACATACGCTTCCAAAATGATAGCGTATGCAAGACACACGCTTCCTAAAAAGGCAGCGTATGGACTCCATACTGTGCTGCGCTAAAGAGCGCGCACAGCTCAGTGACACAGCTAAAAAAGCTAGCATACACTGCTCACTGTCTTCTCCAAACAGCAAGAACTCCATGGTTGTACCCCAAAGCTTCAAAAGTCCATAACTTGGTCAGAACAAGTCCAAATCCAACTTTCCAAAGGTCAAAGTTGAGTAGAACAAACTTCTCTACAACATGGAACCATCAAAACTTGCAAACAAAGAAGTTTGATAGATCAAAACCACCAAACTCCGAAAATAACTAATTTCTAGATCTACAAAGATTAAGACTTCGAAATAAAAAATGCCAAGTTCTAAACTTTCTTAGGATCTTACGAGGAATAAAAATGAACTACAAAAACATGGGTTCTCATGTGGAGCAAGTTGTACTTGCCTACGGTTTGGTAGGTGGAGAGAGTAATGAAGAAGAAGAAGAGGAGTAATGGTGAGAAGTAAAGTAAATGAGGAGAGAGAAGGGAGAGGGTGGCTTTAAATAAAAGGTGGTGGTAGGTGGGAGTTGGGCCGGGTCCAATGGGTCGGGTTGCACGGGTCCAACAAGGCTAACCCGAAAGTAAAACTAAAGCAGGAATTAAAATACAGGTAATAAAATTACAGGAAGAAATGCAGAAATAAAATTACAGGAATTAATTAGCATGAAAATTAAAGAGCAGCTAATTAACTAACATGAAAATTTAAAGAGCAGATAATAGAATTGCAGAAAAATAAAGTACAAAAAATAAAATGCAGATGATTAATTAACATGAAGTTATAGGAATTTAAATACAGGATACTACATGATAAATACTAAATAAATACATTCAGGCAATATACGTATTAGAATACGCATTCCGGGAACGGGGAGTGATATTTCTACCCTCCTTGAAAAAATTCCGTCCTCGAAATTTTAAATTCAAGCAAGATAGAAATATCGGGGCTAAACTAATCTAAGTACAAGCAATTCAATCAAGCAATCATTTTACAATGTCCATAGCAAGTAACATATATGTAAATCCATCAATCCACGATATCAAGCAATTCTACCCATAAGGTGATAAGCATGAGGAATCAAGACAATCAAGGTACACAGAAAAAGATATACCTTGTGAGTCAAACAGATGTGGATACCGTGATCGGATATCATCCTCACGTTCCCACGTTGACTCTCCCAAAGAGTGATGACCCCAAGCAACCCGAACAAGGTTAATTATTCGGTTCTTGAGTATCTTCTCTCTTCGGTCCAAGATGGACACAGGCTGTTCCTCGTAAGACAGGTTGGTACCAATAACCAGTTCTGAATGATCGAGGATATGGCTGGGGTCCGATACATACCTTCGCAATTGAGATACATGAAACACGTCATGCACCTCTCGTAACGAAGGTGGAAGGGACAAACGATAAGCAACATCGCCTACCCTATCAAGAATAACAAATAGGCCTATGTATCGTGGGCTCAACTTCCCGCGAACGCCAAATCTAATGACCCCACGGGTAGGTGAGATCCGCAAGAACACGTGGTCCCCAACAAAAAACTCTAGCGGCCTACGATGCTGGTCCGTCCAATGACGATGTCGATCCTGCGCAACACGAAGTCGCTCTCTAATTCCCTTAATCACTTCAACCGTCTGAACAATCATTTCCGGGCCTAACATCTTCCTCTCTCCGATATCATCCCATGCTAGTGGCGACCTACACTTCTTACCATATAGTGCTTCAAATGGCACCATCTGGATACTAGCTTGATAACTGTTGTTGTATGAGAACTCAACTAAGTGCAGGTGGCTTTCCCAAGATCCTCCAAAATCCAGAGTGCAAGCTCGCAACATATCTTCCAAAGTCTGAATTGTCCTTTCTGATTGTCCGTCCGTCTGCGGATGGTAAGCCATGCTAAATCTTAACTTGGTACCCAGACTATGATGTAAGCTCTTCCAAAAATGCGATGTAAAGCGGGTATCCCGATCCGACACAATACTGACAGGAACTCCATGCTGCCTGACTATCTGTTGCATATATACACCTCTGCCAACTTTTCTGTAGATTGCCCTACTCTGAAAGGAAGAAAATATACTACCTTCGTAAGTCGGTCCACTATCACCCAAATAGCGTCCTTACCACTTGGTGATCTCGGTAAACCGGTCACGAAGTCCATTGTGATATGCTCCCATTTCCATTCTGGAATAGGAAGCGGTTGCAATAATCCAGCTGGTCTCTGCTGTTCTGCCTATATTTGCTGACATATCAAGCAACGGGAAATAAACCTAGCTATCTCCCTCTTCATCCCGTTCCACCAGAAGTGCTGCTTGATATCTTGGTACATCTTGGTCCCTCCAGGATGTATAGAATACTGGGAACTGTGAGCTTCTGTCATAACTTCCTGTCTAATATCTCCACTAGGCACGCATAAGCGCGATCCAAACTAAGCGCACCATCTTCATGAATTTGCATCTCTTTCCTGAGCCCTGACTCACATTCTGCCCTAAGCTTCTGAATCCTTGGGTCCTGTGCCTGAGCTGCCTTGATCCTGCCTACCAAGTCGGATTGAACTTGTAGACTCGCCAGAATTCCTACATCACTAGGAAGTATAATTTTAATGCCCATCTCCTGAAGGTCTTCTAAGATGTGCTTCTGTGTTGTCAATATAAATGCGCCGCCTCTTCTGCTAAGAGCGTCTGCTACTACATTAGCCTTGCCTGGATGATACTGAAGCTCCATATCATAATCCTTGATCAACTCCAACCACCTTCTCTGCCTCATGTTCAGCTCCTTCTGAGTAAAGATGTACTTCAGACTTTTGTGGTCTGTGTACATTTTCACTCGGTCACCATATAAGTAATGTCTCCATAACTTCAGAGCAAACACTACTGCCGCTAACTCCAAATCATGAGTTGGATAATTCTTCTCGTGGTCCCGAAGCTGCCTAGATGCATACGCTATCACCTTCCCATGCTGCATAAGGACACATCCAAGTCCTTTACCTGACGCATCACAATATACAGTAAAACCTCCGGGTCCAACTGGCAATGTAAGAATGGGCGCTGATATTAATTTCTGCTTCAGATTCTCAAATGATGCCTGGCATTCTGCCGACCAGACGAATGGTACATCCTTTCGTGTCAAGCGGGTCATGGGTGCTGAAAGTCTTGCAAAATCTGACACAAATCTTCTGTAATATCCTGCCAATCCTAAAAAACTCCGTACATCAGCTACGGTCTTGGGTACTGGCCAACTCTCTACTGCTTCTACCTTCTTGGGATCTACTGCTACTCCAGCTCCTGATACGATATGACCCAAGAATGAAATGTGATCCGTCCAGAACTCACACTTGCTGAGCTTGGCATACAACTGGTTCTCTCTTAGAATCTGCAACACTTTCCTGAGGTGGTCTTCATGCTCCTCTTCACTAGCAGAGTACACAAGAATGTCGTCGAGAAATACTACGACAAACTGATCTAAGTACGGCATAAAGATATGGTTCATCAAATTCATGAATATAGCTGGAGCATTGGTAAAACCAAACGGCATTACCAAGAATTCATAATGTCCATACTTCGACCTGAATGCTGTCTTGGGAATATCCTCCTTCCGAACCCTCACCTGATGGTACCCTGAACGAAGATCTATCTTGGAGAAGACTCTGGCCCTGCTCAACTGATCAAATAAGTCATCGATCCTGGGTAGTGGGTACTTGTTCTTCACTGTCGCCGCATTAAGCTTCCTGTAGTCAATACATAATCTGGATGATCCATCCTTTTTTCCTACAAGTACCACTGGCGCTGCCCATGGTGACACGCTAGCTTGGATAAACTTTTTCTCCTTCAATTCTTCTATGTGCTGATATACCTTGGCCTGCTCCGAATCCGCCATTCTGTAAACTCGATCTGATATCGGTTTAGTTCCAGGTGCCAATTCTATGCTGAACTCAATATCTCTAACCGGTGGTAGACCTGGAAGTTCTTCGGGAAATACGTCTAGAAATTTTTCAACTACCTTCGGAACTTGAACTTCTTCCATTGCTGTTACTACTCCCTGCTCTTGCTGAGTTGCCTCTGACCTGACTAAGGTGAACCTCTTCATGCCTGGAATATCAAAAGATACACTCCCACTACGACAATCTATTGTCGCATGACTGTCTTTCAGCCAGTCCATGCCTAAGATAACGTCAAAATTTCTAACAGGAAATTCTATCAACCGGGCGGGTAAGGAATGCCCGCAAACTACAACACTACACGCTAGAATAACTCTACTAACTCCTACGAGCCCATTACCAGTGAGTATATTCAGCCTCCCTGGCAATGCCTCGAACTCCATTCCTAGCCGTGTCGCAAATCGTGCAGATATAAATGAGTGGGATGCTCCCGAATCAAACAATGCTACTGCAGGATATGAGGCGACGAGAATGTTACCTGCCACAACATCTCCCGATGCCAATGCCTCTTCCAAGGACAGTGTGAATGCCTGCCCTCGACCTCCTTGCTGGTTCCCATGCTGTGGCCTAGCCTGGTGCTGCTGCTGGCCCCTGCCTTGATGATGCTGGGGTGGTCTATGCTGGTGTTGCTGCATCGGCGGTCCCTGCTGCCGAAACATCTGAGCCTGTGATACTAACGGACGCTGTGCCAACGGCCTCACTGCCAATGCTGGTCCTCGATACTGCCCTGCCCCTGGTGCTGGTAGAGTAGAAAACTGCTGCCCTGGTCCTCCTGACCTCGAATTCATGGGACATGTGGTAACCCGATGATCTGGGTTTCCACATATTAGACACAGTCCATTCAATGTCCGACACACATCTCTAGTGTGCCCCATCTTCCCACAATAAGTGCAGCCCGCCGGGGGTTGCTGGTTCTTTCTCTGTTGCTGTTGCTGCTGCCTGGGTGGTGGTACTGGTCCTCGTATCGCCATATCATGGATACGAATGCCAGTGGATGGTGCTGTTGTTCGGGGCGCTGCTCCCCCTCCTCCTTTAATCTGACTGTGGGATCTCTTCTGACCCCCAGTCCTTACTGCAAGCCTCTGAATGGTGATCTCATGCCTTCGAGTCGCCGTCAATATCTCATCAAAAGTCTGGTAATTGTGCCCTTCTATCAATTGCAAGAGCTCAAGATGAAACCCTTGCTGAAACCTCATAGCCCTCTGGCGCTCCGTCGCTACCATCTCTGGGGCAAATCTACTCAATCTGCAGAACTCCGCTGCATAAGCATTTACAGTCTTACCAGCCTGCCTGAGGCTGATAAACTTCTGTTGTAGCTCAAACTGCGCCACAACTCCATAATACTTCGTCTTGAATCTTGCTGTGAAATCGTCCCAAGTAACGGGACGTCTGATGCCTACTTCCTCTGCTTCCCACCCATCACGTGCGAGATCCTGAAGTAACAACTTCACTAGATCCACACGTTCTTCTGCCGGTACCTTAGCGGCTGTCAGGATAGCCTCAATATCCTTAAGCCATGCATCTGCTGAGATGGCATCCTCCGTGCCCTCGAAAAGGCGGGGGTTATACTTACAAAATCGGGCTGACGCTCCTGAATCTGGCCTCGCCCCTCTTTCCAATGCCGTCTGCAATCCTTGGTTGAGTAGTACATTCTGCTCTTGCAACTGAGCGTGCATGCGCTGCTGGGCCAACATCTGGTGTTGCTGAGTAGCCATCATTCCTCTCATGATCTCCAGAAGGGCTGGTGTGTCCACTTGGGTAGGTGGAACTGTCGGTGGGGGTAGAATGTCCGGATAATGTGACCCAACTGCTGGTTCCACTATCACTTCTTCCTGGGTAGCCTCCTGAGGTGAGACTGGCCCTTGTTGCTGACCAACAGGGTCAGGTTGTCCATGTTGCTGTCCATGTTGTTGCTGTCCGGCTCTGACAGATGCGGACGAGGTGCCCCTAAGAAAAGGGACAAGAAAACAATCAAACGACCGGACATGAAGGATCAAAGAAGTCAAAGGATACTGGAATATCAAGCTAGAGTTGAGAGTAACAAATTATGAGATCAAGGGGAAACATGTGTGATTGAGACATCCTATTAAACAAAACACCCCACAAGTCTGAAATCAGACCTACATGGGCCACCACTAAAATCTTGTCACGCCCCAGAACCAGAATACTGGAGAGCGGGGGGATGACTCAGCCAGCTACGTATTACGGGTAGATGAATACCGTATAATACGATCAATGCTGTCTAAAAGACGAGGGGGTGCATACTACATGAAAGTCTTACTATGGTCACTTCACAACTATTGTCTCAATCATTCAAACAAGAAACAGAAATAGAGAACAGGTGAGATAAAGCAGTAAGGCATCCCAAACGCTCAGTCAAAATGTTCTTGATATCTGGCTTTACAAAATACAGTCAGATGATGTAGTAAGTATACACAATTGTTATCAGCTGCAGTCTGACTTAATTACAATTATGCAAAAGTAAGTACAAGATAATCCGACTAACATGTCGGTGCCAAACGGCAAGGTATAAAGTAGATAACAAAACGAGTGGTGAAGTTAAGGAACCCACTCGAGTCCTCCTGCGATCATTCCTCTAGTATTGACCATCCTGGAGGTGGAAGTACGCTGAGTCCTCGGGAACTGGCTCTAAATCTGGCCATGCAAAACCAGAGAGGTTAGACCTCTAATAGCAAGTACCACAAGGGAGCACGACATAAGAACTAAAACCAGTAAGTAAGAGAATATAATAATAGATCTCTGCTTGCTACTAGAACTCATATCACATCAAGACACTTCGAACCAACCTCCCAACCAAACAAGGACAGAAGTTGGCCCGTCATGTCCTGATATTCTGATCATCCCAGTTAGGTAACAGAGTAAAGTGCACAAACAAATCATCTTGAACGGCCAATCAACTCCTACGGCTTGCTATTATGAGTCCCAAGTTATCCTGGAATAATACAATTAGGGATTCCTCAGTTCTTACCATGTACGAGCAAGGCTAGTCTATCCAGTCAATCATGTGCACCATGCATGAATTAGACGAGTCCTAGCAGGACGCCCGTCAATATACAATATACAATATACAATAATAATAAAAGCAGATACTGTTCCCTGCCCGTATGGCAGTTTTACAGTATCTGTGGGAACCAGCCGGCCCGTCGGGTATTACTTGTCCCAAGGGGGCTGCCATGTAAGAACTCGGAAATCCCTTCTCTCTATGCCATCATTATTTTATTTAACTTAATAGTCCCTACGTTGAGTGAAATCCCATGCCGTGGATCATGGTCATTCAAATGAGTACTTTCGTACGGGGTACGATATGCACAACTCTACAACGATACCAGTGCGGTTAGGTTGCAGGTCTTACATAGCGTAATGCAACAATCAAATCTAACCACGGTAATCATGCCTTGACCATAAAGTACACATGCTTCTTTTGTAGAAAATAAATAAGTAAATAAATAAATAAATAGATTGAAGCCTGTATGTGCATGTAAGTCAATATTCGGGATCAGCCAGTCGATTACAATAGCCCATAACATGAACGTGTCTCATTCATTTAAGTCAATAAGACGACTAGCCAGTCTCTTAGTTCCGACCAGGAACGCATGATTAATTTAGTCAAGATAACCATTATTATCAGTGGTGACAAGGTATGAAAGTCAATTAGCATTAAACGGGGGTCGAGTCTATAACTCTCATGGTCAAGTCCCAGTCATACTGGGTATCCCAAAAATAAATCGAGACACAAGGCACATTCCGCATAACAATTAATATTAACAATATTATCATATCATGATTTTATCGAGTTTATGCCAAAAAGGCGTAAAGATATAAAATGGACGTTAAATATCTAATAAAATATCAATGTACAGGGCTATAGAAGATCCAGGGTAAGCAGGCTACTCTCATGTCAGCCTATGCTCATGCCAGCGTACGCTCAGGTCAAGCTACGCTCAAGCCAGCGTACGCCCAGGTCAAGCTACGCTCAAGCCAAGCTAGCGTATGGGAGTCATACGCTTCCAAAAGGCAGCGTATGAACTCCATACGACTCCTGACCATCCAAGTCAGCGTATGCAAGTCATACGCTCCCAAAAGGTAGCATATGAACTCCATACGACTCCTGACCATCCAAGTCAGCGTATGCAAGTCATACGCTCCCAAAAGGTAGCGTATGAACTCCATACGACATACGCTTCCAAAAGGGTAGCGTATGCAAGACACACGCTTCCTAAAAAGGCAGCGTATGGACTCCATACTGCGCTGTACTAAAGAGCGCGCACAGCTCAGTGACGCAGCTAAAAAAGCTAGCATACACTGCTCACTGTCTTCTCCAAACAGCAAGAACTCCATGGTTGTACCCCAAAGCTTCAAAAGTCCATAACTTGGTCAGAACAAGTCCAAATCCAACTTTCCAAAGGTCAAAGTTGAGTAGAACAAACTTCTCTACAACATGGAACCATCAAAACTTGCAAACAAAGAAGTTTGATAGATCAAAACCACCAAACTCCGAAAATAACTAATTTTTAGATCTACAAAGATTAAGACTTCGAAATGAAAAATGCCAAGTTCTAAACTTTCTTAGGATCTTGCGAGGAATAAAAATAAACTACAAAAACATGGGTTCTCATGTAGAGCAAGTTGTACTTGCCTACGGTTTGGTAGGTGGAGAGAGTAATGAAGAAGAAGAAGAGGAGTAATGGTAAGAAGTAAAGTAAATGAGGAGAGAGAAGGGAGAGGATGGCTTTAAATAAAAGGTGGTGGTAGGTGGGAGTTGGGCCGGGTCCAATGGGTCGGGTTGCACGGGTCCAACAAGGCTAACCCGAAAGTAAAACTAAAGCAGGAATTAAAATACAGGTAATAAAATTACAGGAAGAAATGCAGAAATAAAATTACAGGAATTAATTAGCATGAAAATTAAAGAGCAGCTAATTAACTAACATGAAAATTTAAAGAGCAGATAATAGAATTACAGAAAAATAAAGTGCAGAAAATAAAATCCAGATGATTAATTAACATGAAGTTATAGGAATTTAAATACAGGATACTACATGATAAAAATAAATACATTCAAGCAATATACGTATTAGAATACGTATTCCGGGAACGGGGAGTGACATTAGTCCTGAAGGCTGTCTTCAGAACATCCTCCTTCCGCACTTTGATCTGATGGTAGCCAGATCTGAGATCAATCTTTGAGAATAAACGCGCATCACTCAACTGATCAAATAGAACATCAATGCATGGCAAAGGATACTTGTTATTTATTGTTACAGCATTTAGAGCTCTGTAATCGATGCACAAGCGTACGATCCCGTCTTTCTTCGGCATAAATCAGATTGGGGCTCCCAATGGAGAAACACTAGCCCTAATGAAACCTTTTTCTAAAAAATCATCTATTTGTGCCTTCAGCTCTTCTAACTCCTTCGGTGCAAGTCTGTATACCACAGAAGAAATTGGCTAGGCTCCTGGAGATAACTCTATGGTAAACTCTATCTCCCGATCCGGTAGAAGACCGGAAAGATCTTCGGGAAATACGTCCTCGAACTCGGCTATGATTTTCGGTTGTACGGGTCCTTCTTTTGCAGTTCGTGCCTCAAGGATAAGTTGAGCACCCTGCTCTCTGGCTCCTCTATGAAACTCAAACTCCTGATGACCTGATGGTCTGAATATAACTCATCCCAGTCAGAAATCTAGCGTCGTATGGTACTGACTCAACCAATCCAAGCTAAGAACAACATCATAATCAGGCATAAAGAAGACTAGGAATTGAGCTCTCATCTTCCTACCACACACAACTACCGAACAAGATCTGCAGGTATCGCTAACTGGTATTTTTCTACCTCCCATAAGAATCTTCATAATCTTTGGAAGGGGTGAGATTGCTACTCTATGCGTGGCTATAAAACTAGCATATATGAAAGAATGTATGGCTCCAGAGTCAAATAATGCTACTGGTGGTAACGAAGCTACTAGTATAGTACATGCAATCACTTCCTCCGCTGTCTCTGCCTCTTCGATGGTGATCGCAAAAGCCTGACTACGTTCCTGTGCTAGTGCTCTCCTTTGTTGCTGCTGGACTTGTTGGTACAGTGCTATTTGTGGAGCTAAGGGTGGCCTCTATTGATATCCTCCTGGTGCTGGTGGACGCATCCCTAACTCCTGCGTGCGTTGCCCTTGGTGCTGGAAATATTGGCCTAGGTGGCTACTGAACAAGCCTTGGTGCTGGTAATGATGGTCGGTGTACCATCGGTGCACCTCCTTGATGCTTCATGCGATCCCGGGCTGAATGCTGCCCATACCCACAAATCAGACATAATCCCTATTTACGTTGACAATCCTTCACGAGATAGCCTACCTTGCCACAACGATGGCAAATAGGGAATCCTAGTGCGGCTGGTGAAGCTGTCCACTGTGGTTGGTGCATCTGGGGTTGCTTTACAGGTCCCTCCTGTGGAGCTCAAACTGATGCTGATGCTACATGTGGCTACTTCAGGCTAGCCTCCTTCCGGTTGATGCGCTCCAACCGTCTAGCCGCTGTCAGGACCTCAGAGTAAGAAGTAGGAGCAATGGATCCCAACAACCTATGTAGATCAAAACTCAATCTACCGTAGAACTTTTTTGCCTTCTGTTCCTCAGTTTGGATCAAGTAAGGGGCAAAACGGCTCAAACGGAGAAACTCCGTATTGTACTCCACCAACGTCATACTACCCTAAGTGAGGTATATGAACTTGTCCCGAAGCTCTGCACGGGCTGTAGATGGAATGAACATCTCATGAAAGACTTTGGAGAACTCCTTTCAGGTGACATGATCTGGCCCTAGATGCTGCTCCTCATTAACCTACCAGTGGTGGGCATTGCCAGTCAGCTGCATCTTGACGGCGATCATCTATATCACTGGTGGGAGCTCGATAGCTTCCAACTGGTGTTGAATGTTGATAAGCCATTCGTGTACTACAGTGGGCTCTTCTGTGCCAGAAAAAGGTAGGGGCTTCAGTTGACGGAAGTCCTTGATAGACCCCGTCGTTGGCTTTTGTGATGGTGGTGTTGCCTACTCCAAGGTCATCACGATGCTCTCACTTAAGCTCTCAGTCTGACATTGCTAGGCCTGTTACTGGACTTGCTCCTAGGCCTGCATCATAGCGTAGAACATCTGGAACATCTGATGTCCGTCTATTTGCTACAATTGAGGGGGAATCAATATGAATGGCATCTGAGGCATAGGAGGTGGTGGTGGTACAAAAGGCTCCTATTCAGTGCCCGCTGTGAAGTCTGCCCATCTGTCTGAAAAGTCGATAGCGGAGGTGGAACATGTGGAAAGAACTGAGGAGGCGGTGGTATATCGTCCCTACGGAACCTCGAAGTATGAGGATGAGACACTTGACTCTGTTGAGTGACCTGCGGTGGTGGAGTACCATCGCTCTGTGTGTCAATGGCATTCTTCGGAGTATCCAATGGACTCGAACTTCTGTCTTGAGGGTCCATTAACTGTATGATAGGAAAAGATCTATTAAACGTTGAAAGATTCAAAACATGATGCAAGTCAAGGAAATATTTAGAAGTCAGGTTTAGAAGTCAAAGACGATAAAATAGTGTGGATGAGATCATATTTTAAGTATAATCCTATTTAGTAGGCTCGCTTTGTACAATCATGTAACCAAGATAATTTATAGGGACCTGCAAGGGCCACCACAAAAACTATATCACGCCCCAATTCCAAATATGGAACCGAACCACGTAGCATTGGCCATCAATACAATTCCAATGGGTATTCCAATTTAATGGACCCGTTATAGTGTACTTCAGTTGTATAAAATAAACTACAAACTAAACAACCAGTCTCAGATATGTAAGTAATCTCATCCATAGAAAGAAAATATGAATCTCAAATAGATAACCAAGTCTACTAATGTGCATAAAAGAAATAAGTCTAAAAAGAGACAAAGTACAATCATGAAAAGGGTCTCACTGGAAATAATCCCATAATACAAGTACTTAATAGAAAAGGAACTGCAACAAGATAAATAAGTCCGAATGTCTCCTAACTAGATAATGATATCGAAACCAAGAGTGAGGATCCTACATGGATCAAGTGAACTCCTCCGAAAGAATTTCGTCCTCTGTCGCAACTTCTACTCCGATATAGATATCTGTACGTACACCTCAGGGTAATCCTCCTCACCTAAACCTGGCAAGGAACCAGGTCCTCAGGGGACATAACAAGGTACAAAGAATAACATGCCAGAAGTAAATAGTATAATATTATTTGATACGCAAGGGTAAAATTACTGTAACCATCTATGTGAAAATGCTAGTAAGAACATCATTCGTACTCAGGCTGTAACACTGAAGATCTTAATAGACACTTCAGCAAACTATGAAATCACTAAAGGCCCATGTCATGGAACTTAAAGCAAACTATAAAACACCAAAGCTCTGTAAGATACAGCGGCAAAGTATGTAATAACAGCCCAGCATACGGTATATGCTCTCCCCTCCTATGTATCTCATGTCTCATGTCCGTAACACGCAAGATCAAACCTCTATCTAGTACATCGAGTCATAGTAATATTAATAAGGTAATATATCATGGCACAAGATTTAATACCTAGCACAGAATCCAGTTACCAAGAATATGTCAAGATCAGATTCTATCACTGTTTGCCATTGATTGTAAAAGTACAGAATAGTTTTATGGGAGGACTGAACTTTAGACTCATAATACAAACTCGCTTGTACAAAGAAAGCCTAGGGACGAAAACCTAGGTACAGCAGTCTAAGTACAATTGTTTATTTTAGATTCTGGGGGGTGACGATAGAGGCTCGGGAAGGCGACGGCAGCCCTGTCTTACTCCTTGGACGATCGGTATGCAACCTTGGCTCCTGTGAGAAGATGGTTGGCGTTGATGAAGAAATGCTCTTCTTGCTCCTCTGTTGCTCTTCTGGCTTCTCTCTCTCTCTGTGTATTTCCTCTCTGATTATTAGGGGGGAAGCTCTCTGTGTATCTTTCTCTGATAATGTATGTCTCACAAGGGAATAGCACCTTGCTATTTATAATAGTGGGGGCATCATTAGGGTTTGGATGATTGCCCATTCTCGAAGTGGCGGTGGCCTGGTAAATGATCAATCTGGACTATTAATCTTGAGCATAAAGGATCTGGGCCACTAATGAGGGTAGCACTAAATCTTTTGAATAATTAATGCTGATTGCTTTAAATCTTCATGATTGATTGTATAGCTTGGATCTCTCACCACGTGTCCCATTGGTTTGATTATGAATGATATGACCTGATCCCATTAATTATGAGGATATGGTCATTGGGATCTGGTAAATCTTTGTATCTCATAATCATCTTTGCTGCCAGCTGTCATTGAATCTCTGTCACGTATCTTGATGATGGACTCTGCCAAAGCCGCATGACATCCATGAACCGCATGAGACAGCGTCTCGGTGAACCGTATAGGTATAGCATTTGTGAGCCGCATGAGATGGTTCCTTGGTGAACCGCATAAGGGTAGTAACTGCGAGCCGCATGGGATGGCTTTTTGGTGAGCCGCAGGAAGACGATCCTTGCCAGCCGCATGAAGCTGTTCTTCACTGGAGCCGTATGGGAGTAGCCACGTGTCAATCTCGAATCGCGTCAGAGATTTTCTCCTATTTCCCAAGAGTCTGTCATTATGGCAGGGCCATTATGATACTTTATGTCAGAGCCGTCAGCTGTCAAATCATGACAGAGCATTAAATAGGCAGACTGCTCGATGGCCAGCTGTATGAAGGGGTCTTCGTGGGTACACGTGGCATTTGAGCCGCATATCTCCATGAGCCGCATGTACTTTTGAACTACATGCGACTAGGGAACTCTTTGAACCGCAGGACTGTCCCTATGTAAGTCGCATGGACTCTCCTGTCCGAGCCGCATGAGACTAAGAGTCTCTCTGAACCGCATGGGACTGCTCCTGAATGAGCCGCATGGGACTGCTCCTGTATGAGCCGTATGGGGTTCTCCTGTTCTGAGCCGCATAGATCATCGTTCTGATATTTTTCATGCTTCTACAAGACCCCCTTCAAAGTTTTCAATTTGCAAAATTGAAATACTTTGAATAAGAAGCATGGCCTTTGTTGACCGTATAGATGGTACAGCCGCATGTATTTATCTGGCCGTATGAGCTGTGAGACCGCATAAGCTTTTTGCCACGTGTCTTAGCCACGTGTGCAAATCTTCTGTATTAAATGCCCTTGATTCGCCGCCTCTTGGGGGAGGATCCCAAGGGTCAGTTTTGTTTTGACCGAAGCGGTTTATTCTTTTAGGCGGCGCGTAGATCGAGGCATTTGTTTTGTTTTTTTCGAGCCTCCTTCGCCTATAAGTAGGAGTAAGTTTATTCTTTGAGGGTTTCTTTACCTTCTCTCTTTTGCTCGAACTTCTTCGTTGCAGACTTCCTCTTCGTCTTCTCCTCTCAGCGATCGATAATGGCTTCCAAGAAGACTGCTGCTGCTACGGGCAAGAAGGCCGCATCATCTTCTGTGGCGGCGAAGGACAAGAAGGCCGCGTCTTCATCGACTGCGGCGGCGAACGTGGCGGCTCCTCCGACGGCTGGCGTGCCTGTTTTTCACTCTGACGTTCACCCGCCTATTGCTGGTAGGACCATCAATATGAACTGTCATGGCTACGCCGCATATTTTATGCGCGAGCCTATATTCCCAAGTATGCTGTGTGTCCGACTCATATTCGGACCGTATGGGATATGACCCAGGCCTGAGCCACATGAAAGTTGTTTACATAACTACTTCATCATCAGGGCCGCATGAGCTCTTTCAAACTGAGCCGCATAAGCATATTTCGAACTGAACCGCATAAGGTTATTTGAACTGGACCGCATAAGCTCATCCTCGCTGGACCGCATAAGCTTTTTCGAGCCGAATTATATAAGCTTATTCGAATCGGACCATATCCGCATATGCTCCTTTCGAATCGCATAAGCTCATCCGCACTGAGCCGCATAAGTTCCTTTCGAGCCGAACCGCATAAGCTTATTCGAACTGAGCCGCATGGGCTCTTTCAAATTGAGCCGCATAAGCTCATTTGGACTGACCTGTATGAACTCTTTTGAACCGAGCCACATGGGGCTATACTGAGCCGCATAAGCATGATGTAGTTTTGTGTTTCAGCTATCTTTTTGTCTTTGTTTCTTTTGTTTTTTTCTTCAGTGAATCTGCCAGTAAATCCTGCGGGGAAACTTATGGTTGGCTTGCGTCAGTTCGCCTCGGGCGTGCATCGGGATGATTTAGTTCGTCAAGTGTCCGAACAGCTACTTGTTGATGAACCTTTGGAGCGACTGAATGCTATTAGGGTTCAATCTTTCCAATTCTTCGGTGACATGATGAGCTCCGGGACGTCTGATGGAAAGTATCTGAAACCGGTCTTCCTCTTTGGGGACGCGTTGATCATAGAAAACTCTCGAGTGTTGGATATTTTCGAGAGTTGGGATTTTGACCTGGACGGGACGCCGATTCACATCCCCATTATGAAGCGCCATTTCCCTTTTGCGTGGTTCAATATGATCGTTCTGGACAGGCAGATGCCGGACACCCTCACTCCAACCCGACCGGGGATGTTTGTTGGTAGCATTCGTTACAACAAAACCACTGGGTCAGTGCGCGCGATCAAAGATCCGGCCAGTCGGTCTGTGATGGGGTTAGTTCCGGGTACCTTCATTAACACCCCCGGTCCTAACTTTTCATTCTCTCAGGCTGATACCTTCCTGAGCCAGCTTGCTCGCAAAGGGTCCTATCCTGTTGGCAGGTTGGTACTGCCGAGCTGGTTACACCCCATTCCCCCGTGGGCTAACCTGACCTCATGGATCCTACGAAAATACGAAGAATTTTTGCGGGAAGTCAACCTTTATGATGCTATCCGGGGTACCAGCCACGGGTTGCCCGTTAATAAGCCACTGTTCATGGCCCTTCTGGAGATGTACAATCATCGGACAGAGACTTTCTTCACCCCTATTGGGGAATTGGGGCTCGCTCTTTACGAGATGTATGCTGTCTCCAAGCTCCCCTGGGAAGATGAACCCTTCGAAGTGTACACTCCGACGAATGAGGAGCTCCAAGATTTGGACCGACGATTCCCCGATTTTGTCGCCGTGTATTAAGAACTATTGTGCCATCATAGCACCTGTCACCGAACGGCTATCCAAAAAAATGACAGCTCGGAAGGGGACTCTCCCCATACTAAATCTTGGGTCTCGTACCTTTTTAAATTCAGTGCGGCTGGCCGGGTTACTTTCCGAGATCGTTTAACTCCTAGGGAAGTAGAGGGCTTGGCGTCGACCGCTAGGAGGTCGAAGTCTAAAGGTGACAGGTTCGGGAGCCAAATTGACTCCTTCAGCTACTTTTATTATGGTACCCGACGGCTGTCAGAGAAGGTACTCTTGGCCGGATTTTTAATGGTATGGCTGCATAATTGCGTGGTCTCAGGAGGTGCAGGTTCTATTGAGAGGATCAGTCGCCACTTCATTCTTCCTGCCGTAAAGTTGGCCTTTGGGGTCAGGCTGGCTCTTCTTTCTGCCATGGTGTGCAGTATTTAGCATGGTCTCCGCACCTTCTCGTTCAAGGTCATTGCTCGTGACGTGGCAATGGACTTTGAATGTATAGAACTGCCTTATCATTACTTGCTGGGATGGCTGTTGCTGTATTATCAGTCTTTGATGAGACCTGGGACGGGAGATGGTGTTACGGTTGACGACGCTTTTCTTTTCAGGTATCACCATCAGCCTTAGGAATGTAGTACCATATCGGCGTGTCGAAGGATGCTGGCGAGGGTGGACGGGTATAATTTCTTCGTCTCCGTTCCCCGTTTTACTGATCAAGAGGTGAGGAGTGTTTATGTTGATGGTGTCGGACCTCCTCATTTCTTACCTGAAAAGATGCATTTTTGGCTGCGTGACATTCGCCCGGCGCATTTAATTTACCAGAATTGCAACACCGTGTACTTGGAGCCCTACTTGCCCAGTAGGTTTGCCCGTCAATTTGGGTACAGTCAGCTATTCCTCGGGCGCCCCAGTTCTCACCTGGGATTTGAAGGTAGCATTCTCGACGGTATTAGGGCATGGAGCTACTATGACACTTGTCATACTCGGACTAATTACCATCTGTGTCGGAGGTAGTGCCGGTAGAACTACCGCCCGTCGTGCCTGGTCCCTCACGTAAGCGAGGCAGGAGTGAGTCCACTGGCGGAGGAGTAGCTTTTTCTGTAAAGAGAGCGGCGGTCGGACCCCGTAGGCTGCTTATTACGGAGAAGGGTGAGGACGTAGACGATGTTCCGGAGGTAAGTCGGAGCCATCTCTTTGTTATAATTTTCTTTTCTCTCGGAGATATGACTTAGTCACCTTTCTTTGTAGCCGTCTGATGAGCCGAACTTTCCTGAACCGTCTACTGCCCCTGGAGTTGATCCGGTCCTTGCTGCTTTGATTAGCGGCGTGTGTGCCGCGGTCCTTTCTACGGGGGCTCTCTCAGCGGCGGCTGGGAGCTCCCAGGTTGTTGAAGCCTCTGCCCAGGGTGATGAAGGTTTCCTTGGGCCTGTCTCCGAGACCGCTGAACTTCAGCAAGGCGACGCCGATCTCGGTGCATCTCCTTCCGAGGATGCAAGGGCGGAGAAGTCCATTATACCTGACTCGGAGGCTGTTGGTGAAGAGACTGCGGTGGCTGCAGGCGAACCTCGGCCTCCACACTCCTCAACTGGTAAGATAAGCCAGATATTGACTAGTGAGGGGGCTTATTTGCTCTATCAACATATCCTCCGGGTCAAATCGATTCATGGTTGCCTTGGCCCTGCAGGTCCTGACCCTTTACTTCCCACCGCGGATGTTCTTGGGGAAGGCTCGGCCTGCCGTGATATGGAAGAAATGAGCGTTCCCTCTTCTTTGCCGTCTCATATTGAAGGGTCTCCTGCCAGCCCCGGGCAGATGGGAATGGTGCTAGCGATGGTCTCGACCTCATTATTTGCTGATCATACGGCTCCGGAGATTGACCTCTCGGCCCTGCCGAGTATTCAAGTCCTGCGAGCCGCTGAAGAGGAATTGACCGGTGTTCATGCGTCCTTTCGTACGGAGTTTGCTTCTCTTGTGGCAGGGGCGGCAGATTCTATTGCATCTTCTTCAGTGCTGCCAGCCACACTCCCGCTGACACCGGCTTCCTCGGAGACTCTGGACGAGGTGACGCAGGACGTGGTTGACAGCTTCTATCGCCATTTAAAAAGGGACGTAGACGCTGCTGTAGAACGGGGGACCCTTTTTTCTCTATCTCTCCGGTGCGCTCGGGGTCAGGTTACAACTTTGAAGTCCCTTCCTGGCGGGGTGGGGTTGGCTGCACTGCTGGAGCCTAAGCTGACAGAAGCTGATCAGCTTGTGACCCAACTACTGGCGATACGACAGGCGGGCTTGCCTGCTGTGATTGAGCGGGAGCGGGGCTTCCTCATTGCTGCTCGGGATAGGATCAAGCTTGCCCGAGATATTGCTGGGCCAGTTGTACGGAGAGACCTTGATAAGTTCTCCGCTTCGTATGACCGGCCGGGTCGTCGGAGTCAAGCTTGTCGTGCTCGGGAAGAGTCTGCTTCTCGTGGAATCGTTGATACAAAGGAGTGGATCCTCGCACTCCAGAGGGAATTGGCCTTCTTAGAGTCAGAGCTGGAGGCTGCTCAGGCGGAACAGGAGTCAATCGTTCGGGAGGCCGAGAAGGTTTTCCGATCTTCTGCTAACCTGGAGCGGGCCTTTAAGAAATTTGAGGACAACTGGCAAGCTCACGCTCATCTGGAGGACGAAGCGGTACTGACCCACGAGGCGGAGCGTCGAGCCTCCCAGAGGTTTGAGCGGTCGGTTGCTTTGCTGACGGACCGTCTTAGGGCGTTATGTTCCCCGGAGCAGTGATCAGCTTTCTGTTTTCTTTTGCTTCTCTTTTTTTTTTCTTTTTTTGTAAGGGATGTGATCCCAAATGATGTAGTATTTAGAATTTCGAATAAATGAGCATGTTTCAACTCATCTTCTCTTTCTTGTACTTGTGGCGTTCGCAGAATTGGACTTGCTGGGGGATTATTTGTGGACCTGTTACCCTAGGCGTTCCTTAGTTTTAGGTACGGATAACAAGTTTGGTCATGATATCCGAAACAGCCGTGGCAAAGTGGTCACGGATGCTCTCGGTATTGGGCAAAAAGAATGCCGTAGAGCAGCTGGGCTCCCGGGGCATGGTGAGATGGTGGATTTATGCTAAGAAGCTTAGCAAGGGATATTTGTGGACCTATTATCCTTGGCGTACCCTGGTTCGGGATACGGATAATAGGGTGAGAGGAAAACCAACATATCTGCTCAGAGGTTATGAGGACATGGCAAGCATGAGGGTTTTACCGTAGAATCTTCCTGCTCAGAGGTAATGAGGATATGGCAGGGGAGACTTCACGGAAGACATTCGTGGTCAACAGCGGACATTTGTGGTCAACAGAGGACATTTGTGGACCTATTATCCTTGTCGTACTCCGGTTGTGGGTACAGATAATAGATTGAAAGGGAACCGACATACTTGCTCAGAGGTAATGTGGACATGGCAAGTATGAAGGTTTCTTCGACGGAGCCTTCCCACTCAGAGGTAATGAGGACATGGCAGGAGTGGGCTCAATGAAGAGGGGGTACACAGAACGACTCAGAGGTAGGAGATCGTGGAAGTTCTGTGCGAGGGGGTGGTTTGTTTTTGGTGGAAGTAAAAACAACTCAGAGGTAATGAGGACATGGTCGTTTTGAAAATTTGCGGATCGATTACCCTTCTTGTGCACTGGGAGTGCGGGTAGTGGATCATGAGGGAGGATCTCTTCCAAGAAGAAAGTTCAGAGGTATAATAATACGTGACTTACCATCTGAAAGAGTGACCGGAATGTGAGTTCAGAGGCACCAGTGGGTACATAACTCGATAATTTAGAATATTGAGAAAGTGTGAGTTCAGCGGCACCAGCGGGTACATGACTCGATAATCTGAAGGGAATGTAGAGGTGAGTTCAGCGGCACCAGCCGGTACATGACTCGATAATCTGAAATGTTGTGGGTGTGAGTTCAGCGGTACCAGCGGGTACATGACTCGAAGATCTTGTAGAGAATGTCGTTTAGACATAATATTTCTTCAGGAACTTGCCGTTGACGGGCAACATGAGCAAGTCTCCGTTTTGCTTTGCGAGGCGGTAAGCACCGTTGGAGAATACTGTCTCAATGATAAATGGGCCTTCCCACTTTGGCTGGAATTTGCCGGCGGTCTTGTGAGTCATGACCATCGGCCTCCGGACTGCCAAGACGAGATCGCCCACCTGGAATGTTCTGATTTTGACCTTCTTGTTGAAAGCTCCAGAGATGCGTGCTTGGTATAGCTCAATTCGTTGTTGAGCTAAGAGGCGCTTTTCATCTAGTGCCTCCAATTCCTGTAGGCGACGCTGGTGGTTGTCGTCGATTGTCAATTGATGTGTGAGGGCGACACGTAGTGAGGGGATCTGGGTCTCCAAGGGGAGGACTGCCTCACTCCCGTATACCAGGGAGAATGGTGTATTCCCGATGGCTGTTCGGACCGTGGTACGATAAGCCCATAAGCATTCACCGAGCTTCTCGTTCCAGTCACGTTTGTTGGAGAAGATAAACTTCTTGAGGAGTTTGATGATTGTTTTATTGAATGCCTCTGCTAACCCGTTTGCTGCCGGGTTGTACGGCGTCGAAGCGATATTCTGAATACGGTGTTTATCGCAAAACCGATAGAATGCATGGCTTGCAAACTGCGGACCATTATCATGGATGATTCTTCGGGGCAGTCCAAAGCGATAGATGACGTGATGCTTAAGGAAGCTGATCACGTTTGACGTCTTGACTTCTGCGAGTGGGACAGCTTCCGCCCATTTGGAGAAGTAATCAGTGATCGCAAGTATGAAGCGATGTCCTCGGGAGGAAGGTGGGGTGATTGGACCAATGATATCCATTCCCCATGCTTCGAATGGCCAGGACGCCACCGTTGGATGTAGAAACTCGGACGGTTGGTGAATGAAGTCCGCGTGGACTTAGCAGGCTTTGTATTTTCTAGCATAATCTATCGCATCTGCCACCATCGTGGGCCAATAGTAGCCCATTCGGCGAAGACGGTCTTGCAATTTAGGACCGGGCTGGTGGGCCCCGCAGATATCATCATGAGCTTCTCGTACGGCTTCTTTGGCTTCTGTGTTTGACAGACACCGGAGCAGTAATCCATCGTAGGAGCGGCGATACAGCATTTTCGTCTCTGTATCGTAGAAGAATCTGAGAGAACGCCTTCTGATGGAAGTGGCTTCCTTTGGGTTCTCGGGCAGGATGTCGTAGACGACGAAGTCGATGAATGGTTGTCTCCAATCTGGGACATCATCGATCGTCTGTGCGGAATAACTCGCCACAAATTTCACATTGTTTTTGGGACAGACCAGTTCGTGGCCTATCACATCCACTGATTGGCGATCATAATTCGGAACTGCTAGGGAAGCGGCAAGACCGGCTAAGGCGTCCGCTTCGATATTTTAGAGTCTGGGGACATGTTCGATAAAGAACCCCTCGAACGACGAGATGATGTTAATCGCTATTTGGTGATAAGGAATTATGTCTTCGTGGCGGACTTCGTATGAGCCCCGGATCTGATTGACGATTAGTTGGGAATCGCCGTATGCTTTAAGGTATTCTACCCCCAGCTCTCTTGCAAGTTGGAGGCCAATGACCAGAGCGTTGTACTCGGCCACATTGTTAGAGCAGGGCTCGGTGAGGGAATAAGCGCGGTTAATCACCAATCCGGAAGGAGAGATTAGCACTACCCCGACTCCGACGACTATATTGTCTTTAGGTCCGGTCCTCGAAGCACCGTCGAAGAACATTCGCCATATATTCTCGTGAGAGATTGCATGCGAGTCGGCGACCTCATCTGGGATCTCTTCATATATCCTGGAGGACTCCGAGCCCGGGTGGGCTGCTAAGAAGTCTGCCAGGGCTTGACCTTTGACTGCCTTTTGGGGGACGAAGATCATATGATAAGGGGACAGCAATATTGCCCATGTAGCGAGGCGAGAGCTGAGTGCCCCTGGCTTAGTCATGAGGACCCTTAGAGGGTTGACTCGTGAGATCACATGTATCGTTTGTCCGATGACATAGTGTCGTATTTTCTGAATGGCGAACACCAGGGCGAGGCATTCCTTCTCCACAGCGGTGTATCGGTGCTCTGGCCCAATCATCATTCGGCTGAGGTAATATATGGCCTGTTCATGGCCTGCATCGTTGTTCTGTGCCAGCAGAGCCCCGAGGGAGTGCTCCATTGCTCGTACATAGAGCAGGAATGGTTTTTCAGGAACCGGGGCTACCAGAACTGGAGGATTTGACAAATATTCTTTGATGCTGTCGAAAGCACGCTGGCATTCCTCGTCCCATACGAATGAGACTCCTTTCTTTATGTGGTACATGAATGGTCGGCATCGCCCGGAGAGGTTGGAAATGAACCTCCTGATATAAGCTAGCCTCCCTTGAAGGCCTCTGAGTTCGTAGAGATTTCTCGGGGGACCCATCTCCATGATTGCTTTTGTCTTCTCAGGGTCTACATGGATACCCTTTACAGTGATGATGAAGCCTAAGAACTTCCCGCTGGATACGCCCAGAAAGGACTTCGTAGGGTTCATTTTCAAATTGTGCACTCGTATTAGGTCGAATACCGTCCTTAGATCCTGCAGATGGTCTTCTTTGCAGCGGCTCTTAACGGCTATATCGTTAACGTAGCACTCCACTGTCTTGCGTAGGTAGTCTCTAAAAATGATGCTCATGGCTCTTTGATATGTGGCGCCAGCATTCTTTAAACCGAAAGGCATGACTGTGTAGCAGTACGTGCCAATCGGTGTTCAGAATGAAGTATGCTTTTCGTCATCTGGAGACATTTTGATTTGGTTGTACCCCGAGAAGCCATCCATAAATGACATGCGTTCGAAGCCGCATGTATTGTCGATCATGATGTCTGTGATAGGAAGGGAGAATTCATCTTTGGGGCATGCCTCGTTCAGTTTGCGGAAGTCAATGCAGATTTGAATCTTCCCATTCTTCTTGAGGATGGGTACTATATTGGCGACCCAGTCGGGATGTTGCTCCTCACGGATGAAGCCACTGGCTATCAGTTTGTTGACTTCAGCTTCAATCGCGTCTATGATGCCTGGACGGAAGCGTCGTTGTTGTTGCTTGACCGGCTTCGCATCTGGTCGAATGTTGAGTTTGTGAAGAGCGATGTCAGGATTTAACCCTGGCATGTCTTCATAGCTCCAGGCGAACACATCAATGTACTCTCTGAAAAGTTCTAACAGTGACTCCCATTCTTCGTCAGTTAGGCTTTTACTGATGAAAATCGATTTTGGAGAAGATTTGCTGCCGAGATCCACTTGTATGACCTCATCTTCAGTAGAAGGTTCTCTCAGTTCAAACCGCTTTTCCCATTATGCGTCTAATTGCTGGGCCCATGGCTCTAGGTCGAGGATTTCGGGGATGTCTTCATCTTCCTCGTAAGCTTCGGCGAATGCCATGTTGACTGACATGACTTGCCTGAACACGTCTCCGATGCTGGTATCTGAGTCGGAAATTGATGATCCGGTTGAATGTGACTGCCAGTCGCATTCTTCATCTGAACTTTTAGGGGTCGTAGTAGGCGTTACATACCCTAACCTGCATCGAGTTTTGTTATAGTAGTTCCGTGGTTTGCCCGCCGGGACTGGCGGCTTCAAAGGTAATCGTCGCCCAGTGCCGTAGTTCAATCCTGGCGTCGTCTCTAGATCATACCCCTGTTTCTGCATGAGATATTTGGATTGAGGGCTATAGAGATACAGAGGCAGTCTCCCGGCATCTGACCCGAGGTCGACTTCTTCTATGGTGAGGGGATGCGGGTTGTTCGTCCGGCCAAAGATGATCGGATGATCTCCTCCCTCGAATATTCGGTAAGCGTCTTCTACTGGAGTAAGCTGGATCGCGGTGTACACATTTGTCACCTGTGTGTGTAGGTGAGCGCCTATACCATATTCTATAGCATACATTGTACATAGCTTATTGAGCTCGGTGTAGTTCAAAGATAACCCTTTATTGATGAAGTAAGGTATCTTTTCTAGGGGGATTACATCATCAGCGGAGGTGACATCAGTGTGGGCATCCACATACTTGGCTAGCTCCGATTCCTCTTCGGCTACCCCCTGTGTGAACGAAGACTGAGAGGATGACCTGGGAAGCTTGATTGTCAGTAGTTCAGTTGACGGGGCAGAGCATGGAGTTGTTGGCAGACTAGCGATCCCTAGTTTGGCACTCGAGGTGGAGCGAGGAGTGGCCAGTTTGCTGGAAGTGTCAGACCTTGCGTCGGGGTGACGACCCTTCTTGGGAAGGCGTATCGTCAGTGGCCTATCGGAGGGATTGAGCTTCTTCGTTTGGGGTTGACTGACTCTCGGCAGTCTGATTGTCAGTGGCCCCGTTGTGGGTCTCGGCACCTGGCCGGACCTTGGCAGCCGGATTATCATCTGCTCTTCTTGTGTCGAGAGGCTGATCGCGTCCTTCCGCAGGGTGGCAGTAAGGGGTGTGGACCTGCCTGGCTTGCGAGCTTGGAGGTGGATCGTCAGGGGTCCTTCTGATCCTGTAGCTGTCTCGGTATGAGTTTGTACGTCTCCTTCATCAAGGTGCCTCTTCGACTTTTCGTATAGGCAGAAGTCTGAGTAGTAGGATTCAACCCCTTTGAAGGGATCGATATCAGCAAATTCTGTCTTCACGAAGCCGTGTTTGTCGACATATTTGAAGCACTGGTGTAGCGTGGAAGGTACGATCATATAATCGTGAATCCATGGACGCCCCAAGAGGATGTTGTAAGAAGTGTCTGCATCTATGACGTAGCAGGTGACTTCGGATTGGAGGTCGCCAATTTGACACTTCAGACGAATCTTCCCAATAGGGTAGCTCCTGCCCGAATTGAAACCACTGATGGCGGTGCTTGTAGGTGTTAGGCGATGCATTGGGATGCGGAGATGATGTAGCAAGCCCTTCGGGATGATGCTTATGGAAGAGCCAGGATCTATGTGCATCCGATCCATCTTCACGTCGCCGATGTATCCCGTGTAGTATAGTGGGCGATCATGTAGGTTGGTTTTGATGAGCATGTCCTGCGGAGTGAAGACGATATTGGGCATTACTCCCGTGCAGGCACTGTCTTGGAGATCCACGGGTGAGTCCTCCCCGGTGAGGTTGGATTGAGCCAGATAGGCATCGGCATTTTGGAGTGCTTTGCTCAATACAATACGAACGTCCTTGGAGAGTCTTAGGAGTTCGTACAGTGACAATTTAGCCGGAGTGTTAGCCAATTGTTCTAAGATGTCAAAGTTGTAGGGCCTTTCTAGCCCTTGGGCTGCGTCTTTTCGGAGAGATTTGTCGAAGCGAGTCTCCTTCGGCCTAGGCTTGTCGGTCGTTGAAGGCTGAGCCGGTCCCAGAGCATCAGTTGTAGTGGGTTGATGATTTTCAGCTGGATTGTCAACCACAGGTTGGGATTGCGCTCCGGACCGTGTGACGACGGCTGTAGCTTCCTCGTTGTCTGCTGAGATTGTGTGGCAGGTCCTGATTTTTCTACTCTTCTTTCTGTTGGTGGGAGATAGTGTGGGCCGAGTCACTTCTGATACCAAGTCTGGATGGACCCACATGACCTCCCCTCGTGAGGTGGTGAGAGGTACTAGACCAGCGGCCTGTTCCCGGGGAGGTGGAATATTGGTAATCTCCATTGTCGCCAGAGGGACGGGGATTACCCCGTCTTGAGTCTCCGTCGGAGGGAAGCTGTCGAATTGTACGGATACCATATTGGCTGCTACGGTTACCTCTTCGAAGTCGATGGCCAGAGCGTTCGAATCGATGAGGCTTTGGATGTACCGTTTTAGTTGGTAACAGTCGTGTGTAGCGTGGTATACATAACGGTGGTAATGGCAGAACTTTGGGTTCTCCAGATCAGCAGGCCGAGGCTCCCGTCTTGGTGGAGGAAGCTGAATTCTATCTCCTTGTATGAGCACGTCCAAGATAGGCTTGACGTGGCCGTCTTCGAAGGAGTAATCGATTTGTGGCCATTGTTTGTCTGCGAGCTTCGGCTCAGGTTTTTGTGTTGTATCGGCCACCATAGCCTGCTTCCCCTTGCTGTCCCGATTGTTGGAGGGGTTACCCCCGTTATCGTTGTTGGGACGCTTGCCCTTGCTTTCTCCTTCCGAGATGTGCAATCCCAGTTGGCGAGCCTTCTTCAGTCATTCTTCGGCGCTTGTGGCGCTGATAATGAAGGCCTTCCAATCTTTGAATTGACTTTCGCCCATCCAGAGGCTGATTGTTGGAAGCAGTCTCTTTTGGCAGATCTCAATCAAAAAGGAATCTGGATTTCCGGAGGACAGCTTCATGGCGGTCTGGCGGAACCGCTCGATGTAGTTTCTTGTCAACTCCTTCTCCCCTTGGACGACGTCCATGAGAGTGGACATAGTGACGTCCTGTCCTACTTCGTAGAATCGCTCCAAGAACAGACGCTTGAAGCCGGTGAAGGAGTGGATGCAGTTGTCCGGCAGATTGTGGTACCAATCGAAGGTGACTCCTTCCAATGCCCCAATGAATAAGCGAGTGAGGATAGCATCATCATGGAGCAGATGGTCGGTGGTGACCTCGAAGTAAGTGATGTACCGACTTGCTGAGGTCTTGCCATCATATGGGTTGATATTGAACGGCTTATATTTTGGCGGGAATAGAACATCCCTCCATTCAGCAGGGTATGGTTGCCGTATCCTGAGATCTTGAGCATTTTCTCGGGCATGGAACATGGCTCGGAGCTCCTGGACCTCTCTCCTTACTTCTCGGGTCTCGTCTGTAGCGGTAGGGGCTGTTACTTCGAGAGGATTATTGCCCGGGTTTGGTGCCGCTGAGTTCGAATCTATATTGACCGCAGGGCCCGTGCTTGTTTGACCAGGAGTTCCTCCTTGTAGAGTTGGCAGGGCCGCTTTAATTTCGTCTACAGACTTGACCAAAGCAAGTAATATGGCTTCGAGATTGTCGATGCGCTGGCGATCATTGGAACCACCTTGATTGCTGTCCGTCATGAATACCGTCCTTACGTGAGGAGTGATGGAAGGAACGGTAGAAGATGTGCCCTCCGAGCCGTACCCGTGTACCGGGAAGTCATCGGGATATGTGGGAATATTGTCTTCTGGTTCGGACTCGGAGGGAGCAGTACCCCCAGCCTCAGAGTTTACTTCGTCTTGAGAGTCACGGGTGTCCTCGGGGACATCGGTGCCTGTCGTACCTGATGGGAGAATCGCTTCCCCGGGCTCGGCTCCTTGAAACATTGGATTGTTGCGGATGTTCGGAGGAGGGCTACCCCCAACCCCCAACGATGTGGATGATGAATTTCCCACTGCAGCAGATTTTGTTTTTGAACGGGTGTGTTGGAATACTCCGATGGAAGACAACCGTTTAGACGACAGTTTCTTAGCTGTAGTGGTTGATATCTTGGGACTGGAGATGCTTGTCTTTTTTCTCCTCCTTTCGGCAGGGACCTTCTGAGCGGAATTGCAGGAGACTACCGGAGGTGCCTCATCTTCTGAGCTCGGATGCTGTAGTCTTTGGAAGACGGATGGCCGATCTTCCGTCATTGCTGCATTGTTGCAACAGCAGTTGACGATGATTTGGGTACAGCGATGTCCAAGCGAGGACTCTTTGCATGCTGATACTCCTCCTCTTTCCTTGCGTTTGTGGAGGATCGCCTCCCGCAAGTCAGAAGAACCACTCTGTCCGTTTGCCGTCGGAGGCTGGACTCGAGCGGTTGTATACAACTTCCCATCCGAGGCCCGTGTGATAGTCAACGGGACGTCCCGATAGTCAGAGGTTGGGACAGCTGACTGGGCCTGATGAGCCCGCGCTGCCCTAGACTTCCTTCTTTTAGCACTTGCGGGTGCGTAATAGGAGGAGTCCAAGTTGAATGCCACAGAGTCTGGCTTATCATCCAGAGAACCATCAGGGTCAGGACCGTATGAGAGACGGTCGAAGACTGATCGAGAGAAGCGTGGAACAGACGCTATGCGGCTAGAGTTGGGTACCGTGTAGGCTGTCTGCATGCGGTTGTCTTCTGCTGTTGGATGAGTTGTTTTTGAGCGGCTAGGAGTCACGACCGTGCAGGCTAGCCGCATGCGGTTGGCAATTGTGGCCACATGGGTTTTCTGCAAGCGATTGACTCCCATAGCCGCATGTGTTTCATCCATGTGATTGGCGACTGTAGCCGCATAAGCCATGCGGCTGACAGATGTGACCGCATAATTTTTCTTCATACGGCTAGCGGATGTGGCCGCATGAGCTTTTTCCATGCGGCTAGCACCCTTATGCGGCTCGGTTCGCGTAGAGTTCCTCTTTGCCCCTGCAAGTCCAGCATCATAGTGTTTTCTTCTGCCGGACTTGGGGACAGCAGAGTTGTCTACGGTCTGAAGTGGGGCCGCAGAAGAGTCCTTCTCGCCGTCTTGAGCAACAGAGGGTATCCCGTCGGGGGCTTGGGGAGGAGCAAATAATTTTGGCCTCCACTCTCTGTGAGCCTTTGTCGTGCGGGTACGCTTCTGAACCGGGCCAGCGCTTCCTTCGTAGAGCATCTCTTCAAACGCCTGTTGGTCGAAGTGGACGACCATCTTTTGTTACGTGGAGCCAAGTTTGGCTGCATCCGACTGCGTCACCAACTCCTCAGCCATAGAAAAGTTTGTCCCCAGCAGAGTCGCCATCGTGTTTGCCATTGATTGTAAAAGTACAGAACAGTTTTATGGGAGGACTGAACTTTAGACTCACAATACAAACTCGCTTGTACAAAGAAAGCCTAGGAACGAAAATCTAGGTACAGCAGTCTAAGTACAATTATTTATTTTAGATTCTGGGGGGTGACGATAGAGGCTCGGGAAGGCGACGCCAGCCCTGCCTTACTCCTTGGACGATCGGTATGTAACCTTGGCTCCTGTGAGAAGATGGTTGGCGTTGATGAAGAAATGCTCTTCTTGCTCCTCTGTTGCTCTTCTGGCTTCTCTCTCTCTGTGTATTTTCTCTCTGATTATTAGGGGGAAGCTCTCTGTGTATCTTTCTCTGATAATGTATGTCTCACAAGGGAATGGCACCTTGCTATTTATAATAGTGGGGGCATCATTAGGGTTTGGATGATTGCCCATTCTCGAAGTGGCGGCGACCTGGTAAATGATCAATCTGGACCATTAATCTTGAGCATAAAGGATCTGGGCCACTAATAAGGGTAGCACTAAATCTTTTGAATAATTAATGCTGATTGCTTTAAATCTTCATGATTGATTGTATAGCTAGGATCTCTCACCACGTGTCCCATTGGTTTGATTATGAATGATATGACCTGATCCCATTAATTATGAGGATATGGTCATTGGGATCTGGTAAATCTTTGTATCTCATAATCATCTTTGCTGCCAGCTGTCATTGAATCTCTGTCACGTGTCTTGATGATAGACTCTGCCAAAGTCGTATGACATCCATGAACCGCATGAGACAGCGTCTCGGCGAACCGCATAGGTATAGCATTTGTGAGCCGCATGAGATGGTTCCTTGGTGAACCGCATAAGGGTAGTAACTGCGAGCCGCATGGGATGGCTTTTTGGTGAGCCGCAGGAAGACGATCCTTGCCAGCCGCATGAAGCTGTTCTTCACTGGAGCCGCATGGGAGTAGCCACGTGTCAATCTCGAATCGCGTCAGAGATTTTCTCCTATTTCCCAAGAGTCTGTCATTATGGCAGGGCCATTATGATACTTTATGTCAGAGCCATCAGCTGTCAAATCATGACAGAGCATTAAATAGACAGACTGCTCGATGGCCAGCTGTGTGAAGGAGTCTTCGTGGGTACACGTGGCATTTGAGGCGCATATCTCCGTGAGCCACATGTACTTTTGAACCACATGCGGCTAGGTAACTCTTTGAACCGCAGGACTGTCCCTATGCAAGCCGCATGGACTCTCCTGTCCGAGCCGCATGAGACTAAGAGTCTCTCTGAACCCCATGGGACTGCTCCTGTATGAGCCGCATGGGGTTCTCCTGTTCTGAGCCGCATAGATCATCGTTCTGATATTTTCCATGCTTCTACAATCACATGCAATATTGTGTCAAGTGTTCTAAGGCCTAACATGCAAAGTATGAGCACCCGAAACTGGATATCGGCACCCGAAACTGATTCAGACGCAAAGTATTGATTCACGACCATAAATAGGATACAATAATATATGCACAAGAGAGTAACATAGAAAAACTAAAATATGGACTGGCAAGGTACACTTGTCTGTCACTGGTTGTCGCAAAGCGATCTGTCCCACATCCTCATCTGGCAATGCTGCGGATCTTGAGTTTCTTGACAATTAATACTTAATTTAAATGCTAACTTTTCCAACCTCAATTATTATAAAATACAAACTTATACACAATTATCAAAACTGTCTTGGTGATCGTCCCGTTTGGCCATATGGACAAAACAGTAATTTTCTAGCAAAATGGATTCCATCTGAGGTCTAATTTGCACCAAAAATGTGCTAAGTCTAAAGTCCTCTAAATTAATCATATAATAGGTCAAACAAATTCTAATTGACATTAAGAACCCAACGGTATATCCTGTTGTGGATTCTGAGGAGCCAGTCAAAAAATCTCTAGACTAGTTGATTCATGGAGCCTGCGATACGGCGATTCGTCGACTGTTACAGAATCGAACAAAACTTGACTCATAGAACATGTCCGATGTTGCGAGTCTAATGTTACAAGTTTCATTGCGATCTGAAGAGCGAGCGCAAAATAGTTGAGTAAACTAGAAATAGGCCGATACGAGATTTTTCGACGGACACGGAGTGATTCCGGCGCGTACAAACGTTCAAATCATCCACGTCCGTAATCACAATTTGCACCTTTCAATGTAAATGTCATGTACCTTCGTGGCCTAGTTTGGCGGGATGCACCCCGCATCACAAATTTATGGGTTTTAAAAACTAGTTTTTTCCTAACTTTACACGTATTTAATTTCTTGTACAAAGCAATTATTAAAAACTATCAACTTGAGTTTTATTGTCCTATATGTTTTCATCTACTTTCATTCAGAAAGTTCGTCAATACGACAAACGGTTTGATAGTTATGTGTACGTAAAGTCGTGTCAGTGGACTGAAATTGAACATACTGTTTATTATGTTTTTTGTCCGACTTTAAGTCGATGCAACTTCCAACACATAGCGAATAAAATTATTCCAAATGAAGGCCATTGAAGACGGTTACATAATGATCGCATAGGAACAAACGGCTCAGAAAACAATCAAACGTAGAGGGAGAAATCTTACTTGAACGTAGGAGTGCTGGAATATTGTTGCGCGTGGTTCGGGTGCTGTTCAATCGGCCGGTCAACGGTTGGCCGACGGTCGACATCGTTCTGGAGGCGACGGCGATGTGGATGGTCTGTCCAGGGAGTAGGGAAAAGAGAGGATGGGGTATTGGTAGGAGTTTTGCTTTGAATTTATATATATATATATATATATATATATATATATATATATATATATATATATATATATATATATATAACAAAAGGAAATTTATAGGAATGGGAAAGGTTGGTTTGGAAGTTATAAAATAGTAGAGGATGGGAGAGAAGTTATTAGAAAATATATGAGGGGTTGGATGGAAAGTTACAGCAGGAAAGAATAGGAGGGGTCGGGTGGGAAGTTTCTTTCCTTCCTTGATTTTTTTTTCTTTGTTTTCTTTCTTTCCTTTTTTCAACATTTTACTTTAGTAATTATTTATTAAGTAAATATTTATATATACAACACTACTAAAATTTTCTATATTATAAATTTAATTTATAACCCAATCATTTGGTATTTATAAATACCTATAAATTATTATTATAAATAAATAAATATATATATAATATATATATATATATATATATATATATATATATATATATATATATATATATATATATATATATATACCAAAACCTCTTAACTTAATTCATATCAAGGCGCAAAATGCCGAAGCCTTTACAAGTAAGCGTAAAAGTAAGACAGACACGAACAAGAAAGAAGGCAGGCGTCCAATCCATGGACAAAAGTCAGGAGAGCAAAGACCGCCAGAAGTCCTCTTGGCCGTGTTTGCAGTGTCTGCTAACATTGTAAGTTTGACGGAGAACCTCCCGGATAAGTTGGTTGGATGAATATTGATGGCCCTTGTATCTAAATTTGTTGCGGTTCTTCCAGATGGCCCACGTGATGGCGGCTGCAACGATCTGGTGGCCGTAAGAGGCATTAGCCCAACTGGCCATAAGATCGTTGAAGCTCCCACCGTCCTGGACCAGTCTGCAATGGTGAGAGAGAGCTGTCCAAACCCTTGCAGGTAAGTCACCCGAGTACAAAATGTGGTCAACCATTTTTGATTGTCTCACCGTGCAGCAATGACACACAGATGCTAAACTGAAGTCGATGGTATTGAGAGCGTCGTCGGTGAGGAACTTCATACGAAACGCTCTCCACATAAGAAAGGACCATTTTTGGGGAATACAAGACTGCCAGAAAGATCCAATGATAGGGAAGGCACCCCAGTGCCACGAATAACACTTTTGGCCGATGCGACCGAGAAGGATCCGTTGGCCGCAATAGACCACTGTAGAATGTCAGGTTTCGTTCTGATCTTCAGCCCAACATCGAGAAGCGTAGTTGCGGCCTCTTCCCCTACCCATTCACGAACCCTATCCCAGTTCAAGTCTTCCAAGGAATCCCACAGCTCCATGATCGTACTGTGGGTAGGAAAAGCCGATAAATGGGGAAGGAGATCATCCCCGGCCCAACGTTCAAAGAATAAAGTTGATTCTTCCAATCCCAGCAGGAGATGGATCAGGGGCTCAGCTAGGCTCCGACCATGAAGGATGCGCCGCCATGACGCGGAGGATCTGCAGTTGAAATCAGCAGCGGACGGATGAATGTGCTTGAAATATCTGGCCTTCATGAACCGTGTCCACAAATTTTTGCTCACTCGGAGCTTCCACCACAACTTCATCGAGCAAGCATCAACGACATACGAAAGCCTACAAAATCCAAGGCCTCTCATATCAGTGGATCTGGCCATGGTATCCCAACTCGCCAAATGATGCTTGTCCTTACCGTCACAGTGACCCCAGAAGAAGCTGGTAAAGAGATTTTCAATGGAGATAAGAACCTTCTTAGGGAGGAGCAGGCGGCTAAGGTGTATATGGGGATAGATGAGAGCACATGTTGAATTAGAATCATCTTTCCGCCAGGCGATAATGTAGCATTATGCTACCCTCACCCACCAGCCCTTCAAAGATTCCCACGTTGGATCTGCCGTACACCAACGGGCATCCTAAGTAGTAGAAAGGTGGATACGCCACAGAAAAGGAAGTAATATTGGTAAGAGTTGAGGTGTGATCTCTGTTGGTCTTGTGGTGGACGTAGATGACGCTCGTGCTGCTAATGACACACTGACAGAGCATCTGGCGTATCTCTACAGCGTGTTGTGAACTACCTTCACAGACCCGATGTCTCCAGAGGAGAAAATGAGGATATCATCAGCATATGCCAGGTGGGTTATGATTGGGCAACCACTAATGGTGTGTAAATGCTGGAAATTCGGAGAGCCCACCATTTTGTTCAGATTTCTGCTCAGAGCTTCCGCGGTGATAATGAAGATGGTGGAAGATAAAGGATCCCCTTGTCTGACATCGTGAATAGATTTGAAAAGCCTTCAGCTTGACCGTTAATAACCATGGAGAACCACGAATTACTAATCGATCTCCACACGATGTTGGTCCAGCTTTTCGAAAACTCGAAGGCCCTGAAAACCCAAATCACGAATAGCCAGTCTAGCCTATCATACGCTTTCTCCATGTCCAGTTTGATAGCAATATTTCCACCCCTAGCTGGAAATTTCATGCATGTGATCATTTCCTGAGCCATCAGAATGTTGTTAAGATGTTACGGCCACGAACAAAGCCGCTCTGCTCTTCGAAAATAATTTTGGGGAGGATCTCGATCATACGATTGGCAATAATTTTGGAGATGATTTTGTTAGTGAAGGTGCACAGGCTTATATGACGGAAGTCTTTAAAGGTCTCTGGGTTTTCCTATTTGGGGATAAGAATCAGGTTAGCACAGAAAATAATCTGGGGTACCTGGCTCCTTGGAAAAACACGATGACCGCCTCGTGGATATCCAACTTGATGATGTCCCAACATGTTCTAAAGAAAACACCAGTGAATCCGTTAGTTCCAGGGCACTGTGCCCGTCTAGGGCCCAAACTACATCTTTGACTTCACATTTGGAAGGAAGGAGCTCCAGCTGGGTGTTGTCTCTGTCGTCAATCGGGCGGGGGATAACTGTAGTACCCCGTCCATACATCGTGCCCGGTTTTCGTCCACGGGGTGCACAAAAAAGAAATACTGTCGCTATCGATTCGGTCGGGACCGATAGGTCAGAATCGGCCGAGTCGATCGAACGGGAACGGTTGAATTAAGATCCATTCCATGTTATGGAATGGTTTCTTCGGAACCAAGTCCCATATTCAGCGGGTTGCGCCTCGAGGATTGGCACTGCGGCTGAGTCGGGAGAGACCTCCCGTTGCTCTGATTTTTATGTCGTACTTGAATTGGCTTTGGCTTTGGTTTTTGTGAATGCGCTTTTCGTGAATATTTTCCGAATGAGTTTTCGTGACTTGCGTTTTCGAGCTTCGCATTCATATCAAATTTCCTCGAATTATACAGTGTTCTAATCAGTTGCTTATGCGATTGCAGGTGATCGCGTAGGCGACGTCAGCGCAGCCAACCGCTCGCTCGCTTGAAGTAAGGCTAAGGCGAGTGGCTGACCTCCTTCGTCTTGTCCCTCTACTTCAAAACTCAATATGAATGCTTGTCATAATAGTGTAGAATCGAAAAAATTGTGGCACGATTCTTCATGAAACACTTGCAATCAAACTGTCGATTCTGAAAACGAAAAACATGTTTTCTTATACAAATCCACTTAGCCTATACAAAACAATGAATGAATCGATTAACGTTTATCGCAACGATACAGCTAAGGAAGCAAAATCGACTAAGTCTAAAAGAAAACGGTCATTGGACAACTTGTCGACAAGGTGAAGTTTCCTCGAATGGTTGCCTAGGCCAAGGGACCAATTCGGCCTGGGAGGAACGAGTGTAGCAGTGCCAACCCTTCATCGGCGCGAGTTATGCGGGCACTTTCGCACAGGGCTCGCTACCCGACGTGAAAGGGGCATCGTCTAACCAGTGCTATAGTCCGCAATGGCTTGACATTGCCAGTGGCCTGAATACCCTTTAACTGCTTAACAGGTGTATGGGACACGGGATGAATATAATAGTTGCTTAATGATATACAGTTTCACATGCTTGCCTCAAAACATGTTAACATGCAAATCGAACAGAATGGTTAGAAAGATCATTAAAATAGCTAGCTAACATATTTACGAAACTTCTTGAATCAAATGCAGAGCTTGGATTTAATTAGCCATTCACCAGTACATGTGTTTCGTGCTGATTCTCGCTCTTTGCAGGTCCCACGAACCAGGAAGAACGCGCCAGCTAGCTCGGTAGCGTTCGTAATTTTGAAGCTTCGGCCGTGCGTCGAAGACTCTCTCTGCGACTCCACTTTTGAAGGCTCTCGACAGTCCAAGGAAGATGACTCAGCGTCCCTCCTATCCAGGTCACTAGAGTACTTTGTGTATATTGAGGGATGTGTGCAATGTATGGAACGACTATCTCATCGGCACTCTTTTATAATCGAGTCATGTTGTAGCCCGTGCGGCAATGAGTCTTGTATCGGAGTCTTTAAGAGACGTTCGTTATCAATAAAGATCAAGTTTCCTTTACTTATTATGTGAATCAATTTGTCTACGTACTCTCTTAGATCTCGTGTCTCGGATTACCTTATGACTAGGCCTTGTGCGATCGCAAATTACGTTCGTACGGCATTACGCCCGGGGGATGACTATCGATTCGACGGAATCGGGGCATGACATAATGGTATCAGAGCACGGCTTTACATCCTTGGCCTCTAGTGTCGAGTTCTAGTCTCCAACCGTTGACCTCGTGTCGATGAGAAGACTTGTTCCATACGCGGAACCCAGGACATTTTCTGAAACTAACGAGAGTTGCCTTTTCTTTTTCCCTGCAGTTATGGGAGCTCAGGCGGAAGACGAGACGAGCGCTTCCAGCGGCTCGAGTGCTTCTAGACCCGAGTATTCCGTCAACCCAACGGGAATGACATCTACTGTAGCCGGACCTTCCGGCGACCCGATGCAACGTCTGCTGCAGATGCTTGAAATGCAGCAACGTCAAAATGAGCTCCATCGTCAGCAAGCGGAGGCTCGTCAGACTCAATTTGAGAATCAGTTCGAGGCTCAATTCAAGCTGCAGCAGCAGTAGCTGAATACCCTCCAGTAAATCGTACAATCGGTCGTGGACAACAACAACAATTCAACGATGACACCTGCCGTGACCCAGCCTGCGGTTCGATCCAGCGAAGCTGAACCAGAGGCGCCCATGCTCTCACCTGCAGCACCGAGAAGTTCTAACTTCGACGTGTCAAAATTCACGAAAAGCTGCCACACTTCCTTCAACGGCACAGAAGATCCCTCCGTGGCGATCGACTGGTTGGAGGAGCTGGAAGACAAGTTCGAGCTTCTGGGTGTCGAGGACTCGAAGAAAGTCGTATGTGCTCAACTTTTACTTCGAACGAACGTGCACGATTGGTGGGCTGTGCAGAAGCGGGCTATTCGACGTGAAGACGAGACGGCGGCGATCTCATGGGCGACATTCAGAAATGCGTTCGAGAACGAATATCTTTCTGCAGCCGTGCGACAAGAAAAAAAAACGAGTTTATGCAGTTGACACAAGGGAATATGACTGTACGATAATATATGGCCAAATTCAATAAACTGGCCAAGTTTGCTGGAGACTATTTACCTACCACTGTAAGTCGAGCAAAACGATTTGTAGTGGGCCTGCGTTCCACTATCCGTGCTCATGTCTCGGTGCCAGAATACAAAACTGTGGGCGAGGCACTCAACCACGCCATCCGTCTGGAGTCCGAGTATCCTTCTACTACTACCGGCATTGTTCACTTTAATAACAAACACCATAGTAATGCGGGAGGCAACAACGTACATAAGCGTCAATATCGCGACAACCACACGAAGGAACGGATGGTCTGCAATTTCTGTCACAAGGACGGGAGCCTGGATACTAAGTGTCGACTTAAGCACAGAGTATGTTTTGCGTGCGACAAAAAAGATCACCTCGTAAGGTACTGCCCGGAATCTACGCCGAACCAACGCCTCCCGCAACATCAACAAAACCGAGGCCAAGCACCTTGGGCTCCACCGACCGTATAACAGAATGGCCAAGACCGTCGCCCCAATGCTCAGGGCCGCATCTACGCCATGACTCGGGACGAACCGTTTGCATCTGATACAGTCGTGACAGGTATACTGCAATTCAATAATATACCTGCTCGTGTATTGTTTGATTCAGGTGCCACGCATAATTTTATATCGGCGGAATTTGCCGCCGAGCACAAATTTTCCTTGACACCACTGGGCCTCGACCTCACTGTTAACGTACCGTCGGGCATGCCACTACTTACAAATTTAGTCAGCGAAGATAGAATCATCTGTATAGGTGGTCAAAAGGTCAGTCTCGATGTGATAGTTCTAAATATTAAGGACTACGATATCATTCTATGGATGGATTGGCTCGGTCCGTGCAACGCAACCATAGACTGCGCTGAAAAGAATGTCACGTTCTGCATACCTGGAGTGCCTGAATTTTGCTACTCGTGTGGTGAGGCATCGCCGACCTGCATGGTGATCTCCGCAATATCTGCTCGACAGATGCTGCATTCCGGGTGCGAAGCTATCTAGCTTCCGTTCGAGACATGCGATAGGATGGTGCAAATGCGGGTCAGACCGACGTTGTGGCAGAATTCCCTGATGTGTTCCCGGACGAGCTGCCCGGCATGCCGCCCGATCGAGAGATTGAGTTCACTATCGATACCTTCCCCGACACTCGACCGATCTCAAAAGCCCCGTACAGAATGGCCCCTGCAGAGCTTAAAGAACTCAAGGTGCAGTTACAAGAATTGTTCGACAAGGGATTCATCCGACCCAGCGTCTCGCCCTGGGGAGCGCCCGTGCTGTTTGTCAAGAAGAATAATGGCTCTATACGTCTTTGTATCGACTACCGCAAGCTGAATAAAGCCACCGTCCGGAACAAATACCCCTTGCCCCGCATAGACGATCTGTTTGATCAGCTTCAAGGAGCCACGGTGTTCTCTAAAATTGATCAGCGTTCGGGTTACCATCAACTCAAGATCAAGCCGGACGATGTGCCGAAGTCTGCCTTTCGTACTCGATACGGCCATTACGAGTTCCTGGTAATGCCGTTCGGCCTAACGAATGCCCCTGCCGCTTTCATGGATTTAATGAATCAGGTGTTCCGACCATTCCTCGATAAGTTCGTAGTAGTCTTTATCGACGATATACTCGTCTACTCGAAGAATAGGCAGCAGCACACTGAGCATCTGCGGACCGTGCTTCAGACCCTTCGAGAAAATCAACTATACGCGAAGCGAAGCAAATGTGAATTTTGGCTTAGCAGCGTCGCATTCCTTGGACACATCATTTCTGCTGAAGGTATTGCGGTCGACCCAAAGAAAGTTGAAGCCGTTGTCGATTGAAAACGACAAGCGTCCGTCGGCGAGATTCGAAGTTTCCTTGGCTTAGCAGGATACTACCGACGCTTCGTAAAAGACTTTGCGAAGATCGCATCGCCTCTGACTCGCCTCACCCAGAAAGGAGTCGCATTTGAATGGTCAGACGACTGCGAAGCTGCATTCCAAGAGTTGAAGCAAAGGCTCGTCTCGGCCCCGATACTCGTACTTTCGGAAGGGACTGAGGGTTTCCAGATATTTAGCGACGCGTCCGGTCAGGGCTTGGGGTGTGTGCTGATGCAGCAGAACAAGGTGATATCTTTTGCTTTCCGACAGCTAAAGCCGCACGAGAAGAACTATCCCACGCATGACCTAGAGTTAGCAGCGATTGTGTTCGTATTGAAATTGTGACGCCACTCTCTCTATGGCATGGCGTGCACGATCTATACCGATCACAAGAGCCTCAAGTATCTATTCACGCAGAAGGAACTGAACTTGCGGCAAAGGCGCTGGCTGGAACTAATCAAAGATTACGACTTGACTATCGACTATACGCCGGGAAAGGGAAATATTGTGGCGGATGCCTTGAGTCAGAAGTACATTGCCTCGTTATCTATCTACCCCAGACTGCTATGTGACCTATAAGAGATGGGCATCGAGCTCCGAGTCAAATTCCGAAATGTGCAGTTGGCAAAGTTGCAGTTAGAGGCGAGCTTGCTTGATAAGATCAAGACCGCTCAGACGAACGATCCATACCTGAAGAAAGTGCGAGAGCTAATCTCGACGGGTAGGACGACCGACTTTACGGAAGACGAAACCGACGTGCTTCGATTGAAGGGTAGGTTATGCGTTTCGGACGATTCAGAACTCAGAAAGGAGATACTATCGGAGGCGCACTATACGAAATACACTTTGTATCCCGGTAGTACGAAGATGTACAAGGACCTCCGCACAAACTTCTGGTGGCACGGGATAAAAAGAGATGTGGCACTCTTCGTGTCGCAATGCATGGCCTGTCAGTAGGTGAAAGCTGAGCACCAGTACGACTTGACTATCGACTATACGCCGGGAAAGGGAAATATTGTGGCGGATGCCTTGAGTCGGAAGTACATTGCCTCATTATCTATCGACCCCAGACTGCTACGTGACCTATAAGAGATGGGCATCGAGCTCCGAGTCAAATTTCGGAATGTGCAGTTGGCAAAGTTGCAGTTAGAGGCGAGCTTGCTTGATAAGATCAAGACCGCTCAGACGAACGATCCATACCTGAAGAAAGTGCGAGAGCTAATCTCGACGGGTAGGACGACCGACTTTACGGAAGACGAAACCGACGTGCTTCGATTGAAGGGTAGGTTATGCGTTTCGGACGATTCAGAACTCAGAAAGGAGATACTATCGGAGGCGCACTATGCGAAATACACTTTGTATCCCGGTAGCACGAAGATGTACAAGGACCTCCGCACAAACTTCTGGTGGCACGGGACGAAAAGAGATGTGGCACTCTTCGTGTCGCAATGCATGGCCTGTCAGCAGGTGAAAGCTGAGCACCAGAGACCGGACGGGGAGATGCAGAATCTGACGATTCCAGAATGGAAGTGGCAGTACGTGTGCATGGATTTCATTGTTGGTCTGCTGAAGACGCCGCGGGGAAATGATGCTATCTGGGTCATCGTCGATCGATTAACAAAGTCAGCATATTTTATTGCCATCAAAGTTACTTGGAGCGTTGATCGCCTGGCGCAGATATATCTTGATGAGATAGTACGGCTGCACGGAGTTCCAGTATCCATCGTCTCTGATCGGAATTCATGGTTCATGTCGCGATTCTGGAGTAGCCTTCAGTCGGTGCTGGGTACCAAGTTGCAGTTCAGCTCAGCTTACCATCCTCAGACCGACGGCCAAATGGAGCACGTCAATCAGATCCTCGAAGACATGCTACGACTCTGCGCAATTGACTTCAAATCAAGCTGGGACAATCATCTACCTCTGGCCAAATTTGCATACAATAATAGCTATCAATCCAGCATTCAAATGGCGCCGTATGAAGCCTTGTACGGGCGCAAGTGCCGATCACCCATTTGCTGGGACGAAGTCGGAGAGCGGCAGATTTTTGGTCCGGAACTGGTAGAACAGACCGTACAGAAAATTCCGCTCATTCGGGAAAGATTAAAGACGGCGCAGAGTCGTCAGAAAGCTATACGGACGTTCATCGTCACCCCCTCGAGTTTCAAGTCGGCGATCACGTATTTCTTAAAGTGTCGCCCATGCGTAGAGTTACTCGGTTCGAAGCGAAGGGAAAATTGAGTCCGAGATTCATTGGGCCGTTCAAAATACTCGAGCGGGTCGCCCCAGTGGCCTATAAAATTGCCCTACCGCCGGCGCTCAAAAGTGTACACAACGTCTTCCACGTCTCCCAGCTGCGGAAGTATGTGCACGACCCTAGCCACGTGGTAGATTTTGGCCAGCTGGAGCTAAAGTCAGACTTATCCTACGTTGAAGAGCCAGTTCAAATCTTAGAACGCAAGGATAAGTTGCTGCAAAATTGAGCGATCCCTCTCGTCTGTGTCCTCTAGAAGAACCACTCGGTCGAAGAGTCAACATGGGAGCTTGAATCGGAGATAAAGGAGAAATTTTCTTCATTGTTCTCGTAGAGGTAGGTTCCATCTTTAAGTGTCGAGGACGAAACTTTTTATTAGTTGGTTATGGTGTAGTGCCCCGTCCCTACATCGTGCCCCATTTCCGTCCACGGGGTACGCGAGAAAGAAATACTGTCGCTATCGATTCGGTCGGGACCGATAGGTCGGAATCGGCCGAGTCGATCGAACGAGAACGGTTGAATTAAGATCCATTCCATGTTATGGAATGGTTTCTTCGGAACCAAGTCCCATATTTAGCGGGTTGCGCCTCGAGGATTGGCTCTGCGGCTGAGTCAGGAGAGACCTTCCGTTGCTCTGATTTTCATGCCGCACTTGAATTGACTTTGGCTTTGGTTTTCGTGAATGCGCTTTTCGTGAATGTTTTTCGAATGAGTTTTCGTGACTTGCGTTTTCGAGCTTCGCATTCATATCGAATTTCCTTGAATTATACAGTGTTCTAATCAGTTGCCTAGGCGATTGCAGGTGATCGCGTAGGCGACGTCAGCGCAGCCAACCGGTCGCTCGCTTGAAGTAAGGCTAAGGCGAGTGGCTGACCTCCTTCGTCTCGTCCTTCTACTTCAAAACTCAATATGTGAAGTAAATGAATGCTTGTCATAATAGTATAGAATCAAAGAAATCGTGGCACGATTCTTCACGAAACACTTGCTATCAAACTGCCGGTTTTGAAAACGGAAAACGTGTTTTCTTATACAAATCCACTTAGCCTATGCAAAACAATGAATGAAACGATTAACGTTTATCGCAACGATACGGCTAAGGAAGCAAAATCGACTAAGTCTAAAAGAAAACGGTCATTGGACAACTTGACGACAAGGTGAAGTTTCTTCGAACGGTTGCCTAGGCCAAGGTGTAGTGCCCCGTCCCGCAAAGTCAATCGGAGGAATCGAAACGCCGACGGCGTTCGGACTTAGACTTGCAACGGCCACTCGAAGACAACGCTCGGTCAAGGCGACCGCTCGCTCAGGTGGGGTAGTTTCGCTGAACTTGCCTCATCTTTGCCTTCACATAATAAAACGCATATTTTCAACTTGCACAATAGGCTTGAAAATAAAAGAAACGAATCTACATAGCTAAGGGAATAATCCCGACGGGTCGAAATGAGTTAGAACATGGAAAACGTCCCACGGCCGGCCTAGAGTTGGTGCACGGCGTGCTTTGAAAATGACACTCAGCCCTTCGTCCCGTGGCTTGGGAGAAGGAAAGTTGGCCTTCGACACAAAAGCTAAGAACTTGCCTAAGTCATAGGCGTCATCGCGTAAATGCTCGATAAAGCATGCACGCTATCGTAACGCAAGGCTTGGCATAGCCTTTGCTCGTCCCTTGGATTAAGTTGTAGGCTTGAGTAAGTTAGGCAAAGTTATGCCGGTCGACCAAAGTCATTCCAAGTGCTGTCCCGCTCATTCTGCGGTTGTCAAGTTAAATAGTCCCACGATCCCAAGGCCTGTCATATAAAATATGACTTGGGCGATAGCGTCACGTAGAACGTAAGTCGGTTTGAGACACGATGTACGGACTTAGCGTTAAGGTATGAACCACGATCGACTTAATAAGTTTTGGAGAAAGGACTATCGAATAGGCATTCCTGAGTTGAATGAAATGATACGGTAACATGGAAAGAATGCTCGCGACCGTGGGTCGTCGAGGGGTCTCAAATGATGAAGTCTGGAATGTGGAACTCAAAAGATAGTAAAACAATGAAAGTAAAGACAATGAAACGGTCCTAAAATGAGGAAGTGGGTCGAGTCTGCATGGTCATTGGACAACTTGTGTACCGGTGCACAAGGATTTGATTTTGTTCCTCAGACGGTTGCCGCGGCCACGGGACCGATCTGGCCTAGGAGGAACCACGGGCCTACGGGACCCTTGGATGGTGTGCGACCTGACCCAAGGGGTGCGCCGTAAGACGACTATTAGGGGAAATTCGGCAAGATCGTGCCTCGTTTAACGAACGTACCCTAATATCCAATGGAGGTCCAAGATAGCTTGTCTTGCTAGTGACCAAGTTCATATAGATGTCAGCATGATGGCGGCAATCTGCGAGTGTGCCTTTGGATTTAGTCGAGTATTGAGTGCGCTATATCAAGGAGTCGAGTTGAAGGTGTGTACAAGTTAAAAATATAATGTTGGGCCTAAGATTTGGTTTCAACGTAGGCGTCGTGCTTCGGCACGAGTCGTGGCGTCGAGTCTTAAGATATTGGCATAGAGTTGCACAAGTTTGATTGAGTCGTCGCGGGTTTAAGTCAGGAATCGCCGTAAGGCAAGTTGGTTGAGCGACACTAAGTTCACAAGTCTCGATTGGGTCAGTTGGTGATCAAAGTAGCAAGGGCCGCGAGGCGGCAAAATGGTTAAGTCTTACTGACTTACGAGGCACGGCCTCAGCAAGGGTTTGTGGCACGGTCACACGAAAATGAAGCCTCATCGCATAGTTGCGTCTCTGATTTTGGCCGAAAGGCAAGCACGACTTGATAGGTTAACGTTGTTGGCACGAAAAGGGGGTCTAGAGGTAAAGTATGAGTTAACGTTGTGGTACAAGCACGGGATGGTCCTCATACACAAATATGCCAAGGCGTCCGTAGTCTTAAAACTGATCCTAAGGCAAGACAAGAAAGACAATAGAAAGGGATTTAAGCTGCACAAAGTAAATGAACGTATAGGTTTTGTATGGGTGGACGAGGAGCTCACTCCACCAGTACAGTTGAGTACTGACACCCACACAGTGTTCATGTGCAGGCACAGGTAGAAGTTCGTGGCACGGAGCTCGCTTGGATGCGTCGAGGCACGGAGTTCCTTGGCGATTCGAAGCGTGCGGCCGCGTGGAACCAAAGACTTATACAGGACATAATGTATGGACATCGCCTTCCGAAGCTTCCGCTGGTTCAAGCATTTGTATCGAGAGATGAGAGAGATAAGAGTGACTTGTAAAACGAGAGAAAAGTGAGCATGAGAGAATTTATAATTTGGCCTTGCGCCCACAAATGTAATCTTGTATTCAATATCAATAAAGAGCTTCTTTTGAATGACTTGTGTTCATGTGTTCTTGTTCTAATTTCCGCTGCATGTTTCAATGTATCTGCTTAGGACTTCTGTGCGACGACCCCGTCGCCGCCGATGTAATCGGCCGTTATGAAACTGCCTTGCACGAGCGCAATCTAGGCTCGTGCGGCATCATGTCTTAGCGAGGACGATCGCTCCTACGGGAGCGGAGCGTGACATAATGGTATCAGAGCACGGCTTTACGTCCTTGGACTTCACGTCGATTTCTCAGTTTTGAAAGCTCGTCGTTGGAAAATAAGTGTACGCTCTCTCTCAATTGTTCCACGAGATGTCCATACAATAAGTCAAATATTTTCAAAAGCTCGTACAAGCGTTCAACCAAACGCATCGATAGGCGACGGCCTTTGTGCCGAACGGTGTCAAACTTGTCTCGAATGAAAAACACGTGCTAAAAAAAAAGCTAGCAAGTCGCGTGCGTACCTAGCTAGTCCTACGTTGACCCTAGAAATTGAGCATGCAAACTCAGAATATATCCGAACGGGATAGCTATGCACACGACCTTTTGGCTAAGTTGTGCCGCTTGTCACGCACCTCGACCGTTTGGTGCAATCGAGTTGCGAGCGATATCAAGTATCGCTCGGTCGGGAACGGAGATACACTTAGAGTGTTTATCGATAGGAACACTATCGGACTAATGCTTAGACATGCACGAAAGATTGGTTTGGATTTGAGCGAACGACTTAGTGCGTCAATGAGCGATTACGCTAGAGATTCGTCAAACGAATCAGAAGGAGGTCATAGCGAATGATGCGAAATGTGATTATAGGCTAGATCGGATAGCTCGAATCCGAGTGGTGTATGGATTGTCTTGGAAATCATTCGAGCGAAAGTTGAGGATTACGAGTAACGGCGAGCATGTCGACGAGGCGATCGCACAAAGCCTTAGAGCGCGTCACGCTTAGTTGGTCATGACTTCGAATGTCCCGAATGAGATGTCGTCCGGACAACTGTGAATGAGCAATACAAGTTAGAAAATGACTCCGAATGATGAATGAAGATGTATGTCTTGATCGAGGAAATCTAGTAAATCTCACGTGCGATTTTGGATTGAGTAAAATGAAATGTGACTTGAGTTTTGGACAACGATTTGAAACTAGCTCGAGGAATAGCGATCGAACTTGATCTTGAGTATCATGGAATTGTGGTATGTCCAGTTCGAACAATAGCATCAGTCGCACAACTCAAAATTGGTTGCAACGGAAGATCGTCAGGTTATGCATATCGTCGATGGTATTGAGGCGTATCAAAGATCGATATGCGATAACTCGGGGTACTCTGACTCGGCGAATAACGATCGTGCAAATATCATTGTTCCGATGGATGCCATACTCCGGATATTGAAATGTGTCGAGGAAAAGATAGACTTGGCTCGAGGATTTCTTAGTTGAATGAATGATGATCGGACTATCAAACTTGGCTTGGATAAAAATAAAATATTTGTATTTGCTTTGTCGATAACCACAACGTTGACGTTGACATTCTTGTCTTATGCAAGCGCTACTCCAGCCTCGCACATGCGTCACGCCGATTTGGGCGATCACTCCGCATGAGCGCTGGTATGGTGATTCATACAGCGGGGGTGGTCGAACTTGCACGGTGCGACAATTTAATGCCTCGACTTGTGGTTTGACGCGAAGGTGGACTTGAGAATGACTTGGTGTACTGGACGATTAAACTTGAGGATTAAGTAGGTCCAATCCGCGTATCGAAAATGAATTAGTCTAGACTCAAACAAGAGTTACGCCCCGATGAGAATAATTATTCCGTGGGAGCGTTGCATGGTGATTCATGAACCACTGTGGATAATCGGACTCGCGTGAGATTGGGGCGCAACATACTGTCGAGCTAAACGACCTCGTGATCGAATACATGAATTGGTTAGAATTGGCGAAATGAATGGATTCTGCACAACGAATGTCTCGATGCGAATTAGGTGATCGTGCTCGATGTTTAGAAATCTAAGTGACACGAGCTTGGGTAGAAAACCCCGTACTATCGACTTTGGTTTGACCCTAGGATTGGGGTCAGTGTTGGCATTATTGTTGGGGAACTATGATTCCAATCCTGACGTTGACTTAGCCTCGAGAAATTGGCCTAGCGGTTAGGCGAGACGCCCTGTTTCAAGTGTTAGCAATCGAAAGATTGATCTTGCAGATTTGCATGAATTGAAAAAGTAAATCAAGAATAGGAAACCCTGCTCACGAGACTCGGCTGACATGCATATATTTCAGGGACGCTTGAGTATGTGTACGATGTGACTCGAGTGAGAATGACGGATTCTCTATTATACGGCTTGGCTGAATACATGTATTTTGAGGACGCCTGGAATGCGTGCACGATCCAACCAAGTGATACGTTGAATTGAAATGAGACTTGGAGAATGGAAGAGTGTCGAGAACTTGAAATCGTGCTAAAGAAAAATTCGATAATAGTGCGAGCGTGGCTCGAAATCGAGGAAATGCGTAGGTGGAGTGTATACGATAAGTTCTGGCATGCCCCGTACAACCGTTATAGTTCCGTGTCTAGGAACGATTAAGTCTGGGCCATAGAAATGGTAGGATAGCTTGCCTTCAGGAAAGTCTCAAGGACGAGACTTGTTCTGAGTGGTGTATGATGTAGTGCCCCGTCCCGCAAAGTCAATCGGAGGAATCGAAACGCCGACGGCGTTCAGACTTAGCCTTGCAACGGCCACTCGAAGACATCGCTCGGCCAAGGCGATCGCTCGCTCAGGTGGGGTAGTTTCGGTGAACTTGTCTCATCTTTGCCTTCACATAATAAAACGCATGTTTTTAACTTGCACAGTAGGCTTGAAAATAAAAGAGACGAATCCACATAGCTAAGGGAATAATCCCGACGGGTCAAAATGAGTTAGAACATGAAAAATGTCCCACGGTCGGCCTAGAGTTGGTGCACAGCGTGCTTTGAAAATGACAATCGGCCAAAGTTATGCCGATCGACCAAAGTCATGCCGATCGACCAAAGTCATTCCAAGTGCTGTCCCGCTCATTCTGCGGTTGTCAAGTTAAATAGTCCCACGATCCCAAGGCCCGTCATATAAAATATGACTTGGGCGATAGCGTCGCGTAGAACGTAAGTCGATTTGAGACACGATGTACGGACTTAGCGTTAAGGTATGAACCACGATCGACTTAATGAGTTTTGGAGAAAGGACTATCGAATAGGCATTCCTGAGTTGAATGAAATGATACGGTAACATGGAAAGAATGCTCGCGACCGTGGGTCGTCGAGGGGTCTCAAATAATAAAGTCTGGAATGTGGAACTCAAAAGATAGTAAAACAATGAAAGTAAAGATAATGAAACGGTCCTGAAATTTGGAAGTGGATCGAGTCTGCATGGTCATTGGACAACTTGTGTACCGGTGCACAAGGATTTGATTTTGTTCTTCAGACGGTTGCCGCGGCCACGGGACCGATCTGGCATAGGAGGAACCACGGGCCTACGGGACCCTTGGATGGTGTGCAACCTGACCCAAGGGGTGCGCCGTAGGACGGCTATTAGGGGAAATTCGGCGAGATCTTGCCTCGTTTAACGAACGTACCCTAATATCCAATGGAGGTCCAAGATAGCTTGTCGTGCTAGTGACCAAGTTCATATAGATGTCGGTATGATGGCGGCAATCCGCGAGTGTGCCTTTGGATTTAGTCGAGTATTGAGTGCGCTATATCAAGGAGTCGAGTTGAAGGTGTGTACAAGTTAAAAACATAATGTTGGGCCTAAGATTTGGTTTCAACGTAGGCGTCGTGCTTCGGCACGAGTCGTGGCATCGAGTCTTAAGATGTTGGCATAGAGTTGCACAAGTTTGATTGAGTCGTCGCGGGTTTAAGTCAGGAATCGTCGTAAGGCAAGTTGGTTGAGCGACACTAAGTTTACAAGTCTCGATTGGGTCAGTTGGTGATCAAAGTAGCAAGGGCCGTGAGGCGGTGAAATGGTTAAGTCTTACTGAATTGCGAGGCACGGCCTCAGCAAGGGTTTGTGGCACGGTCACACGGAAATGAAGCCTTATCGCGTAGTTGCGTCTCTGATTTTGGCCGAAAGGCAAGCACGACTTGATAGGTTAACGTTGTTGGCACGAAAAGGGGGTCTAGAGGTAAAGTATGAGTTAACATTGTGGTACAAGCACGGGATGGTCCTCATACACAAATATGCCAAGGCATCCGTAGTCTTAAAACTGATCCTAAGGCAAGACTAGAAAGACAATAGAAAGGGATTTAAGCTGCACAAAGTAAATGAACGTGTAGGTTTTGTATGGGTGGGCGAGGAGCTCACTCCACCAGTACAGTTGAGTACTGACACCCACACAGTATTCATGTGCAGGCACAGGTAGAAACTCGTGGCGCGGAGCTCGCTTGGATGCGTCGAGGCACGGAGTTCCTTGGCGATTTGAAGCGTACGGCCGCGTGAAACCAAAGACTTATACAAGAATGAGTGTAGCAGCACCAACCCTTTATCGGCGCGAGTTATGCAGGCACTTTTGCACATGGCTCGCTACCCGACGCGAAAGGGGCGTCGTCTAACCAATGCTATAGTCCGCAATGGCTTGACATTGCCAGTGGCCTGAATACCCTTTCACTGCTTAACAGGTGTACGGGACACGGGATGAATATGATAGTTGCTTAATGGTATACAGTTTCACATGCTTGTCTCAAAATATGTTAATATGCAAATCGAACAGGATGGTTAGAAAGATCATTGAAATAGCTAGCTAATATGTTTACGAAACTTTTTGAATCAAATGCAGAGCTTAGATTTAATTAGCCATTTGCCAGTACATGTGTTTCGTGCTGATCCTCGCTCTTTGTAGGTCCCGCGAACCAGGAAGGACGCGCCAGCTAGCTCGGCAGCGTTCGTGATTTTGAAGCTTCGGCCATGCGTCGAAGACCCTCTCTGCGACTCCACTTTTGAAGGCTCTCGACAGTCCAAGGAAGATGACTCAGCATCCCTCCCATCCAGGTCACTGGAGTACTTTGTGTATATTGAGGGATGTGTGCAATGTATGGAACGAGTATCTCATCGGCACTCTTTTGTAATCGAGTCATGTTGTAGCCCGTGCGGCAATGAGTCTTGTATAGGAGTCTGTAAAAGATGTTCATTATGAATAATAATCAAGTTTCCTTTACTTATTGTGTGAATCAATTTGTCTGCGTACTCTCTTAGATCTCGTGTCTCGGATTACCTTATGACTAGGCCTTGTGCGATCGCAAATTAGGTTCGCACGACATCACGCCCGAGGGACGACTATCGATTCGACGAAATCGGGGCGTGATATAATGGTATCAGAGCATGGCTTTACGTCCTTGGCCTCTAATGTCGAGTTCTAGTCTCCAACCGTTGACCTCATGTCGATGAGAAGAGTTGTTCCATACGCTGAACCCAGGACATTTTTTGAAACTAACGAGAGTTGTCTTTCCTTTTTCCCTGCAATTACGGGAGCTCAGGCGGAAGACGAGACGAGCGCTTCCAGCGGCTCGAGTGCTTCTAGACCCGAGCATTCCGTCAACCCAACAGGAATGACGCCTACTGTAGCCGGACCTTGCGGCGACCCGATGCAACGAATGCTGCAGATGCCATAATGAGGGAATCATCTTTGGAGCTATGGTAGAAGAGAAGGAATTACCTCATCCTCTTCTAGCAAAGTTTTTGGATTTTTTTTAAGAAATTGTCGGGGTTGCCGCCAGATAGAGATGTTGAAATCTCTATAAACATGGTGCCTGGAGTTGAGCTAGTATCAAAGCATGTCTACAGGATCGACAACCGCAAATTGGCGGAGCTGAAGAAGCAGGTGGATGAGTTGCAGGACAAAGGATTCTTCAGATCGAGTTCATCGTCGTAGGGAGCTCCAATATTATTTGTACCAAAAAGGATGGATCGGAGCGGATGTGCATTGATTATCGAGCTCTGAACAATCTCGTAATTAATCAAGAACAAATACCCGTTATTAAGAATTGATGGTCTCTTTCATCAGTTGAGCAGCACGAAAGTATTTTCGAAAATTAACTTGAGGTCTGGCTATCACCAGGTGAAGGTGAAGAAGGAGGATATTTCGAAGACTATTTTTCGGACAAGGTATGGCCAGTATGAGTTTTTGGTGATATCATTTAGGTTGACTAATGCCTCGACAATTTTTATGAATTTGATGAATAAGATATTCATAAGTATCTTGACCAACTTGTGATTGTGTTCATCGATGACATACTCATCTACTCGAGGACACCAGAAGAGCATGAGGAGCATCTGAGGATTAGGGCTTAAAACTCTCAAGAAGGAGAATCTTTATGTAAAACTCTCAAAATATGAGTTTTTCTTAAACAAGGTAGAGTTTCTTGGGCATGTAGTGACTGGAGTTAGAATATCTGGTGATCCTAAGAAGATTGCTTTTATAGAGTCTTGGACTACTCCGAGTTCTATTGCAGAAATCATGAGCATCTTGGGTTTGGCTAGATAGTACAAAAAGTTCATAAAGGATTTCTCTCAGATAGCAGAGTTGATGACCAGATTTACTCGGAAGGAAGTCGAGTTTCTATGGACTGAAGAGTGTCATGCTGTATTTGATGAGCTGAAGAAGAGGTTGACTACATCTACTATCTTGATATTGCCATCAGGATCAGGTGGATTTGCTATCCACAGTAATGCTTTAGGGATGGATCTAGGATGTTTTCTAGAGCAGAATAAGAAGGTGATTGTCTATGCTTCTAGATAGTTATGACGACATGAAAAGAATTATCCTGCTTATGACTTGGATTTGGCAGCAGTAATATTCGCTATGAAGTTATAGAAACATTATTTGTACGAAGAGCGCGTGAAGATCTTTACTGAGCACAAAAGCTTGAAGTACGTTTCCATACAGAAAGAGTTAAACAAGAGGCAGCATCGATGGCTGGAACTGATGAAGGATTTTGATATATATATATATCCTTACAGTATCATCCAGGAAAGTCCAACGTAGTTATCGATGCCTTGAGCAGGTATCCTGTAACCATATATTTGACGACAAATCGGCATTTGTTAGCAGACTTGGCGAGCTTGGGCATAGAGGTGATAGTTCCAGGGTTCATAAGCAGATGATGAGCATGCAGGTTCAGTCAGAGTTGACAGACAAGATCAAGCAGGCACAATATCAGGACATGAGTCTCAGGAGCATCAGAGCTCAGGTGCAGGCATGATTGCTTGATGATTTTACCATTACAGAGGATGGTGTATTACAGCGCGGGACTAGGCTATGTGTACCTAGTGGGGATCTATGGGAGGAGGTTATACAGAAAGCACACCATTCTCAGTACTCTATACATCATGGAGCTAACAAGATGTATAAGGATCTGAGAGAACATGTGTGGTGGTATGACATAAAGCGGGAGGTGTCACGCTTTGTTTTTCGATGTTTGATATATAAGTAAGTCAAGGCAAAGAAACAGAGACCTGGAGGGTTGCTTCAACCATTACCTATTCTGGATTGAAATGGGACCATATCACTATGGATTTTATTTTTGGACTTCCACATTCTCCAGGAGAGAATGATGCAATTTGGGTCATCGTTGACAGGTTGACCAAATCATGCCAGTTCTTGTCTACAAAAAAGGTTACCGAGATGTATGTGAGGTGGATGATCAGGTTGAGCATTATATCAAATCGGGATAGCAGATTTATATTAAATTTTTTAAAGGAGTTTATATGCTAGTTTGGGTACACACTTCAAATTTTACACTACTTACCACCCTCAAACGGATGGACAGTCGGAGAGGACTATTCAGAAGCTTAAGGATGTGCTCTGGACTTGTGTGTTAGACTTTGTATGCTCGTAGGAGGATCATCTTCATTTGGTAGAATTGTCATACAACAACAGCTACTAAGCGAGCATCAGGATGTCTCCTTTCGAGGCTCTATACGGTCGGATGTGTCATACTCCATTATCTTGGGACGACAAAGGCGAGAGAGCGCTTCTGGGATCGGAGATGGTAGTTGTAACTACCTATAATTTGAATTTCTATTTTTGAGATTTAAATGCTAGTTTTGGAGTTATAAAATTCTTTTTCTAAATTAATTTATAAATTTATTATTTAGCTTTAATTAATAATATTTATTAAATAGTTAAACTTTAAAATTGTTAGCTTAATATTATTTTTATATAAAATTTATTTTAGCCTACCAAGTCTTGGGCTTGGATTGTGGGCTACTAGCTAATATTGTATCCCTAAATTTTTATTTATACTAATTATTAGTGCACTTGGGCTTTACATTAATTAGTAATTGATAATTAGTTACTAAATAATGGATTAGTTAGTGGATTAGTTAGTGTTAGTGGTTAGTTAGTTAGTAGCCTTCATTATTACCCCTAAATCTATTACAAATTATATTAGTTGCCATCCTAGCTTGCAGAGCACTCCAAATTCTCCTATTAAAATATTACGGACTCCCCAATATTTTATTACAAATAATTTTTACTATCTCTCTCTCTCTCTCTCAGCCTACAGCCACTTGGCTCTGCCTCTGTTAGCATTACGTCGCCACACGCCGCCGCTGGACTCCAGCGAAGTACCGTTTATTCCATTCTATATTCCCATCTATGCCATCACCCTCACCATCACCTCTACAACACCCGACCGCCATCCCAACTATTGACTTCCCCCAATCATCAATTAGAGCCATACCACCACCACCATCCCCACCAGAAGCACCACAACCCTTTTCGATCTTCCTTCATCTCCACCACCCTCGAATCTACAGTTTCCTCCGCCACGACCATAAACCTACTTCACTGCCATCACCCACCGGACCTCCAGCTCTGCCACCCCTACATCGACCACCACCACCTACTCATTCATTACCGCCACAATTCAGAGAACCACCACGACCACCACCTTACTCACATGTGCATCGTCGCCGACCTGGGTGGTCTAGATCTACTCCGTCGTCGTCAGATCTGAGACGTACCCCTTCCGTACGCCCAAGCCCGGCCAGATCCACTGGAGAGCCAAGTCACGACCCTCATGACCGACCTCGGCAAGATCCATGGCCATTGTGCCGAACATCCTCGTCTTCTTCGGCGAGCGATGCCTTGTCTGCCTACGCCAAGCCCACCCAAGCGCTTGCACTACAGATCTGGACTCGCTGCCAGCAATCATGATGCGGCCGCACCGGCGACTTCCAGCAGCTCCTCCTATGGCCCTCTCTTTCGCCAGAAAATGACCTTCACGTCCAGCGGAGCTAGGTGAGGATACTTCCCTCTCGTTCTTCTCTTTCATTCTCTCTCAAATTGGTTTACTCTCTTCTCTCTCAAACTCAATGTCTCTCTCTGGATCTCAGAGATCTCTCTCTCTCCATTTTTTTAAGGGTCAGCAATTATTAGCTTTTATTACAAATTTGGTTTAGAGCTTTGGGCTTTAAGTTTAGGCTTTTGTGGATGAGAATAGTTGGGCTCAATTCCAATAATAGGCAAGAATGAATAATGGGATTTGTTATAGATAAGTTGGATGGGCTTGTATTTTAAAATTTATTATATTAGGTTTTATTCTTATTGGGCTTTGGCCTACATTTTATGAACACAAACTGGGCTTCCTAAACCTAAGTATTATTACATGTATACTATTTATTAAAAGTATATATGTAGTCAATAATTTCTGAAAAATGTTTTGAAATTATATATATATATATATATATATATATATATATATATATATATATATATATATATATATATTGTTGAAGCTTAACTTCTAGATTATAATATTTTTAATACATTTTCTCTAAAGATTGTATTATAAAAAAACAGTTTCCTATCCAAATATATATTTCAAATATTTTAATAAAACATATATTCAAATACTAGAAATATTTTCCAAAATAGATATATGTATTTTAATCATGCATTTTTCCTTCAATTATCATCGTGATCTAATCATGCGTTTCTAATGTTGTGACTGTGCTCAATATCTGCTAATCTATCGACGATCTATGGATTATCTATATTGGACAATATTGGGTTATTGGTTATTATGACCTTCGACGACAGTGGCTTGGGATGATACGATTTTGGGGATTATTATTTGGACTTTAGGCTCTGATATTTTTCGTGTCGATACGTTCGCGTCATGCACGTCGACTTTAGATACCCAAGGCAAGTACTTACAATGATCACTTTCATTTCCTAATAGTTTTTCTATTCATGATTTAGATGTGCATTCTATGATTATTGTCACGATTATTGCACGAGATTAGTATTTATGGATTCTATTTTATCATTACCGTGATTCCATTTTTACCGTGATTACCATAATTATCGTGTTTCGTGTCGTATTTAGAATCCATGATTACTATTTGACACGAAATACCATAGTATATTTGTGATCAAAACCACATACTCCGTAATACCGTGCCTAATAGCTAATCATACAATTCACGTATGATTGAGTCGTATCAGGTAGATCTCTCAGCCGATCATATAGAATGTGGTATTTCAAATGCACTTAGTATAGATATGACTTATGCATTTTATATTGATTACGTCACTTGCCTTGATCCCATGCCATGATTATTCAATTCCTGTTTGTATATTTCTCGGACCATGATTACAGTTTACTAATTTATGTTCTCCTACTCTACTTTATGTTATATAGTTTCTATCATGTTATGAATAGTAGATTATGTATTATACTTGCTCCAATCCTGGCTGGATAACCACATTTTTAGGCGATGACTTAGAGGACTAGGTTCCCACTTACTATGGCACACCTGTGACTCATCACGGCATATCTGAGGATGCAGGAGATGCTATTGCAGACTTACCACTGGAGGATGCTTAGTTTTAGATTAGTATTATTTTCTGTTGATTAGATTTCTGTTTTCTGAACTTTATTGAGTTGTACTCTATTCTGAGGATTCTTGTATCTTACTTTCTGTACTGGACTCTATGGACTTGTCTTTCTATTTCATATCTACATGTTAGTATATGTGATTGAGTTAGAATCTTGATTATCATTATTTATATTATGTTGATTGGATTTGGATATACTTGAGGATTAGACAGCGTACAACCGCCGACTCTGCAGCGTAGGCTGGACGTGGTTCTACGTACCCGTGCTCGAACTTCCGAGTACGGGTCATGACACATTTTTATGGTGGCCCATGCAGGTCACGTCTTCACAATTATAGTAATATCGTGGTAGTGCAATGACTTAGTTGTACTACTACGAGCCTACAATAGGATATAGAAAATAGGATATTAGGATAAGAGAATACTCAATCAAAAATTAGGGTTCCCTGAGAGATTCCTGATATGACCCCTGATAATGTTACTATAAACTCTATCTCGAAATCCGTTTACACTTGTTTCCAATTACTCTTCCTTGATTCGTTGTTGAATTTGATTCTTGGTGTTCGTTGGTTACTTTGATTTTGTATCGAGGTGAATTTTATAGACAAAATTAAGGTATATTGATGACATATTTGATGAGGAAAGTTGTTTGCAAAAATAAAATGGCGACTCTGCTGGGGACGACTTTCTCCTCCGACGAGAAAGTGACAACTCATTGTGATATCGCATCGATCGGCAAGACGCAGAAGACCTTGGTCGTGCAAGTTGACCAAACAGCCTACAAAGCCCTGATCAGTGCTGGGGGTGCTAGGCACGCCACTGTGGCTGCTAAGAACAAGGCACGTACTGTATGGATTCCCAAGTCCTCAACAGCACCAATCACTGTAGAAGCATGAAAAATATGGGGTTCATGCGGATTACAAATTACCGCATAGGTACTTTGGTCCAAACAGGTCCGTATGAAGGAAAACCGTCTGTTCAAAGACATATGCGGCCCGTCGACAAACAGCTATAGAAGGAAGATATGCGGCCAAGAGGAGCAGTTCGACTGATAAAGCTGACAAGTCCTGGCAAAATATGACAGTTCTGACACTTCGATAAGAAAGATAAGACGTGAGACGTCTCCCAAAAGTAGGGTTCATACGCCTCCATGCAGCCAGAAGAGTGTCATCTAAGCCGCATGAACCTTATGCGGCTCAGACTTATGCGGCCCCAAAGTTTCCAAACTTCATGCAGCTAGGAATAACTGTGATCCAATCCGCATGAGTCTCATGTGACCCCACATGATTGAAGACTGAAAAAACTATACGCAACAGGACACGTGGCAATCTGACCAAGTCCTTAACTACCCAGATTTGCAGCAACAAAATCCCAACAAATCGACAGATGGCAGCCAAAGAGTGGGTCTTCGCGTGCTTATCAGCCACGTGGCCGCAAGCCGTCTATGCGGCTCAAAATACATCCTATTATAAATAACAGGGTGCCACACCCCTACAAAAGGCTGGCAACCTTCAAGAGAAAAGCAATTTCTTCACGAGCTAGAGACTGCATCAGATAGTCCACGGAGTAAGGCAGAGTTGATAGCACTTTCCCGAGCCTCCATCGCTTTCCTCCAGAATCAAAACTAAACAATTGTATTTAGATTGTTTCCTAGGATTTCTTTCTAGGCTTTCCTTTGTACAAGCGAGTTTGCAATCAATTTCAGTGTTCTGTAATACCTGTCTTTGATTTTTTATGGCAAACACGATGGCGACTCTGCTGGAGAAGTCCTTCTCTTTTGATGAGAAGTTAGTGACGCAATCTGACGCGTCCAAGCTCGGCACTACACAGCAGATGCTTGTGGTTCGTTTTGACCAACAAGCCTTCGAAGAATTGCTTTCTGAAGGGAGCGCCAGCCCGTCTCAGAAACGAGCCAACCTAAAGAGGACTCGCAAGGCGTCGGTGCGCAAAACTGTTGCCCCCGACCAAGTTCTCGAAGAAGCTCCTTCTGCAACCCAAGACGGTGATCAGAACTCTCCTGCGACTTTGTTTTCGACCGCGGAGGACCCCACTGTCCCCAAATCCAGCAGAGGAAAACACTACGATACTGAGTTTTTGGGGGCACAAGGGAAATCCATGCGGACAAAGAAGGAGCCGCATAGAGGAGATCGACAGTCTGTCCATGCGGCAGCCAACTCTGACCGCAGACAGCCAACTCATGCGGCAGCCAAATCTAGCCGCAGGAAGATGATCCATGCGGCAGCCAGCTCTAGCCACAAGAAGATGGTCCATGTGACGACCAATCCTGGCTTCAAACAGGACGTCTCATGCGACCCTGTCAGAAGCTCTGTGTTCGACCGCCTCTCATGCGGGCCCGACGCCATACGGCTTACTAAAGATACATGATGTATCAATCTGGACTCATTTTACTATGCGCCTTCGGGTGCTAAGTCTAAAAAAGTCTAGGGCGGTACGGGTCCAACCAGTCCAGTCAACTGTCCAAGTTGCTGACTGTCAGTGGGCCCTATTGACTTTTACACGGGCTCCTGATGGAAAGTTGTACAGAACCACCCGCGTCCAGTCCCCCAGGGCTAACGGACAGGATGGGTCTTTAAAGTCTCCCTCTAAAGATCCAGAGCAAGTGCTTTTACTAGCCACAAATCTGGGAGCAAAGCACCCCTGCGCTCGGGATTCCCGAGTTCACAAGTTGGGTACAAAGGTAGAGAAGCTTCCTACCGACTTACGTGACATGATTACTCACAAACGCAAGACGGTAGTGTCAGCATGCAATGAGTCCCTCTCGGGGCGTCGTTGCACCCAAGTCATTATCATCTGCTACTGCGACAAATCAGCAACACCTGAAGATCGGCAGTCAGTTTTCCAGCGACTGCAGCTGCCAGCACCTGTCCAAATTCTAGGGGACGAGGAGTTTCCTTTCGCCTCCTATAATTCAACTCAAAAAGTTCCTCCTGGCATGGGAAGAAAGAAGACAGGCTCTTCCAGCCCGGTTGTCTCGGCCAGTATTGCAAGGAGACCCTCATCTGGGGGGTTTCCATCAACCACAGGGGGTATCTATTTAGGCACTCGATCCAAAAAGAAGCTTCCGGCAACCGGAGGTGCACCTTCAGCCTCCTTGAGAGTAGATGAAGCTGGGGGTAGCAGCCCCCTTAATGTATGCGACAACCTGGTCTACTAAGAGCACACACAGGGGGTGGAGATCCACCAGAACTCTGCAACAGAATCAAATTTCCCTAAGGGCCACCACCCTCACCAAGACGATGCGGCTTCCTGCACAGGGGGTAGCACCCCTTCCGAGTCAGAGGAAGATGATATTCCCACATTCCCTGACAATTTCTCTATACAAGGGTACGACACAGAGAGTACCTCTGCCACAATCCCCTCCACCCTCTACCTACGTGAGAACAGTCTTTATGACTGACGACGATCATTAAGCGCCTTCCGACCGACAACGGCTAGAAGTGCTGGAAGCCATGCTCCTGTCGTTGGTCAAGTCCATGGACGAGATCAAAGCCGTCTTGCCAACTCAACCAGCAAGGACACCCGGACAAACATGCTTGGGACCCTTAGTCAACACGGACTCCAACACGACCGCCCCTCCTTTGGGTGATGATCCTGTAGCACCATCCGTTCCTTCAGCTGCAGATGAAGCCAAGGAGGCAAGGAAAAAAGTCCAGGAGCTTCGGGCAATGTTCAATGCCCGAGACTCCTCTCGGGATCTCAGAATACGACAGCCATATCCTGTTGCATAGAGAGATGTGCCTTTTCCACCGTGGTACAAGCCGTTCTATATCGATTCTTATGATGGAAAGACCTCTGCTAGTCGGTACATGACTTACTTTGAAGTCACAACTGACCACTTGCCGCATAGTGATGCCATCCTCACGCGACTATTCATCGGAGCATTGGAGGGGATCGTGTTCGACTGGTACCGCAACCTTCCCAACAACTGCATTCACTCTTTTGACGGCTTCAAACACATGTTCTTGGAAAGATTTTACGAGGTGGGGCATGACGTGACGATGTCGTCTCTCATGGACGTCGTTCAGGAAGAGAGGGAGCTAACGAGGAACTATATCGAGCGGTTCCGCCAAACCGCAATGAGATTGTCCCAAGGCAATCCCGAGAGCTCCTTGACTGAAATCTGCCAGAAGAAGTTGCTCCCCGCAATTAGCCTCTGGATGGGCGACGATCAGTTCTGGGAATGGACAACCTTCATCATAAGTACTACTAACGCAGAGGCAAAATTGAAGAAGGCTTGCCAGTTGGGATTACACATCCCAGATGGAGAACATAAGGCAGACGTCCTGGGTCCACCTCCAGTAACGGCAACAGTGGTGCCACCACTAACCGGGACAACAAGGAAAAATAGGCTATGGTCACTGATGCGACTCAGAAGCCCGAACAAAAACAGGGGAAGGTCCGTGGCCAAGGTGAATTACTCATTTGAAGATAGTCATGTCAAACCTATCTTCGATATGCTCTTGCAAGGGGGTAGGATCCAGCTTCCTCCACCAAGGCGTGAGCCCCGAGCAGCAGAAATGGAAGACCCAAAGTATTGTCACTTCTACCGCTATGTCCATCATGCCACTCATGATTGCTTCCAATTGAAGCGGTACATTCAGAGTCTTATCGACTCCAAAGCTCTGTCAATAGACTTTGAAGAGGTTACCGTGGCCGCGAACATGGTATCTATTCAGTTCGGCGACTTTCCTCCGACAAGCACTCCAGACGGGTTCATACCTGTCCCTCGGGCAACGATGGAGGTTACTAATCTTCCACCCGTCCGGAGCCAAACATCTGGATTAGTACCTCTCACCACATCGTGAGGAGAGATCATGTGGGTGCATCCAGACTTGGTGTCCGAAGTTACCCAGGGGGTGTCATCTCCTACCAACAAGAAGAAGGGCAGGAAGTCTAGAGCCTGCCACACAATTTCAGTCGAAGCTGAAGAAGCTGTAGATATTGTTACCCGGTCTGGAGCACAAGTCCAACCAGCACGGGATAGTCCAGCCGAAGATCCTCAGCCGGCAACGTTGCCTCCCTCAGATATTCCAAGGCCATCTCAGCCTCCAATGGCGGACAAATCCAAGACAAAGGAAACCCGCTTCGATAGGCCACTCCGCAATGATGTACCTCAGGGACTGGAGAGACCTTACAACTTCAACATATTAGCACAATTGGCTAATACGCCAGCAATGTTGTCGCTATACGAGCTCCTAAGGCTCTCCAAGGATCTTTGTCTCGCATTAAGCGAAGCACTCCAGAATGCTGATGCCTACTTAGCTCAGGTCAAGCCTCCAGTGGAAGACCCCCAACAGATCTACAGGGCAGCGATAGCACAGATGTAATGCCCAACATCATATTTACTCCTCAGGATATGTTGATCAAGTCCAATTTACATGATCGCCCCTTGTACTATACTAGATACATAGGCGACATCAAGGTGGATCGGATACATATCGACCCTGGCTCGTCAATAAGCATCATCCCGAAAAGCCTGCTCCAACTTCTTGGCATCCCTATGCATCGGCTAGCAGCAACCAACACTGCCATTAGCGGTTTTAACTCAGAGAGAAGCTATCCCTTAGGAAAGATCCGGTTGAAGTGCCAGATTGGTGACCTGAAGACGGAAGTTACCTGCGACGTCATAGATGCAGACACCGCCTATAACATCCTTCTGGGACGTCCGTGGATACATGACTATATCATCGTGCCATCCATCCTTCACCAGTATTTCAAATATGTCAGTAAGCACGGTTTCGTGAAAACCGAATTCGTCGACATTGATCCCTTCAAAGGGGTTGAATCTTATTACTCTTAGGAGACTTGTCTATATGACGAATCCAGGAAACATATAACGGACGAGCTGGAAGCCATCACAGTGCCAGAAGAACCCTTGAGAATTCATCTCCAAGCCCACAAACCGGGTAGGGCCGCACCCCTTGTCGCAACCTTGCATAAAGAGGTGCTCGATTCTCCTGCCACACCTACGCAGTTGGAACCAATGGTCATCTGTCTCCCGAGATCCAACCAAGAGCCAAAACCTGTCATAGGACCAATGGTGATCCAGTTGCCAAAGTCCAATCAAAGGCAACAGGAAGATGAAGGCCCTCTGCAACACCGATGGTAATCCGATTACCAAAATCTACTCCAAGGCGACCAGAAGACACAAAGTCCCTTGCTGAGCCCATTGTCATCCGTCTTCCCAAGACGAGTCAGCAGCCAAGTGTCAATCCAACACTCTCAGGCAAATCAATACCTCAAGCAGAACCCCTGGTGGTCAAGCTGCCCAAGACAACATTCCGACCTCTAAGCTCGCAGGGGGTAGCCAAGGAGGACGAAGAACTCGCCAAATACGTGGTTACACAGGTGGATATCCCCTCTCCTGATGATGTAATCCCTGTCGATAAAATCCTTTATTTCATCAATAAGAGGCTGCCGTTAGACTATTCTGAGTATGATAAGCCTAATCTAACGTATGCCGTACGGAACTGTCTAGACGTTAGCCTGCACACACAGGTGACAACCGTCCATACCCCAAATCGACTTGCTCCCATAAAAGGTACTTACTTTCCGGTCCCAGACAGAAGAGGATGGGATAACACAATCATCTTTGGCCGAAAAGAAGGTCCTCAATCTTTCACGCCACAAGAGTCCGACCTCGGACCCGACGCTGGAAGACTACCGCTCTACTTGTATAGTCCTCAAGCCAAGTACTTCATGAAAAACCAGGGGTACGACATGGAGGCTACCCCGGGTCTAAATTATGACAGTGGTCGACGATTGTCTCTACAGCTGCCGGTACCGACAAGGAAGCCTCAGGATCATTATCACAAATCCAGACGCGGCCTCGGGTATGTTACTCCACCAACAACGCCCGAAAGTTCTGACGAAGAATGTGAGTGGCACTCCCATTCGTCCGAGTCACCCATTTACGACTCCGATAGCAGTATTGGAGATATATTCAGACAGACATTATCTGCCAATATAACATCCGCTGATATCGAAAAAGAAAACGAAGACCTACTTGAACCACTTGAGTTGGAGCCGTAGGTCCAGCAACTAGATGCACAATGAGAGAAACACTTTGAACTTCGTGATCCTCTCACTGAAGATGAGGTTATGCAAGTTAACCTCGGCGATGAATCCTCTCCAAAGCTAATCTTCGTCAGTAAAAGTCTGACAGACGACGAGCGGGAGTTGTTGTTACAACTCGTCAGAGAATACATCGACGTCTTCGCCTGGAGCTATGAAGACATGCCAGGGCTAAACCCTGAGATTGTACTCCATAAGCTCAACATTTATCCGGACGCAAAACCAGTCAAGCAACAGCAGCGACAATTTCGTCCAAACATCATAAATTCCATCGAAGCAGAAGTAAACAAGCTTATAGCTAGCGGTTTCATCCGTAAAGAGTAGCACCCAGACTGGGTAGCCAACGTAGTACCAGTCATAAAAAAGAACGAGAAAATTCGAATCTGTATCGATTTCCGCAATCTGAATGTGGCATGCCCTAAGGATGAATTACCTCTTCTGATCACCGATATAATGATCGATAATACGTGTGGCTTCGAGTGCATGTCCTTTATGGATGGCTTTTCAGGATACAATCAAATCAAGATGGCTCCTGATGATGAGAAGCATACATCGTTCCGAATGCCGATCGGCGTATATTGTTATACGGTCATGCCCTTTGGCCTGAAGAATGCCGGTGCTACATATCAACGAGCTATGAGTGTCATCTTCAGAGATCATTTACGCAAGACAGTGGAGTGTTACATAGATGACATCACCGTCAAGAGTCGTACCAAAAACGATCATTTACATGATTTGAGAACAGTGTTCGACCTCATGCGGGCACACAACCTGAAGATGAATCCCACCAAGTCTTTTCTGGGGGTGTCCAACGGAAAGTTCTTGGGCTTTGTCATTACTTTTTGGGGCATTCATATAGATCCCGACAAAACAAAAGCAATCCTGGAGATGAATCCACCAAAGAACCTCCGCAAACTCCGCGGCCTTCAGGAAAGACTAGCCTATATCAGGAGGTTTATATCTAACCTCTCAGAATGATGCCAACCCTTCACTCAACTCATGAGGAAAGGTGTCTCTTTTGTATGGAACGAGGAATGTCAGTGCGCCTTTGATGATATTAAGGAGTACCTGATGAATCCGCCAGTTCTGGTAGCCCCGGTCGCCGGAAAGCCCTTTCTGCTCTATGTACGGGCAATGGAACACTCCCTCGGTGCTCTGCTAGCACAGAATAATGATGCGGGACATGAACAAGCCATTTACTATTTCAGCCGGATGATGGTAGGACCGGAACATAGGTATACTGTCGTGGAGAAGGAGTACCTTGCCCTAGTGTTCGCCATTCAGAAAACACGACACTATGTGACAGGACAGACCGTCCATGTTATTTCACGAGTTAATCCCCTCAGGGTTCTCATGACCAAGCCAGGCGCACTCAGTTCTCGTCTAGCCACCTGGGCGATACTGTTATCCCCATACGACATGGTCTTTGTTCTGCAGAAGGCTATCAAAGGTCAAGCCCTGGCTGACTTCTTAGCAGCCCATCCAGGCTCAAAAACAGCCAGAATTTATGAAAAAATTCCTGATGAAGTCGTCGCCTCGAACATGACTTCGTACGATGCCATTTGGCGAATGTTCTTCTACGGTGCTTCAAGAATGGGGCCTCAAGGTGATATCGTCGCTGGAGTCGGGGTGGTATTAATTTCTCCCTCCGGACTAGTAGTCAATCGGACGTATTCTCTTACAGAACCCTGTTCGAAAAACGTAGCCGAATATAACGCTCTAGTCATTGGGCTCCAACTCGCAAAAGAAGTGGGGATCAGATATCTGGAAGCTTATGGTGACTCGCAGTTGGTTGTTAACCAGATCCGAGGTTCATACGAGGTTCGCAATGAGGACCTGATTCCCTATTATTAGACAACAATTGCCATCATTACAACCTTGGAGGGGTTCTTTATAGAGCACGTTCCTAGGCTTCAACGATGCCCTGGCCGGTCTCGCCGCTTCCTTGGCACTCCCAAATAACACTCATCATCTAGTCGACATAATAGGCCATGAACTGGTCTGCCCCAGGAACAATCTTCAACTGGGTATGAGTTACTCCGCCCAGATAACTAACGACACACAAGACTGGCGATGCCCGTTCATCGACTTTGCGGTCTATGGAATTCTGCTAGAGAATGTGAAGGAAGCTACCTCAATCAGAAGACGCTCCCTCAGATTCTTTTACGATACAGAGACAAAAATGTTATATCGATGATCCTACGATGGGCTACTACTAAGATGCCTGTCAAATACAGAAGCCAAAAAAGCTCTACGTGAAGCTCATGACGGTACTTGTGGGGCTCACCAACCTGGCCCAAAATTACAAGATCATTTTCGTTGGATGGGTTATTACTGGCCCACAATGGTCGCAGATGTAGTTGATTATGCAAAAAAGTGTAAGGCTTGCCAGATCCTTACAGATTTCATACATCTGCCATCTGAATTCTTGCACCCGACAGTGGCCTCTTGGCCATTCGAAGCATGGAGAATGGACATCATTGGGCCAATCACCCCGCCGTCATCTAGAGGGCATCGGTTCATACTTGCAATCACCGATTACTTCTCCAAATGGACGGAAGCTATTCCGTTGGCAGAGGTCAAGACATCGAACGTGATTAGCTTCATAAAATATCACGTCATCTACCGTTTTGGACTGCCCCGGAGGATTATCCACGACAATGGTCCGCAGTTCGCAAGCCGCATTTTTTATCGATTTTGTGATAAGAATCGAATTCAGAACATGGCCTCGACAGCATATAACCCTTCGGCCAATGGTCTGGCTGAAGCATTCAACAAAACCATAATCAAGCTTCTCAAAAAATTCGTGTCTGCAAACAAACGCGACTGGAATGAAAAGCTGGGTGAGTGCTTATGGGCGTATCGGACGACAATTCGGACGGCTACAGGAAATACACCATTCTTCTTAGTTTACGGGAGCGAGGCAGTCCTCCCATTGGAAACTCAGATCCCCTTACTTCGAGTGGCCCTCACCTACCGGTTAACGGCGGACGATAACTACCGCCGATGGCTATAAGAGTTAGAAGCATTAGATGAGAAGCGTTTACAAGCTCAACAAAGCATAGAGCTCTACCAAGCGCGCATCTCTCGGGCTTTCAACAAGAAAGTCAAACAGAGAATATTCTAAGTCGGCGATCTTGTCTTGGCCATCCGCAGACTAATGGTCATGACTCACAAGACCTCCGACAAATTCCAGCCTAAGTGGGAGGGTCCGTTCGTCATCGAGACCGTATTCTCCAACGGTGCGTATCATCTCGTAAAACAAAATGAAGACTTGCTTATGATGCCCATCAATGGCAAATTCCTCAAGAAATACTATATCTAAACGACACCTTCCAACTATCTCTCGGATTGTGAGTTATATACCCTCAGGTATCGCTGAACTTACACTCTGACTTCAAATCTTCCAGATTGTTGAGTTATGTACCCTCAGGTACCACTAAACTTACTCTCTGACTACTCCGAATGAATTCATATCTCATCTCTTGGTCATATCTATGAACTTCCTGGTCATAGATTCTCTCCACCAAGAGTTTGTCTCAAAATCTATTACCCGTACCACCAGTGCGCAGAAGGGTAATAGGTCCATAAAACTTATCCTAATCTATTGCTCGTACTGTCAGTGCGCAAAAGGGGTAATAGGTCCACAAAATTTCTCGATAGGAAAAAACAACCACGTCCATATTACTTCTGAGTTGTTTTCCTATCCATCACAAACAAATCACCCAATACATAGAACTTCCACGTTGATAGCACCTCTGAGTTATTCTGTGTACCCCTATTATGCCTACTCCTACCATGCCCTCATTACCTCTGAGTAGGAAGGCTCTATTTTGACCCATATTTACCACGTCCTCACTACCTCTGAGTAAATATGTTGGTTTCCTCCCCACTTATTATCCGTACTCGCATCGCCAGTACACAAAAGGGTAATAAGTCCACAAAAGTTATCTTAATCTATTACTCGCACCATCGGTTTACCAGAGAGTAGTAGGTCCACAAAATATTATTTAAATCTATTTGCTCGTATTTCCAGATGCACAAAAGGGGAATAGGTCCACAAAAATATTCCAGTGGGATGTCCTTTATCAAATACAAATGCTGTATTAGGCCCTCTAGTACAAGCACCACAAAATACCACAGATAAAGTATGGGGTGAGCATATCCTGTTTATTCAAAATCAGTTACATTCATAGGACTGCATCGACAGCAGAAAAAAAAGAAGAAAAATCTAGCAATGCATAGTTTGGTTTAACAGCACTTCGTCTTCAAGCAGTTTCGTGGCCCTCGAAGGAAGTCATGTTTTACTGCTGAGAAGAAAACAAAGCTGTTGAATCTCCAAGGAGCTACCGGAAGGAGGGTAAATATAGCATGCTATCCTCCCCTCCGTATTGCGGATGCCTTAGTCCCGCTCCCCCGAAGGACCATACCTTCAAAACATGGTCCCTGATGGTGGTTTCGCCTACTTGGAGAGTCGTGAAGGCAGGACGGTCATAACGACGCCTGACCACCGTCCAACTCTCCGAGGTATAAAGGCCCTTCCTACCACCTGGGGAAAACTCTTTCGAAGCATGAAGAGTCCTGAGTTGTTTGATGCGTATGCCAAAAAGGCACGGGGAAAACTCTTCCGAAGCATGGGAAGTTTTGAGCTGTCTGATGTAGGTGCCAGAATGTTGTATTTTCACTCCATCGCCGACATCGGTCCTGAAGAAGCTTGCTAGCCAGATCCCTACAAAAACAAAAAAGGGGATTTAGCACCAAGGAAACAAAGAACTCTGTTATGCGGCCCAGCCAAAACAGAACTCACACAACCCAAAATTATGAGGCCGGCTTCATAAAGTACTCATGCAACATTTATATGGCCCAGTCATTATCATGCGGCTCAGTCATGAAAAACGCATGCGGCGTGATACTCGTGCAGATCAACCACAAGACAATCATGTGGCCCAACCATACAATATTCATGCGGCCCGATCATAAAGTGCTCATGCGGCACCTATGCGGCTTAGTCATGGAAAGTTCATACAGATCCATCTTGAGGCACTCAGGCGGTTCAAGTTCGAATGAGTAGCGGTTATGCAGCTCAGTCCATGCGGCCCTATCGTACAGAACACATGTGGTCCAGACGAGATAGGGCATACGTCGACCAGGCTTATAGCAGAGGCAGTATATGACAGACCCGCGCATGAAAATATACGCTATGGCCATTTGAAATTTCAGTCATCATCTGCTCACCATCCTTACTCTTGAGAGAAGGTTGTACGTCGGAACGAATGGAAGGAGTGTATGCCGCTCTCGACGGAGAAGCAAGTCTTTTCCCTTTGGCCGCCGCACCAATCGACTTAGAAGCTTTTGGAGCCATATCAGAAAGTATGATGAAGTCGAAGAAGGAGAGGGTGAAAGAGGAAAATCTCTCTCTGAATGACTCCTATTTATAGAGTTGCTGAAAAGCGGCTCTTCGATTCTCGAGATCATTAAGGATAGGGACGACGTTTGGGGACTTTATCCCTAATAACCGTCGAGCGTCTCTTCGGTTTTTGAGATCATTAAAGATAAAGTCGACGTTTGGGAACTCTATCCCCAGTAACCGTCGGCTTCATCTCGAAAATAGATCCACAGCCGAATCAGGAAAATTAAATACAGCAGTGATAGCAGGCAAGCTCTCTGCGGCCCGAAGTGTCTCTGCGACTCAAGATTTGTTCTGCGACTCAAGATCTCTCTGCAGTTCGAAAAACTTCCTGCAAACTTGAAGACTCCCTATGGCTTGACATATTTTCATGCTTCTTATTCAAAGTATTCCAAGTTTGCAATTTGAAAACTTTGAAGGGGGTCTTGTAGAAGCATAAAAAATATGGGGTTCATGCGGATTACAAATTGCCGCATTGGTACTTTGGGCCAAACAGGCCGCATGAAGGAAAGCCGTATGACTATTCAAAGACATATGCGGCTCGTCGACAAACAGCTGTAGAAGGAAGATATGCGGCCAAGAGGAGCAGTTCGACTGATAAAGCTGACAAGTCCTGGGAAAACATGACAGTTCTGACACTTCGACAAGAAAGATAAGACGTGAGACGTCGCCCAAAAGCAGGGTTCGTACGCCTCCATATGGCCAAAAGAGTGTCATCTAAGCCGCATGAACCTTATACAGCTCAGACTTATGCGGCCCCAAAGTTTCCAAACTTCATGCAGCCAGGAGTAACTGTGATCCAAGTCGCATGAGTCTCATGCGACCCCACATGATTGAAGATTGAGAAAACTATATGCAACAGGACACGTGGCAATCTGACCAAGTCCTTAACTACCCAGATTTGCTGTAACAAAATCCTTAAAAATTGACAGATGGCAGCCAAAGAGCGGGTCTTCGCGTGCTAATCAGCCACGTAGCCGCAAGCCATCTATACGAATCAAAATACATCCTATTATAAATAGCAGGGTGCCACACCCCTGAGAAAGGTTGGCAACCTTCAAGAGAAAAGCAATTTCTTCACGAGCTAGAGACTGCGTCAGATAGTCCACGGAGTAAGGCAGAGTTGATAGCACTTTTCCGAGCCTCCACCGTCACCTCCCAAAATCAAAACTAAACAATTGTACTTAGATTGTTTCCTATGATTTCTTTCTAGGCTTTTCTTTGTACAAGCGAGTTTGCAATCAATTTCAGTACTCTGTAATACCTGTCTTTGATTTTTTATGGCAAACAATCACTACTCCTGCGCAAGCTGCGTCTACTGTCTCTCTGGCACAAAATAAGAGAAAATGCTTTTTATCTACTCCCTCTTCTTCTCCAGTTCTGAAATCGAAGAAGAACCTATCTAGTGAGCTACTAGACAGAACAAAGGAAAGCGCCCTTTGGCCTTTCCTCGTTCTGCGAAAGCTGCGCCTATTCATGCCCTTGTGCAAAACAAGGGAAAACACTTTTTCGCTACTCCCTTTTCTTCTCCAAGTCTAAATTGTGTTGGGAATACATCTACTACTGCCCTGGCGCAGAACAAAGAAAAGCTCCCTTTGGCTTTTCCTTATTATTCCCCGGTCCTTGACTCGGTGGAAAACACTCTTGATTGTGCCCTTGCGCCAGTCAGTCCTAAAGCTCTTTCGGATAGAAACTCTACTCATCTTGATAAAGATAATCAAATCTTTGGCAAGAAATTAATTTCTGTTCAAAATAAACTTTCTGCTACCCAATTGCTCCACTCCAAGCGCAGAGCAAAAAGGCATTCTGCCTACTCCTAAGAATTCAAGTCAGAATCTGCCAACCCTGCACATCTCGAGATCCAAACAAGGAAAACTGATAGTTTCTCAAACAGACACACAGGTGGCACACCTATCTGATTTGCGCGCCTATCTCAATAAGCGCCTGTCAGGATCAACTTTAGTAAGTCATAATGCACGTAAATTGCAGTCTGTGCCAGTAGCCAACTTATGCCATAGGAGGACTTCTTAAGTCAAGAATTCTCTTACCTATGCCAACCAGCTCAGCACATTCTTGTACACTCAGGGTAGAGGGCTCCTCAAGAACTGAAATCATGTTTCCAATATCATCAAGGAATATATACCTCCGACTTCTCCTTATTCTGTCATTGTAATCGATCTTCGTGAACTTCTTGTACAGAAATAGAAGATTGCAAAGCCATCTTGTCCATCTGTAGTTCCATAACAAGAACATCATTGTAATCATCACCACGAAGTAGTCATCAAATGTTGCTTCCAGTCAGCTAAGCGGTCTGTCTTCGACCGTTTGAACTACATTCAGACTCCTGAACCTGAGATAGAGAGTGAAGATGAATTGTTGTACGCTTCAGTCAACATGACATCTCGAAGCATTAGAGGAAGAAAGCATCCGAGATGCAATACATTCCGTAACCCCAGTCAATAATACTTGGATCAGATCCGTGACTCCGGCGAAGGAGTCTACCAACATACCAGATCAAGAAACCGAAAAACAATCGGTCAAAAGAACCTTCCTTCTGACGAAGAAACAATCGGTCAAAAAAATCTTCCTAATTCTGACCAAGATTCTTTCAGTCAAAGGGATCTTCCTATCCCTTGTCCTGGGGGTAGTTCCTTATATAACTTTGATGCCGACAATGAAAGGTCAGAACGGAGCATCTTTTCTACCAACTCTTCTTCACTAGCCAGAGAAGTGACTGCCTATGTCATTAACGAAGAATAAGATGCATCAAGCTCCAGTAGTCAGGAGCATAGAATCACCTTTTTAGAGGCTAGTTTAAAAAGCATGGCTGAAATGATGGCAAGTATGCATGCTATAATCGTGGCACAATACACTGGTCCGCCGGTTGCGAATCAAATTCCAACCCAAGTATAGGTAGCGGCATCTGCTCCCACCAATGCTGGTCAGGGGGTACAATCTTCTCACAATGCTACGGTACCAACTTCGAGTCTTTCTGGTACTGGGGGTGGTGCATATCATGTAGTCCCTCCTCCTAACACACTGAATCAGTCTATTGCTCCCCAAGCATTGGGAGACGCTAATGAGGCCGTAAAGATTTTGTGTACTCATCGAAGCCTTCAAATAGAAGAACAACCTACAGAAGCTTGGGATCAAACAACCTTATCCCATAGAGTGGAAGGAAGTCCAGTTTTCACCCAAATACAAACCTCCTATCATTATGATATTTGATGGCAGTACCTCCCCAAGCCAGTACCTCAGCCACTTCGAGATAATGACTGATCAACTTCAGCCAAACGATGTTCTACTCACTAGGATATTTGTTGGATGTTTAGTTGGTGTGGCTTATGACTGGTATCGCAGTTTACCAGACGGTTGCATAACTTCCTTTGATGGGTTCAAACAAATGTTCCTAGAATAATTTTATGAGAAAACAAATGACATGACTATGTCAGCCCTCATCAAGATCAAACAGCGGCCTAATAAAATTGCTTAGCATTTTATTGAACGCTTCTGCCGTAAGGAAGTCAAAATACCTCTGGAAACTCCAGATGCTCTGAATATAGACACATGCAAATCAAATTTGTTACCTATAGTCAGCATGTGGACTGGATCCACACAATTCCAGGACTGGCCTTCCTTTATAGTGAATACCAGAGCAGCCGAAGAGAGTGCTGACAAGTTCAAGCAATTAGGCATTCAGATGCCTAACCTCGACAGAGATGAACATTATGCATCCAATAGCAGTTGCCATCAGAATAACCACAAAGGTAAAGAGGCTCTGGCCATCAATGTTAAAGGCAAAGAAACTCTAGCCGTCAACATAGGTCAGTCAACACCTACTACGGCGACACCACCACAGAGGGTACCACGTCCAAAGGAAGAATACTCCTTCAACGAGGATGATGTCATAAGTATCTTTGATTGCTTGATCAAGAGCAATAAACTTCAGCTGCCTGACGTAAAGCGGACAGAGAAAGTAGGTAAAATTGATCTTCCTAAATATTGTGTGTATCACAGGTTCATTGGACACCCGACTCAAGCATGTTATATGCTCAAAGGGAAGATTCAAGAGATGATTAAAGCTGGCACAATCACTCTTCAGCAGGACGAGAAGACTGTGACTGTTAACGTTGTCTCTCTACACTTTAGCAACTTTCCTGCTCAACTTGTGCAGGATAGAGTCGTTCATATCCCGAAAGCTACTCTGGAGATTGTTAATCTCCCGCCCGTACGAAGTGATGGTCTTGTTCCTCTGTCAACTGATAAGGGAAAATTATGTGGATCCATCTTGATTTGGTGGCTGACTTTGAGATACCTTCTTCGTCCACAAAATCTAAGAAAGCAACCAAATACAAGTCATGTCACATGACTTTATTGGGTGATCACCATCTTCCATCTTTAACTGCAACCTTCATCTTGGCGACAAATTCTTATTCTTCTTCTGAGACAATGCTACCGAAGCCGGAGGATAGTTATCAACCAGCCTTCCATTTATATAGTCAATAGTCCCGAAAACTACTGACGAAGATGGGATATGACCTACAAAAAACCCCTGGCTTGAACCATAAAAGAGGATATCCTATACCTCTTTCCCTACGCCTTCAACACAATCAGTCTCGGGTTAGCATGGGGTTCTGGACAAACTTTTCATCTTGTCAAAGGAAGCTTTGTAAAGGCAAGGCTCGGATGAAGGATTGCAACATGGTTTCCTTCGCACCAGCTTCAGAAGAAGAAGCCCTGACCGATACCAAATCTAGGAGACTCTACCTTAGAGACTATCCAGAAGGTCAAGAGGTCCCTCCTCCGAGTTCTGATACTCCTCCATCAGCTTCTCCGTACGATGTCAATGTTCTATCAGTTTTATCGCCTCCAGTGGAACCGATTCCTCCCAAGCCAACAGCGACCGACAAAAAAAACAGCCAGTGCGCTTGGATAAAATTTTGAAGAAAACTCTATTTTTTGGACTTGGGAGACCATATAACTTCGATATATTGGCTCAACTAGCGAAGTTGACACTAAGCGAAGGAAACTCAGGAAACACTAAGCGAAGCTTTGATGCAAGCTGACACTTGTCTAGCACTCCTCAAGATACCAGACGAGGAACCTGTGGCATGTTTCTATTATCATAGTGTGATGGAGTTGATTCCTAATATCACCTTCACACAAGATGACATGCTTCTAGAAGACAATCGACATGACCGACCTTTATACTACACAGGATATGTCGATACAATGAAGGTTGATCGCATCCTAATTGATCCTGGATCTACACTTAGCATTATGCCAAAAACTTTACTGGATGCCTTGAAAATCCCAGTGCATAATCTCTCTACAACAATCACGGCTATCTTGGGATTCAATTCCAGAAGAAGTGAACCACTAGGAAAGATTCGCTTGAAAGTTCAAATCGGCAATCTTCGTACTAAAGTCACTTTTTATGTGATTGACAATTATGGCTCCTACAATGCTTTGTTAGGGAGACCATGGTTGCATAAGCATAATATCGTGCCATTCACCCTCCATCAGTGCTTCAAATATATCGATGACAATAGAGAAGTTAAGAAGGAGGTGGCTGATCTTAATCCCTTTCGGGGTGTCGAGGCATACTGTGCTGACTCAAGAATGTATAAAGAAGAATTCATGAAGTTCGTACTGGCCATGGATACTGAGGAAGATCAGAGGGACACCCCAGATGATGTTCTTATGATTTCAATTAAAGGATGTACTTTCCGTCCTTCGTCTTCTCAGACACTAACCATCTATCTCTCCTTTCATGCTAAGCCTCTTCCTGCTGAAAAGAAGGAACAGAGGGAGCTTACTTCTTCTGAGCCTCTTATTATCGACCTCCGTCGTAACAAGCCATTTCTTTCTTATTTTCCTCCTCTGGTTATCAATCTTACCAAGCCTTTGGTTAAGGCCAAGAACCCTGTTGTAAATGATGATGTACAAATCAATAAAATAATATCTCCTTTACAGTATACTGATGTTATTTATTATACTCAATGTTACTTAGAAATGCTAGATAACTTCGAACCACTCACAATAGGAGCAGTTCAACCTCTCCAAGACGAAGTATCATTCGAACCAGCTCAAGATTCCTTCTTCCTAGTTCCTTCCAGGACGAAAGATGAACTTCTTATACTTTTTAGTAAAGAAGCAGAAGACTGCATCTGATAGCGAGACTGAAAATGACGATAACGGACGGCTCTAACTACGACGTTATAGTCAATAATCTAAAGACATCATTTAAAAGATGGGCTACAATTTCAAAGCTGGCCTTAATGGTGGTAAGAAAAGGGGAACTCCTATTTGTATCCCTACTCCAAAAGGAATGTCACTGCAATACTACAGCAAAATAAAGCATGGGTTGGGTTATACTTCGCCAGTTACGACCCCAGACGCTTCTGAGTCTGACAAAAAGGAGCGATCTAACTCTTCTGACTCTGTTTCATAGGATTTTGATACCAGTATAGGGCACGTCCATCGAGTGACTCTATCTTCTAATATGGTGACCACCGAGTTCTCAGAAGACGATGACAATTTTGCTGAAGCTCCTGAGTCAGATCCTTAGGCACAAAGAATGGACAATCAATGGAAACTTCGCTTCGAGCAACGTGAACCACCTATCGAAGATCAGTTGGTCTAGGTCGATGTCGGAAATAAAGCTTCTCCAACGCCAATCTTCATCAGCAAAAGCCTACCTGAAGCAGATAAACAGGAACTAATTCAGCTCATTAAGAAATACATTGACGTACTCGTCAGGAGCTATGAGGATATGTCGGGATTAGATCCTCATATCGCTACCCACAAACTCAACATCCTACTAAGTGCGAGGCCAGTTAAACAACAACAGAGTTGATTCTGAACTGATATAATGGACGCTATAGAAGTTGAAGTTAAGAAGCTTATCGCCTGTAGTTTTGTCAGAAAAGAACAACATCCTGACTGGGTGGTGAATGTTGTCCCAGTTATGAAGAAAATAGGGAAGGTTCGAGTCTGTATTGACTTTAGAGACATCAACGATGCTTGTCCCAAAGATGAGTTTTCTCTTCCGATCACTGATTTTATGATCGACAATACTTACAGATTCGAATAAATGTCTTTTATGAATGGATTCTCGGGATACAATTAGATTAAAATACATCCAGAAGATGAGAGACGTACATCTTTTCGTACTCCTCTGGGAGTCTATTGCTACACCGTCATGCCATTCGATCTTAAAAATGCTGGTACAACTTATCAGTGGGCTATGAGTACCATCTTTTGTGATCATTTGCGAAAGACAGTTGAATGCTATGTCGACGATATTGCTATCAAAAGTCGTCTAAAGGAAGATCACATCCAAGATTTGAGAACTATTTTCGATCTAATGTGCCAGCATCAACTCAAGATGAATCCCACCAAGTCATTCCTAGGAGTCTCTAGTGGCAAATTCTTCGGATTCATTATTATCTCTAAGGGTATACACGTTGACCCCGAGAAGATCAAAGTCATTCAAGAGATGCATCCTCCACGCAACCTAAAAGATCTACGAGGATTCTATGGACGGCTTACGTACATCAGGAGATTCATTTCGAATCTATCTGGACGTTGCAGACAATTCACTCAATTGATGAAGAAAGATGTGTCTTTCATTTGGACTGAAGAATGCCAACAAGCATTCGAAGACATAAAATGGTACTTGATGAACCCTCCAGTTCTAGTGCCTCCAGTCTTAGGAATACCCTTCCTAATGTATGTTCGTGCAATGGATCATTCCTTGGAAGCTCTACTAGCCCATAAGAACAAAGAGGATCATGAACAAGCTATTTATTACCTCAGTCGTACGATGATCGGGGCTGAACATCGATATAGCCCAGTGGAAAAAGAATGTCTAGCTTTGATATTTGTTGTTCAGAAGACCAGACATTGCATTACAGGCCAGACTATTCATGTTATCTCCAGAGTTAACCATTTTCGAGTCTTGATGAAGAAGTCCAGTACACTCAACTCCAGGCTTGCTACATGGGCCATATTGTTAGCACAGTATGATATGGTTTATGTCCTCCAAAAGTCTGTTAAAGGTCAAGCCTTAGCCGACTTCCTAGCGGCTCATCCAATTTCAGAGACATCTAAACTCTATGACGAGATTCCTGATGAAACTTTAAAATCTTACATGATTTCAGAATAAGTTCTTTCCTGGCTTCTATTCTTTGATGGTGTATCCAGGATCGGACCTAAAGGTACCATTGTCGCTGGAGTTGGAATTGTCCTCGTATCACCGGAGGGATTGACTATCCAAAGAGCTTATTCTTTAGACGAGCCATGCTCCAATAATGTTGCTGAATACAACGCTTTACTTATTGGTCTCCAATTGGCTAAACAGTTGGATATTGAATATCTTGAAGTATATAGAGAATCTAAACTGATCGTTAATCAGGTTAGAGGCATGTACAAAGTTCGGCACCAAGACCTTATTCTATATCATGAAGCGGCAGTTAGATTGGCTACATCGTTCAAAGGCTTCTTCATTGAACATGTACGTCGAGCTTGCAATATAGAAGCTGATGTACTTGCTAATCTAGCAGCAGTATTAGCAATTTTGGTAAGAAGATAACAGATTATTATCATCACTAACAGAGAGTTATTTTGCATCGAGAATAATTCAAACATCGAATTTAGCAATTCAACTGAAATTGACACTATTAGTGAAGACTGGAGGGCTCCTTTCATCGACTTTATGGTACATGACATTTTACATGAAGATCCCAAGGAAGCTACAACAATCCGTCGAAGATCACTCCAGTTTTATTACAATCACACTTCCAAGACCCTCTATTGGCGAACATTTGACGGTCTACTCTTATGTTGTCTTGCGGAAGATGAAGCAAAACAAATACTATGTGAAGCTCACGATGGTGTCTATGGTGCACATCAGTCCGGTCCTAAGCTACTGGATCATATTCGACGTATGGGTTACTAATGGTATACTATGGTATCTGATGCCATTAAATATGTAAGGAAATACCGAGCATATCAAATCCATGCAGATTTTATTCATCAACCATCAAAATTTTTGTATTTTACTGCAGCATCATGGCCCTTTGAAGCTTAGGGTATGGACATTATTGGTCCTATCAACCTACCGTCATCTAGAAGACATCGGTTCATACTAGCTATAACCGATTACTTCTCGAAGTGGACAGAAGCTAACCCTTGGCTGAAGTTAAAACTAGTAGTATGATTAGCTTCATCAAACATCATGTGATTTATTGATTCGGCATTCCTCGGCGAATCATTCATAACAATGGACCCCAATTCATTAGTCAAAAGTTTACTCGATTCTGCAATGACAACAAGATCAACAATGTTGCTTCTACGACATACAATCCTGCAGCTAACGGTTTGGCAGAAGCATTCAACAAAACCATCATCAAGCTTCTCAAGAAATTTATTTCGACCAATAAATGTAATTGGAGCAAAAAGCTTAGAGAATGTCTATGGGCTTATCGTACTACTGTACGCACTCTGATCGGGTGTACACCTTTCTCATTGGTGTATGGATGCGAAGCTGTCCTGCCATTAGAAATTTAAATCCCTTCACTGAGAATTGTGATTGCCAATGAACTCACAACAGAAAATAATGACCATCTTCGACTTTAAGAGCTTGAAGCACTTGACGAGAAGTGGCTACTAGCTCAATAACATATTAAGCTATATCAAGCCCATAGCTCAAAAGCCTTCAACCGAAAAGTTAGAGTATGAGCATTTCAAAAAGGCTAACTAGTACTTACTGTCAGACGTCCTATGACTATGACACACATGAGCAAGGGTAAATTCGAAGCAAAGTGGGAAGGTCCCTATGTTGTAAGCAAGGTTTTCTCAAACGGAGCTTATCAACTGACCGTGATGGATGGCCGGGTCGCTATGATGCCTATCAACAACAAGTTCTTAAAAAATACTATGTTTGAAGAATGTATAAGACATCTTCTCAATATTGTATATGCCTCAAATCTTTGAGTTATTATCTTTTATTTACTCTTCTGTAGATAAAACCATAGATAATAAACTTTTGAAGGAAATTCCCCGTAGAGTCGCCATTTTGTTTTTGCAAACAGTGTAAAAGGTAAATATCTGCTTTAGTTATGGAGTCGAGAGTTTATCGCAACCATACTAGCTAGCGTGACAAGGACATAGAGCCTAATTTTGGATATACTTTTCTTAGTTATGGAATTTAGAGTTTCTCGCAGCCATACCGGTTGGCGTGGTAGAATTCTAGATAACATGATTATAGAGGTATAAACCTTAGTTATGGACTCTATCGTTTATCATAGCCACGCTTGCTGGCATGGCGATGATTCTGGGTAACATGATTACGGATAGACGTACATAGTTATCATATTGTATCTTAAAATTGGTTCTTAACATATCATCTCTATCATTCCACTCATGTTATTATAAACTTCATTTCCATCACCTTCCCTAGCTCAGGAGTAGGGATATCCTTATTTCCTCTAGTCAAGTTCCTTATAGAGTTTCTTTTTATTAATTTCTGAGATTCCTTGGATAGTGTAGCAGTTGGTAATTGCATATAGGTTTGTGTCTTTGAGTATCAATATTAATTGTTAGGTGTATTGCTTGTGAGTCTGTAAATGATTTTTGGTTGGGCATGTGAGCTATAGGCATCAATCTAGATATAACTCAAAGTACAGTACCCGTGTAACAATAGTTCTGGAGTAGGTATCAGTATAGTTAATATTGGTACCAATGGTAGAAGGAAGTGTAGAGTATGATTATTACCTCATCTTTCCTTCTACAAAATCCTATCTTTTGATTTTCCTATCCTTGTAAGAGTGATTCGATTTTTCTTACCTTTGAAAACATCCTTTGATTTTCAGTATTACTAAATTTTGATCCTATTTGATCGTGACTAAATGATTTTGACTATAATCTTTATCGTGCCAAATTTTAATTCTTGATCATGCTCTCGTGTCTAGACTTCATTTCTATTATTGCTCATGACTAGGCATTGATCATATCTTAATCATGATTAGAATCTATCTTAATCATTACCCTATTATTGAACGTACCAAAATTCTAATATTGGTCATGCCTAGAAAACCTTGTATGACTAGGAGATGTTGATCCATTAATAATGACCATATTTGATTTTATTCCTAATCGTGCCTATGCTTTGATCTTCAATATGACTTTAATTTTGACTTTGATCGTACCTATCATTCTACACTTAAATTTTGATCATTCCGACTTGATCATAATTAATGATTTTTACTCTATCACGACTCTAACATGCTTAAAGATGATAAACTTTATCGTGCTTGTACGATTTTGATTATATTCTGAATCTATTCTTAAGTGGTGCATAAATGATTTATCGTGCCAATACAATTTTGACATATTTCGATTTTGTTCTTTTCGTGCTAACAAGACTTCATCGTGTGTAAATGGCTATGAATTTGATTATTCATAATCATGCCAAATCAAATGATCATGCCCTAGTGATTTTGATTATTTCAAGGTTCTCTATTTCACAAAAAGTTTGATTCTTATTCATGCATAAATTTGATTTCTAAATTTTGATTTTGCCCAAGTGATTTGAAATATACAAATGATTATATGCCTAAATCGTTCTTAGATTTTGATTCTATTCCAACATGATCACGATTTTGATCTAAACGACTTGATCCTTTTAGTCGTAACTAGCTCGTGCCTAAAAGATTAAATTTATCCTTCATCGTGCATATACGATTTTGATCGTAACTTCATGCTTTTGATCGTGCCAAATCCATCTGGTGGTGATTTCGATTATATAATTTCTTATTCATATCTAGCTCTATTCCTAATTATGCTTAAATTTTAATTTTTAGTCATGCCTAGATGACTTGCGATTTATATTCTATGAATCGTGTCTAAAACTTTTATTCCATTTGACCGTGACTATACTTTGATTCTAACAACCATACACAAGTTCTAATCCGCAGTCACGCCAGTATGGTTTTAATTCAAATCGTGCCTAAAACCTGATTCTATTATTGCCATGCCTAAATTTAGATTATATACTTAATCATATTTAGGTCCTATCTGACTGGATTCTATCTTAGACATGACTCTACTCTTGAACATGCCAACTAGTAGTCATGACTATATGACTTTACATGACTAGGTGACATTGGTTTTATATAGTGATTTTGTTCTTAAATCGTGCCTAACTTTTCATCCTTAATCACGTCCATATGATTTTGACATTGATTTGATCGTGCCTTAACCATTCTGTGCTTAGATTACAATTTGATCATAACTAATGATTTTGATCTAGACGATTTTAATTACATATCGCGCCTAAGAGATTGGATTTATTTTTATTGTGCTTAGATGATATGATTTAGAATCAATCCTTGATCGTGCCAAAATTATGCCATATTTGATCGTGCCTAAATGGTTTTTCAATAGTGATCTTCACAGTACCAAATTGGTTTGATCGTGCGTGAATTATTTGTTGATAACCAGATTTGATTATCCTTAGTTGTGTCAAATCAAATCATTATATTAATCGTGCCTAAACGATTTGGTTTTTATTCTTTGTCATGCCTTAATCATTTTGAGATCGTGCCAAACCATACCATTTCTAAATTTCCTTATTTGATTAATCTTAGTCGTGCCAAATCGTATCATCCTATATTTGATCGCAGCCAAGTGATTTTGCTTCTATTAATATTTGCACTTAGATATTAATACTATCTTTGATCGTATTTAGTTTTTAATTCAATTGATCTTGTTAAATTAAATTTCGAGGATGGAATTTTTTTTAAGGCAGGTAGACTTGTAACTACCTAGAATTTGAATTTCTATTTTTGAGAATTTAGTGCTAGTTTTTGGATTTATAAAATTCTTGTTCTAAATTCATTTATGAATTTATAATTTAGCTCTAATTATTAATATTTATTAATTAGTTAAACTTTAAAATTGTTAGCTTAATATTATTTTTATTTTCATTTTAGCCTACCAAGCGTTGGGCTTAGATTGTGGGATGGTCTAGCTTATTAGCCTACCAAGCCTTGGACTTGGATTGTAGGCTACTAGCTTATATTATATTCCTAAAAAAATTATACTAATTATTAGTGGGCTTACGCTTTAGATTAATTAGTAATTGGTAATTAGTTACTAATTAATGGATAATTAGTGGATTAGTTAGTGTTAGTTGTTTGTTAGTTAGTAGCCTTCATTATTACCCCTAGATCTATTACAAATTATATTGGTTGCCATCATAACTTGTAGAGCAGTCCAATTTCTCCAATTAAAATATTAGAAGACTCCCTAATATTTTATTACAAATAATTTCTACTCTCTCTCTCACATACAGCCTATAGCCATCTTGCTCCGCCTCTGTCGGCGTCGCACCACCGCACGCCACCGTCGGACTCCGACGAAGTGCTGTCTCTTCAATTCTTTCTTCCCTTCTCTGCTATCACCCTCACCGTCACCTCCACCACACCTGATCGCTACCCCGACCACCGACTTCCCCCATTCACCAAGCTAAGCCGCACCACCACCACCACCACCACAACGACCCTTTTCGATCTTCCTCTATCTCCACCACCCTCGACTCCACAGTTTTCTCCCCCACGACCACAAACCTACGCCACTGCCATCACTCACTGGACCTACAAATCCGCCACCCATATACCGACCACAACCACCGGCTCATTCATCATCGCCACAACTCAGAGAAACACTACGACCACCATCTTACTCACCTGTGCACCGTCGTCGACCTGGGTGGTCCAAATCTACTCCATTGTCGTCAGATCCGAGCCGCGGCCCTTTCGTGCGCCCTAGCCCGGCCAGATCCGCCGGTGAGCCAAATCAGCGATCCTCACGACCGACTTCGGCCAGATCCGTGGCCACCATGCCAAACATCATCGTCTTCTCCAGCTAGCGACGTCTCGTCTTTCCTACGTCGAGCCCACCCAAGCACCTGCACTCCAGATCTGGACTCGCCGCTACCAACCGTGATGCGGCCGCACCGACAACTTCCAGCAGCTCCTTCTGTGGCCCTCTCTTCCGACGGTAGACGACCTCCGCGCCCTACGGAGCTAAGTGAGGATAGTTCCCTCTCGTTCTTCTCTTTCATTCTCTCTCAAATTGATCTACTCTCTTCTATCACAAACTCAATGTCTCTCTTTGGATCTCAGATGTCTCTCTTTCCATTTTTTTAAGGGTCAGCAATTATTGGGTTTTATTACAAATTTGGTTTAGAGCTTTCGACTTTAAGTTTAGGATTTTATGGATGAGAATAGTTGGGCTAAATTCCAATAATAGGCAAGATAATGGGCTATGTTATAGATAAGTTGGATGGGTTTGTATTTTAAAATTTATTATATTGGGTTTTATTCTGATTGGGCTTTGGCCTACATTTTATAAGCACGAACTGGGCTTCATAAACCAATAAGTATTATTACATGTATACTATTTACTAAAAGTATATATGTAGTCAATAATTTCTAAAAATGTTTTAAAATAAAATATATATAAATATTGTTGAAGATTAACTTCTAGATTATAATATTTTTAATACATTTTCTCTAAAGATTGTATTATCAAAAAAATTAGTTTCATATCCAAATATATATTTTAGATGTTTTAACAAAACATATATTCAAATACTATAAATATTTTCCAAAATAGATATATGTATTTTAATCATGCATTTTTCCTTCAATTATCATCGTGATCTAATCGTGCATTTCTACTGTTGTGACTCTGCTCAATCTCTGCGAATCTATCGGTGATCTATGGATTACCAATATTGGACAATCTTGGGTTATGGGTATTATAATCTTCGACGACTGTGGCTTGGGATGATACGATTTTGGGGATTATTACTTGGACTTTAGACTCTGATATTTTTTGTGTCGATATGTTCGTATCGTGCACGTCGACTTCAGATACCCAAGACAAGTACTTACAATGATCACTTTCATTTCCTGATAGTTTCTTCATTCATGATTTAGATGTACATTCCATGATTATTGTCACGATTATTACACGAGATTAGTGTTTATGGATTTCATGATTACCGTGATTCCATGTTTATCGTGTTTACCGTGATTATCGTGATTACCGTGTTTCATGTTCCTTGTCATGTTTAGAATCTATGATTACTATTTGATACGAAATATCTTAGTATATATATGATCAAAATCCCATACTCCACGATACCGTACATAATAGCTAATCATACACTTCACGTACGATTGAGTCGTAACATGTAGATCCATCAGTTGATCACATATAGAACATGGTATTTCAAATGCACTTAGTATAGATATGACTTATGCATTTCATATTGATTACGTCACATGCCTTGATCCCACGCCATGATTATTCATTTCATGTTTATATATTTGTCAGATCATGATTAATTTACTCATTTATGTTCTCTTACTCTACTTCATGTTATATAGTTCTATCATGTTATGAATAGTATATCATGTATTGTACTTTCTCCAATCCTGACTGGATAACCATATTTTAGGCGATGACGTAGAGGACTGGATTTCCACTTACTATGGAACATTTGAGACTGATCACGACATATTTGAGGATGCAGGAGATACTATAGCAGACGTACCACTGGAGGATGCTTAGTTTTAGATTAGTATTTACTTTCTGCTGATTAGATTTCTCTTGTCTGAACTTTATTAAGTTGTAGTCTATTCTGAGGCTTCTTGTATCGTACTTTCTGTACTGGACTCTGTGGATTTGTCTTTCTATTTCATATCTACTTGTTAGTATCTGTGATTGAGTTAGAATCTTGATTATCATGATTTATGTTATGTTGATTGGATTTGGATATACTTGAGGATTAGATAGCATACTGTCGTCGACTCTGCGATGTAGGCTGGATGTGGTTTCATGTACCGTGCCCGAACTTTTGGGTGCGGGTCGTGACACGTAGTTGATGATGTTGAAAAGATAAAGCAGATCAGAGATAGACTTCGCGAGGTACAGAACAGGCAGAAGCATTGGGGCGATAGCCACTGGAGACCGCTAGAGTTTGAGGTATAGATTTCTATAATTTAGATTGTTAATGCTTGTAGTTTGTGGATTAAGGTATTATTTTGGTCTTAGGTTGGCGATTTGGTGTTCTTGAGAATTTTTTCGACATGTGGTACAATCTGATTCAGAAGAGGTGGAAAGCTTAGTCCAAGGTTCATTGCACTCTTTTGCATTCTCGAGAAGGTCGAAGTTGTGGCTTACCGGCTAGACTTACCACCTACTCTGGATGGAATACACAACGTATTTTATGTGTCACGGTTGAGACGATACATGGCAGACCCTCGCCATGTGTTGGATCACTCTGAGATTGATGTTGGACCTAGTCTACAATATCAGGAGAAGCTAATAGGGATATTGGATCGTAGGGAGAAGGTGTTGCAGAATCAGACTATTTCTCTGGTTTGTGTCGCTTCGCGGCATCACTCTTCTGGTGAATCCACTTGGGAGAGAGGATGAGATGCGTGAGCGATATCCCTATCTTTTCGAACACGTGAGGTATTTTCTTCTTTTCATATTTGTCTCACCTTTAAATTTTGAAGATGAAATTTTTCAAAGGGAGGTAGGATTTGTAACCACCTAATTTAGGGAGATGGGCGTTTTTCATATTTACTATTATTTAATATTGATATTAATATAGTTCTAACTATATTGCTATGAATTAGTATGCTAGCTAACTTAATCAAATTAAGTATCAGTTAGTATAGATTAGTGCATTTGAAGATTTGCTAATTCCTTTATTTATAAATTTTTCATTTCAAATTAGTGAAGAAAATTTAGCATATATATATATATATATATATATATATATATATATATATATATATATATATATATATATATATATATATATATATATATATATATATATATATATATATATATATATATATTTAGCATAAATAAATATATATATATATATATATATATATATATATATATATATATATATATATATATATATATATATATATATATATTTAAAATATATATATATATATATATATATATATATAAAATATATATATATATATATATATTTTATATATATATATATATATATATATATATATATATATATATTTTAAATATATATATATATATATATATATATATATATATATATATATATATATATATATATATAGCATATATATATATATATATTTTAGCATATATATATATATATATTTAGCATATATATATATATATATATATATATATATATATATATATATATATATATATATATATATATATATATATATATATATATATATATATATATATATATATTTTTTTTTTTTTTTTTTTTTTTTTTTTTTTTTTTTTTTTTTTTTTTTTTTTTGGGTGTCCACTTCTTAATGGTGCTTGGAGGCATGTCTCCAAGGGGGCTCGAACCCGTGCTACTGCGCCGGGGTGCTCCACCGTTCCCAACGGGCTACGGCCACAAGGACTATATATATATATATATATACATATATATATATATATATATATATATATATATATATATATATATATATATATATTACAATCATGAAATAATGTGTCACACATATGTTAGTATGGTTTAGCTGTACGAGAAGGCACATACATTCCAGCCAACAATTAAAGGACTAGTAACTAGTTTGGACTAGTTTAAATCCATCAAATTAAATCCAATCGAAACCAAACTTGACCCAACTATTCATGAGTCATATTAGGGTCAAACCAAACCCTAATTAGAACCAAACCATGCACACATGAGTGTGTGCACAGCCATCAAACCAAGTCCAACCAGGTCGCCCCTTATTCAACCCCCCACTCCTTGTAGTTTCAATAACTACCACCCCATCACTCCTTTCCCCCTAAATCTAAGGCCACAACACCCTTACTCACTCCCCTACAACCCTATGGTTCATTTCCACTTCTTTTCCATTAGCTTTGACCCCTCTAGAGGCCACAAGGACAACATACTTTCAGCTTTGGCAACAGCAGGTTGTTGAATTTGTACCGACTTTAACAGCTTTTTGTACCACCAAAACAGTAGGTAAGAGTCTCAAGTCCTTACCAAAGTTATTCCTCTACCTCTTATCTTTCATTTCTATATTTTCTGAGAATTTATCATGGTGGTTTTGACTCTCAAATCGCTCACATAGAAACGTATCCAGAATAGGTGCTGCCCGGGAGAACAATGCAAATAACAAGGAGTACCTCCTAAACCGCTAAGTAAAATGCTCCAAAAAAATTTCTTTGCATACCTCAGCTCGTTCCTGTCGTTTTGGTATATAATTGTCTATTTGTTATGTTCAAATTCCCCTCGGTACATGCATTTTTCGAAAGGATCCGCAGGCTGAATCTTGCGACATGAAATCGGTCCACGTCCGTACATAGGTAAGTACCTTAATTTTTCATCGCATATTTTTATATGACATAGGAAATAACTATGTATATCATCCTCCTAGGTAGAAACCTTAATAAAATTGACATAGAACTAGGAGAAATCCCTCTAAACACACACACACACACAAAATATTCGTTCCAGAATTACAACACATTTTTTAGCTATTATTTTATGCATTTTCTTTGAATTTTCAGACAAAATTTTCACAAACATTTCCCTAACTTGACCCCCTATCATGCCATATAATAATTTTATGATAGATATATGTGAAATTTTAGTTAAAGTAGGGTTTTTGGGACATGATTATTTAATTTCAAATTACGTTATATGAGTATATGTTGTGTAAACACTAATATTGTATGTAGAAATATTTTAAATTAAACCGAACTCGAGACACGACATATTGACCCTATTAGGTGCTGGAAAAATATAAATTTTTGTAACAATTGTTATGAACTTTTGTGTTACATTAATTTTAATTTCAGAACACAAATTATTATTTAGAATTTCAATTTTTTGGTTCTTCGAGAATTAGAACCTAACTAGTTTCACGTTGTAATATTTATAACTTTTCTTATGGTTATATTGATAAATTTTATAGATTATAAGCCATTAATTTATGATTTTAAACAAATTATATTATAATTTTTGAAATGTTTAATTAGGGCCAACTTGGGTGACATAAAATATGTCGATTCAAACCTAGAAATGACTACTTTCACTAGTTTCTTAAAACCGAAACTCACCAAGACATTGCCAATAATTTCCCATGATAAATATCTCAAAAATCATGTTTATATACATTTTATATTCTGATTAGACATAAATTTTAAGACTATTTATGTGGTGGAATTCAACCCTTTATTTAGTGTAGGTTCATGCCTTAGAACCAAATTCTAGGGTTTACTAGTTACCCTAAAATTATGATTTCTTGGCTTCTAGACAAAAAATATTTTTATATTATTATTTTATATATTAGGGTATTTTAGTTTCTTTTTACTTTTGATCATAACCTACCTTACGTGATTATAGAAATGTTATTATATAAGTGTATCAGACTCTAGGGTAGCTTCAGATCTTAAATATTATATATAGGTCCTGGATACCGATTCGGATTTTGATTATAACTCTCTGCTTAAGAGCAAGACAAGTACATTCACTGATTGTTTTCAGTATATGATAGTTTCTATAGTACATGTTTAAGTAAAGTTTACTTGATTCCTGGCGCAATGTTACACGGATTGATACTGCATGGATTTCTAACCCGAAGATGTGCCTTTCATGCTATTGTTGTATCATGATCAACGTATTCATGTTTATTCTATGCATTGTGATTTATGTGTTGTGACATGTGGTGATTCGAATCCATTAGTATTAGTCGGGGCGGGAGAAGTATTAGCTGGATATGTGAGCATACCTGGTAGACCGTGTTGTAGTATAGACCATGGCTATTAGCTGATCATACATTTCACGTATGGTTGAGTTAGCTCCCTTTTTTATTATTCTCCGTATTAGGCCCATGTCGATCACATATCGAACTAATATTTCAAATCACTTAGAGTTACTAGTTATATATCATGTTTATCTAGATTTAATAATTTTCCTATTTACTGCCATGATTCTAGTTAGGGGTGGGCATACGGTTCCAAGACCCGCGGTTCCCACCCGGCCCGAACCGTAAAATACCCAAACAAGTCGGTTCCTAAATTTTGGAATTTAAACGGGGCGGGTCGTGTGACAATAATGGGGTGGGATGGGTCCTATTTTCAAGGTATGTATTTTTTTTATTAATTTTGGGTTTTTTTTGTTATTATAGTTTATAGATAATATAAAAAGTTATTGTTTAGCAAACAAATCCAAGAAATTTAGGAAGACATAAGACTTGTTTTGTTCTTATAGATAATAGAGCATATGTAAATGTTTACTATTCTAGAATGTTTTTAGCTTTTTTGGGACCCGTTTGGACCCGCGGGTCGGCCCGATTCGGACCCGTTTCGAATGGGTCGAGCCCGTTCCGGTTCTAATATTTTTTGGACCCGTTCCGCCCCGCCACGCCCCGCTAATTAACGGGTCCGATACGGATCCATAAAATTTGGGCCCGGCCCAACCCGTGCCCACCCCTAAGTCTAGTTGTACTTATTTTCTTTTACATGTCATTTGTGATTTCCAGTTTGACTTCTTTTATCATGTATTACATTTACTAAATTCGTGTTTTATAGTTTCTATCATTTACTTGCAACTACATTCAATGATTGTACTTTGTTCCAATTCTGGCTGGATGTAATACCCCAGAATTTTTAAAATATTTATTTTATTAGTTATTTGACTTAATTACTGACTTTATAAATATTTCTAACAAATAGATATCAATATATATGTGGCCTTATTCATGGTTAAGTTTTTAAGTGCAAGACAACTAGCAATTTTGGTACGAATAGTGTAGTCGCGTGCCTTGGCTAGTGTATTAGCCATGCTAGGGAAGGCCTAGCCATAGCTGTGTCCCAACTAGAAAGCAAGTCAAAGTTGTGAATTAACCCCTATAAAGATCTAATTAAATATTTATTAAGAATTTCTGACTTTTTAGGAGACCAGTTGTGTTAAACTAGTCGAACTGGACCTGAACCAAACCCAAGTCCATGTAGTCATGCGGTGTGTCCAAAGACGTCCAAGTAGATATATATTTTATGCATATACATATATTTCATATTTTATTTTTTAAGGGATTAACAAATATTTTCTAAATATTTGTTATATGTCTAATATACGTGTTATTGGGGGGGGTGTGTGTGTGTGTGTGTATACACATACACACATAGCCAATGACCCTCTAGCCTAGTTGTAGTGGTGAGGCGTGCGGCCCGAGTGGTCAGGAGATCGATTCCTGGTGGGAACGTTCGCCACAATTACTTTCTTTCAATTTTTTTTCTTTCAATATATATATATATATATATATATATATATATATATATATATATATATATATATATATATATATATATATATATATATATATATATATATGTGTGTGTGTGTGTTCACCTAAAACTATTATACAACTATTATTGGTTTTTTTTTTTTTTGTTATCATCATCATCATCATCATCATTATTATTATTATTATTATTATTATTATTATTATTATTATTATTATTATTATCATTATTATTGGTTATTTTGTGTTCTTTAGGAAATTAATATTAATATGTATGTACATATTTTTATGTATAACCCTACACTAGGAAAATGTACTATTAAGATTTTTAGGTTTTATTGAGTACATATATATATATATATATATATATATATATATATATATATATATATATATATGTTATAGAAAAGAAAAAAAAACTGCTTTCATTGTTCCATTATGGAAATAGTAACAATAGCAACACGAGCCCAATCAGACCCGACTCCCCCTCCCAATTTTACTGTATAAATATCATCGACAGTAAGGAAAAAAAATCCTAGAAAACCCTAACCCTAAGCTAGCCCGACACCCCCAGGCGAACCTCGACCCTGTCCAGCTACCGCGTGACACCTGCGCACTGTCGGAGCCACCGAAAACGCAGAGCAGTCCGCAGAAGCGCAGCAGCACCAGTAGTTGCAAAACCCGACTTCGCAACGATTTTGCGACGCTCGATCGATTTTTGATCCGTCTTTTCTAGCATGTAGACAACCTATACAACTTTGCTTCCTTTCAAATAGCTTCTTTTAATTCGCATCATGTGTAGCTCCCCTTCCCGAAAATTTTTAAAATATTTTTATTATTTATTTTAATTTAAATGGTGTCATTATCCGTTTCTTGTGTCCCATTTTCATACAACATAGGTAATTACTTATATACCAACTTGAAAATATCCGTACCTTGTATCTATATCGTCTCCATCTTTATCTCCATGTCTTCGTATCAACCCCATCACCATCCATATTACCATCACTTTTCTTGTATTTCTTGCAAAATGCATACTGTGGAAACCATACATTTAGCTGTTGATGAATATCATAAGCTCTTAGATCTGAGGGCTCATTAGATAAAATTGAACTTGTATAGATCCAGTGATATTACTTATTGGTTTTCATGTGATGTTCTGCATAACCAAGATTGATATTTTGTCTTTGTTATATGGTTTTTAGACCAAATTCTTATTTTAGTTCATAAGTTGTGGTTGAATTGTAAACATGGTGTTTATAATTCTATGTTGAATTGTGAAAGTTGTGCATTCAGAGCCGTGCTTGAGTAGAGATAATTTCTTGTAGATTTTCATTATGCTATTGTTTTAATGTTTTTTTTCCCTAATATGTATATAACATATTCTCCTCACTTTGTACTACTATAGAGTACAGAAACAATATAATTTTTGAATGCAAATGAACTTCAGCTTTGAGATCTACTATCCTTTTTCATTTTTATATTTGTTTTGAAAAGTCTTATTTCCTCTCAATTCTTTGAATACTTCTTCCTTCTTAGAATTCAAATAATGGTGCCAGTGATGCAAATATATAATATAGAGAGGCTAAAGTGTTATTCCTATTGAGCATTGATTGTTGGAGTGGGTGGGGTTCCCAACCTATGTGGAGAAAGCCCCGGAGTGCGACGAGCGCCGTTCGTGTGTCGAAGAAGCTCGGGAAGTAGACGTGGAGCTGCTGCTGTTGCTGCTGGAGCTGCTGGAAGCAAGGGATCCGAGTTCGGGCCAAACTCGGTCCCATGGCGAGTTCGGGCCGAACTCGGTCTGGCCGTTCCAGGGTTTGGCCAGTAGGTGCTGGTTGCCCCACACAGAGTTCTGGCCGAACTCTGTGTGTCGGGGGGCTGAAGCAGATTTTAGGATGAGTTTTCATCATTGGATTTAATCCAACGGTCCAGGTTGGTTGCGGGATTAGGGAGATATATTGAGTTTTCTCAACCCTAATTCATCATCGTATTATCGCATTGGACAACACAAGTTTAAGAGAGAAGGAGGCAAGAGTGCCATTGCAACTTCGGAGAAGAAGACGGAGGATCGAAGGTCGTTTTCGAAGGAGATCGTGTTTCGGGTAATCTCTACTCGTCGTTCTCGTTCTTCGTAGCCTTGTGATCATTGTTCTTGTCTCTGAGTGTTGTGGGGATCCAATTTGGATCGGGAGGAGTTTGTAGAGGGTGTAATTCTTCTATTCCATTAGTGGAGGCTTCTCAGGGTTGGACTCCGATCGTCCCGTGGTTTTTTCCCGCAAGGGTTTCCACGTCAAAAATTCTCTGTGTCTGCGTGATTGTTTTTGTGTGGTTATTTTGGGTTCGTGCGTTGTTTGCTCGGTCCTCTCGCAGGTACTCTCCGGTTTGGGGAAAGGTTTCCGCGCTTCTTTCCCAACATAGTGGTTTGGCCAGTAGGTGCTGGTTGCCCCAGGGTTTGGCCAGTAGGTGCTGGTTGCCCCACACAGAGTTCTGGCCGAACTCTGTGTGTCGGGGGGCTGAAGCGGATTTCAGGATGAGTTTTCATCATTGGATTTAATCTAACGGTCCAGGTTGGTTGCGGGATTAGGGAGATATATTGAGTTTTCTCAACCCTAATTCATCATCGTATTATCGCATTGGACAACACAAGTTTGAGAGAGAAGGAGGCAAGAGTGCCATTGCAACTTCGGAGAAGAAGACGGAGGATCGAAGGTCGTTTTCGAAGGAGATCGTGTTTCGGGTAATCTCTACTCGTCGTTCTCGTTCTTCGTAGCCTTGTGATCATTGTTCTTGTCTCTGAGTGTTGTGGGGATCCGATTTGGATCGGGAGGAGTTTGTAGAGGGTGTAATTCTTCTATTCCATTAGTGGAGGCTTCTCAGGGTTGGACTCCGATCGTCCCGTGGTTTTTTCCCGCAAGGGTTTCCACGTCAAAAATTCTCTGTGTCTGCGTGATTGTTTTTATGTGGTTGTTTTGGGTTCGTGCGTTGTTTGCTCGGTCCTCTCGCAGGTACTCTCCGGTTTGGGGAAAGGTTTCCGCGCTTCTTTCCCAACAGAGTGGTATCAGAGCTTTGGGTTCAAAGGGTGTCAGGAGTTGACAGAGGAACCAGAGAGGAGAGATGGACGCGAAGCCGGTGCGCATGGTGATCCTTAATGGCACAAACTATCATTATTGGCGGAGCAAGATGAAGGATTTGCTATTTGTCAAGAAGCTGCATCTACCTGTGTTTGCATCCGAGAGGCCCAGTGATAAATCCGAGGAGGACTGGAAGTTCGAGCACATACAGGTGTGTGGGTACATACGACAGTTTGTTGATGAGAACGTGTACAACCACGTTGCCAATATTGAGCACGCGAAGACGTTGTGGGATAAGCTGGAATCCTTGTATGCGAAGAAGACCGGGGTAAACAAGTTGTTCCTGATCCGAACGATGATGGGTCTGCGGTACAAGGATGGGGCGTCTATTACGGATCACTTGAGTGATTTCCAGGGCGTGGTTGACCAGCTATCTTCTATGGGAGTCAAGTTCGACGACGAAGTTCAGGGACTGTGGCTGCTGTGTACCTTGCCAGACTCGTGGGAGACCGTACGAGTATCTATGATCGCTTCTGCTCCAGAGGGCGTGGTCAGTCTGGAGTTTGCCAAGAGCGGGGTGTTGAATGAAGAGATGCGGAGACGTTCTCAGGGCACTTCATCCACATCCCACCACTCAGAGGCACTTGTTTCAGAGAGCCGCGGAAGGGGCAAAAGTAGGGGTCCAGGTGGTGGCAGAGACAAGAGCAGGGGGAAGTCCAAGGGTCGGTACGAGGACTCAGAGTGTTATCATTGCGGTAAGAAGGGCCATATCAAGCGGAATTGTTTCGCTTGGAAGAAGGAGAAGAAGGGCGACAAGGGGAAGCAAGAAGAGAACACTACAGCGGCGGCCTCGGTACATGGAGGCGATGTGATCGTCGTAGGTGATGAGGTTATTACTAACCTCGCCTGCGATGACAATTCTTGGCTGGTGGACTCAGGGGCTTCAGCACATGTATCTCACAATAGGGTACTGTTTGCCACTTACACGACAGGCGACTGTGGCGTGTTGAAGATGGGCAACGGAGATGTGTCGAAGGCGGTTGCCATTGGAGATGTGCATTTGAGAACGAAGACGGGTGCGGTTCTTGTTCTCAAGGATGTTCGTCATGTCCCTGATATCCGTTTCAACCTGGTGTCGGTTGGAAGGTTGGATGACGAGGGATTCTTCAGTCTCTTCGGGAATAGTCAGTGGAAGCTTTCCAGAGGTTCGATGGTGATTGCCAGAGGAAGCAAGAAGTCCGGTCTCTACTATATGGAGGGGAGCGCAGAGGGGGCACAGGAGGTGAATGCCGTCAGTGACGCGTCTACCGAGTTGTGGCACAGGCGGCTCGGCCATATCAGCGAGAAGGGGATGAGCTACTTGGTGAACAGGAAAGTGATTCCGGGGCTCAAGTCTACAAAGTTGGAGAAATGCACGCACTGTTTGGCTGGGAAGCAAAGTAGGGTGTCTTTCCAGAGTCACCCAAGTTCGAGGAAGCCGGCGTTGCTCGAGTTGATTCACTCGGATGTCTGCGGTCCTATGAAGGTAAAATCTCTTGGTGGTGCTTCTTACTTTGTGACTTTCATTGATGACTGTTCCAGGAAGGTTTGGGTCTATGCCTTAAAGACCAAGGATCAGGTGCTGCCTACTTTCAAGGAGTTTCAGGCCTCCGTTGAAAGGAAGACGGGCAAGAAGTTGTTGTGTGTTCGGTCCGACAATGGCGGCGAATACATCGGTCCCTTTGATGCGTATTGCAGAGAGCAAGGGATACGACACCAGAAGACTCCGCCAAAGACACCTCAGCTCAATGGTGTAGCGGAGCGCATGAACAGGACACTGATGGAGAGGGTGCGGTGTTTGCTGTCAGAAGCAAACTTGTCGGGCAGTTATTGGGGTGAGGCTCTTCTCACAGCTGCTTATATTATTAATTTGTCTCCTAGTGCTCCTTTGCAGGGTGATGTGCCTGACAAAGTATGGTACGGCAAAGAGCCGTCATACAATCACCTGCGGGCGTTTGGTTGTAAAGCCTTCGTGCATGTACCGAAGGACGAGAGGACCAAACTTGAGCCGAAGACGAGGCGATGCGTCTTTGTCGGCTACGGTCGGGATGAGTTTGGCTATAGACTCTACGACCCAGTGGAAGGAAAGCTCTACAGAAGCAGGGACGTGGTGTTCGTCGAGGATCAGACCATGACCAACACTCAGGACTCCGAGACGCCTTCTGAGGCTGAGGAATTGCCTGAGTTAGAGTCATTTCGCTTCGAGCAGTTTCCAGAGGACATCGCGGAGGATCCAGTTATAGGGGAGCCGGTACATGGAGTTGCTCCCAACCTTGATCATCAGCCTGCTGATGGTGGTCAGGGTGTCCCTCAGGAGGATGAGCATGCCGGAGAGGTAGTTCCTGAAGGGGAGGAGGCTGTCGGTATACAGCCAGCACCAGTGGCTCCACTGAGAAGGAGCAACAGGGATCGTCGACCATCTACGAGATACTCGCCGGATGAGTATGTGCTACTGACTGACGGGGGAGAGCCCGAAAGTTTCGCAGAGGCTATGGAAGACGAACACAGGCATGAGTGGATGGTGGCTATGCAGGAGGAGATGAGTTCCTTGCACACCAATTCTACTTATGATCTGGTGCGATTGCCAAAGGGCAAGAAGGCTTTGAAGAATCGATGGGTGTTCAGAGTGAAGCAGACGGATGATGCTACTCGCCCTCGATACAAAGCGAGGCTGGTAGTCAAGGGCTACGGTCAGCGGAAAGGCGTGGATTATGATGAAATCTTTTCGCCTGTCGTCAAGCATTCGTCTATTCGGGTGGTGCTAGCATTAGCAGCCAGTTTCGACTTGGAGGTCGAGCAGATGGACGTGAAGACGGCGTTCCTCCACGGTGATCTTGAGGAGGAGTTGTACATGGAGCAGCCGGAGGGATTCTGTGAGAAGGGCAAGTCACATTTGGTCTGCCGGTTGAGGAAGAGCTTGTATGGTCTGAAGCAGGCTCCGAGGCAGTGGTACAGAAAGTTCGAGTCGTTTATGGGGGAGCATGGTTATGCACGGACGACGTCGGACCATTGTGCATTTGTGAGGTATTTTACCGATGATGATTTTATCATCTTATTGCTCTATGTTGATGATATGCTATTAGTGGGTCGGAATGCCACTAGGATAGCGGAGTTGAAGCGCAAACTGGGCGCGGCCTTCTCTATGAAGGATTTGGGCGCAGCGAAGACTATTCTTGGGATGGAGATCAGCCGAGAGAGAGAGTCCAAGCTGCTACACTTGTCCCAAAAGAAGTACATTCACCGGGTACTTCAGCGTTTCGGGATGGACGGGTCGAAGAAAGTGAGTTCCCCCCTCGCGGCTCACTTTAAGTTCACTGAGGAGCAGTGTCCATCTACCGAGGACGAAAAGGAAGATATGGAGCGGATTCCATATGCTTCAGCTGTGGGAAGCCTTATGTATGCCATGGTGTGTACGAGGCCAGATATTGCTCATGCAGTTGGTACGGTTAGCAGGTATCTTTCGAATCCTGGAAGGGTACACTGGAGTGCGGTCAAGTGGATTCTACGATATCTTCAGGGCACTGCTGGTTGGAGACTTTCCTTTGGTGGTGACGAGCCGAAGCTGGTTGGGTATACCGACGCTGATATGGCTGGAGATGTAGACACGAGGCGATCGACTTCAGGCTACGTGATGATGTTTGCGGGAGGAACAGTGTCGTGGCAGTCGCGGTTGCAGAAGTGTGTTGCCTTGTCGACGACGGAGGCAGAATACATTGCGGCGACGGAGGCTTGCAAGGAGCTGTTGTGGATGAAGAAGCTGTTGCAGGAAATGGGACTGAAGCAAGAGCAGTACACTTTGCTTTGCGAAAGTCAGAGTGCTATCCATCTTGTGAAGAATCAGACGTTTCATAGCCGGTCCAAGCACATCGAGACTCGGTATCATTGGATACGGAATGTGGTTAAGAAGAAGGACGCGGAGCTTGAGAAGGTGCATACAGATGACAACGGAGCTGATATGTTCACGAAGATTCTACCAAGGGGGAAGTTTGAGTACTGCAGGCAGATCGTCGGGATGACGACGTCCTCCCCATAGTTGTGAAGGGGGAGATTTGTTGGAGTGGGTGGGGTTCCCAACCTATGTGGAGAAAGCCCCGGAGTACGACGAGCGCCGTTCGTGTGTCGAAGAAGCTCGGGAAGTAGACGTGGAGCTGCTGCTGTTGCTGCTGGAGCTGCTGGAAGCAAGGGATCCGAGTTCGGGCCGAACTTGGTCCCATGGCGAGTTCGGGCCGAACTCGGTCTGGCCGTTCCAGGGTTTGGCCAGTAGGTGCTGGTTGCCCCACACAGAGTTCTGGCCGAACTCTGTGTGTCGGGGGGCTGAAGCGGATTTCAGGATGAGTTTTCATCATTGGATTTAATCCAACGGTCCAGGTTGGTTGCGGGATTAGGGAGATATATTGAGTTTCTCAACCCTAATTCATCATCGTATTATCGCATTGGACAACACAAGTTTGAGAGAGAAGGAGGCAAGAGTGCCATTGCAACTTCGGAGAAGAAGACGGAGGATCGAAGGTCGTTTTCGAAGGAGATCGTGTTTCGGGTAATCTCTACTCGTCGTTCTCGTTCTTCGTAGCCTTATGATCATTGTTCTTGTCTCTGAGTGTTGTGGGGATCCGATTTGGATCGGAAGGAGTTTGTAGAGGGTGTAATTCTTCTATTCCATTAGTGGAGGCTTCTCAGGGTTGGACTCCGATCGTCCCGTGGTTTTTTCCCGCAAGGGTTTCCACGTCAAAAATTCTCTGTGTCTGCGAGATTGTTTTTGTGTGGTTGTTTTGGGTTCGTGCGTTGTTTGCTCGGTCCTCTCGCAGGTACTCTCCGATTTGGGGAAAGGTTTCCGCGCTTCTTTCCCAACATTGATGCATGCTTCTTTCGGATTTCAGCAGTAGCAGCCCCGTAAGCCGATCATCCCAGCCCAGTCCTACCAGCATGCAAGAACCCAAACCGAGCCCCACATGGCCAGCCCGCTCAAACTGAGCCTTGGTATTCGATTTCCCGAGCCCGGCCCTAAGCCTCGGCTTGGTAAACCCAACACCCATATATATACTTATACACGAGAGCCAGAGAGGGAGTCTCAAAACCCAAACCCCATATCCGAAACCTAGCAGCCGCCACCCTCCTCTCACCATTTCCGAGCTTCTCGACAGGTGTTGTGCTCCGCCGCAGCGATGCACGACGTATCTGGCCAGACTCTTCGGGCGTTCGACACCCTCCTCGTGACCAGGCGGGACGCGGACTGGGCGCCACAACTTCTGCCTCCGTCCGAAGTCCCCACCGCGCGATGGTCATCATAGTACCCGGCGCAGCGGATCCGACCACGGCGAGCTCTCTGGTCGACTTAGTTGTTCCTCTGTGAGTTCCTTCTCATCATTCCCTTGTGCTGCCAAACTCTATTTATATAGAGCCGTTTAGCTTGTAGGGTTCAAAATTTACAAGTTATAGTGCGCTACTTCTGAGGGCTAGGACAGGGGATATGTTTTGAATCATGAACATGTTAATTTTGTTTTTAGGTTATATTTAGAGCAAGTAAGTATGGAAAACGAGAACAACTTCTTGTTCCTTGTGTTAAAATTTTAATCCTCAAAGGATGCCCTAGTTATAATCTGTTGTAAACCGATATGACCTCAGAAACTTTGACTACTATTAGTTTTTTTCCCATTGGATTTCTTACAGGTTAAAACGCGTTTTATTCACCCTTAGCAAGTTTCGATGCCTCACAACCCTTTAACTTTGGAGCTTGAACTTCAGATGATGTTATATATAGAATTTCATAGGACACAGCCCTAGACAACCTATAGGACTTCGAATCCCTTTTCACGGAATTCGATTCCATCGACTAGGTGTCGAGAAATCAAATCCCAAAGTTTCCCAAAAATCTGTTTTAAAAAAACTAGAAAATTGTTCCACACGACGTGCGTCCCGCCATTCCGGGCGACGTGGTCGCGAACCGACGGCTTCGTGGTCGTGTGGGCTTTGACGGAATTCAAATTGGTCGCGTGTGCGCGACGAATTTGATGCGTATCCGTCAAAATTCACCGTATCGTGCACTTTGCAAATTCTCCAATTACTTCGTGCACGCTCGTCAGATCGAGATGAAACTTATGCCAACAGGTCCGTATCGTTTTTCTGGTCCTGTATGCCAATTTTGGTCCGATTCTGAGACCGTTGATAAAATCGTCGTTTTGCGAGCCCCATGGTCCCACTCAACGGGCGATTTTGTACACGGCCCGCCGGAATCCAACTCTGGACATACGGTTGGGTTCATATCGAAAAACTAGATCCGTAGACATATAGTTTGACGACTTTAGAGACCATTGACTCTGGCACGCTTTTCGGTGCAAAGCGGGTCCAACGGCGGACATCGTTTTTGCCCGAAATTATCGTTTTGCCCCTGTGCCCAGAATTGGACTTAAGGACAGGCAATCCTAGCTAATTTGACTATTCCGAGAATGTTAGTACTGTTTGTTTCAGCATCCGGAGACTTCTACATGTGTTGACTAATTGTGGCTCTTTGAGTGGTATATTACTATTGGTTTTCCAGCTAAGGACCTCAGGCAAGTGCACTTTCTGATTGCTTTTCGATTCATAGTAGTCTTTTTATTTCATGTCTATACATATATCTTGCTGTTTGTTGACACGCTCGTCACACGGAGTAGTCGGAAAGAGAAATATCTTAGTAAACATGTGAACTACCTAGAACTTTCCCATGAGTCTATTCTTGAACGATAGCAGCTGCACACGACACGTGTAGTGAGCCGTATTTACCCCCTAGCCTTTCACATGTCGAAAAGGATATTTCACACCAGCTAGATAGATGTCTTTTATTAGTTTTTTTTCCTTGTTTACTTCTCTATCGTGCTATGTCATCAGTTTTCTTACTAGCTTTCATATTCCATATGCTATTTTTGTGTCTTGTTAATTCTATTGTGTTTTGCATTGTCGTCGGTTTGTGTACTTGTTCCATTCCTGACTGAAAACCAACATTTTTCAGGTTTAGCCGCGATCACTCTTAGCACTGGGAAGACTTGGGTATGCTGAGGCCGACCTAGAAATAGAAAGCAATTGTATCAATTTCATTAACTGTAAATCCTGTATTTTCTTTAATTATAAATCTGTAAATGTTGTAATAAATTTAGAATTGCGAATGAGCAACAAATGTGGTACTTTGAGCATTTATTTTCTTGCGGGCTTGACAGCGTTCTACCGTCGACTCTGCGGCGTAGGCTGGCTTGGACACGTCTCGTATCCGAAAAGCGGGTGCGGGTCGTGACATCATGTGCGACGAAAATTGAGTTTCAAGATTGTAACGCCCCAGTACCAAAATACTTAGGACTAAGTACGTAGACATGCCAGCTGCATACATACGAAGTATACTCATATGTGGAATCCTCGTATGTATACATAAGCTGTAAAGTGTAGTAATCTATGGCAACTAATCTCATCCAAAATCAGAAAATAAATGTATAATAAAAACCAAAATTTAATTTATCATTTGTACAAAAGTTGGGCAGAGACAGATCCACTACCAACCATTTAAATGAGAAGAAAAATAAAAGGAAAGAATGTGAAAGTAAAGTAGTTAGACGACCCAAAGGCAATTCTCCTCGAAAGAATGGAGAAGATCATGGCCTGGCTAGAACTCCTGTAGAAATCAGGAAAGCACACCTGGAACGATCACCAGGTTCTCAGAGGGACGTAACAAGATACAGGAAGAACATGCCATATAAACTGTGATATATAATAGAAAATAAAGGGATGCATACAATAGGGTGTGTACCAGATCTACAGTGATAATGCAGTTAAGAACAAACCTTTAACGTATGGGTACTCTGGCTGCAAGTACAGGAAACTCATGTATGGTCCCACCAGGATACCAGGGACCTCAAAGCATAACATTCATCGAATGTCAGAGGCCAGCAGGATCAGGAATAGGAAAGTGCATACGTGGCCCATACGTTAAGGAACTGTCCTTCCCACCCAATGTCTAGTAGGGTCACATCCATGTCCCATAGGAACCTCTAGTAACTGCCAATTCCACTAGCATGCAATTCAATTGGCAGTTACTCCTAACCGTCGCACGTCTCATATGTATTGGTAGCCGGCCGACTACGCGAGTACGTGTCCTACATGTGACTCACAACACGTGATAAAGCATGTGTCAAGGCCATATGAGATACACCAATACCTCATCACCAATAGGTGGTCACTAGTCTAAGTCAATGCAAAAAAATAGAATAAAACAAGTAAAACGACTAATACAGTCTTTTGCACCCAAGTGTGACTTGGATGCACAATGATATAATACTATCAACAGGTAAAATGCTAAAAATAAATAACTGAAAATAAGATAAAATAAATCACAGAGTAAGGTGGCAAGGTATCTTGCCTGGCAGTGCGGGAATAGCAACTCCAAGCAATCAATCACGTTAGCAAGAAATCTCAAAATCCACGAAGTGCTCCAGATGCTGTGAAGTCGAGGTTTCGACCCACTATTCCTGGACTGTTGTTGTGACCGTTGTGGCCCTTCCGGCGAGCTTCGTGGTGGTCGACGGCCGGAGACAGGCGGCTAGGGATGCGCTGGAGCGACGGGGAGGTTGGTGGGAGGCCCTGGTATGAGCATTCTAGGGTTTAGTTTCTCTCTTGTGTATATATGTGAGCGGTTGTGTCGGTTAACAATGGAGGGGGGTCGCGGTTTATTAAAGGAAGGGTTCTCGCGAGATTTTGGCTAAATTTTTTTTTCTACTATTTGTATATACACATAATATTTATCATATGCACTTGTGTATATATAAAATCCCAAACAACATAGGAAATTTATATTTTAGTATTCCAAAAAGAATTTATAACAATAATTTTAATAAAAAAAATTTATTTATAAAAGAAACCATCTATACCTAATATTAAAATATATATATATATATATATATAATAAAACACTCTATATATATAACTCCTTATATTTTAACTACACAAAACACAATTTCCTATATAACCAAAAAATATATTTTTCATAAAAAAAAAAATCCCTAAAAGTAATCCATGGTTCTAAAATTCATATTTGATAGTTCTCCAAAATAAAATAAAAGGTAATCAACTTTCACTAATTCATAATAATAAATATGATCAATAAAAATGAAAAATATATATTCTAGATTTTTTAGGGGGTTTACATCCTACCCAACTTATTAAAATTTTGTCCTCGAAATTAAAAATAATCTTAATATATTAAAATAATGAGATTTAATACAAGGGTGGGCGGGTACGTCAATTCGTAACTCGATTTTCGAGACGAAGGAGGAGGTGGTTATCCTCGGAACCTAATTGACATCATATTCGACATGTTAGGATATTCTTTGTTCAAGATTCTACCCAACTTATAGAAATTGGCCACCCATGTAAATCATTGTAACAAAGTTTCTAAGAAGGACAATTTCTAAGGAGGACACGAGAATATTGGACAATATTGACCGCAGTCATGGTTTCTAAGTGAGGCTAGATATTACTATAGCGTTCTTGATCAATAACTACTATCGGAGAATTATTGCAATTTAACGTCGTTCCTATAGGGGTCATGCTCCAATAAGATGGTAGTCATCTCTTGTTCGAATATAACTAGAACGTGTTGGTTCAATGGAATTCACTCTTCGCCTAACATGGTAACTAAGAGATGATATTGAGTAACTTAGGAAAAGAAGAATTCACGGGTTAGGAGTTGAGAGCCTATATCAAGTGCAGAAAGCCTTGCTATAGTATATGATTAGGTAAGTGTCTTGATCTTTAAGTCATAAGGACTAGTGTGTGCGGTTTGGTGTTTGGTGTGGTGTAGGTGTCATGTGCTTGCTCGGGTGGAATGCATGTGCCATAGTTGTGCTACGTCTTGCATGGATCATGGGTATTTAATTTAGTTAAGTGAGTGGGTCGCTATTTGCATGGTTAAAAAATCAAAATGGAACAAAAATAGGCATCTATAGTTTGTTCTAAAGGGAAAATGCGTCATACGTGCAGTGTAATTGAAATGGAGCACAAGAAGGTATGTCTGTGTGGGACATGCATAACAAGTGTGTAGTTTGACTGGTCTAGTTCGTGAGTGTGAAATTTGATGGAGAGGAAAGACTAATGTTGCGCTTCAAATATCAAAGTCGCGGTAGAGGGTATCAATTAATGCGGATAGGAGTAGCCGCCATGTACCATCTATTTATTAGCTAAATTAGGGCCACTCTATTCCAATCGCTTGCTAATTCAATGGAACCCTCTATTTCTTAGAGTGGCTTGCAATCTAGGAATTTTGAAAATTTCCGTTCTCGAAACTAAGCAAAGGCACGATACTATGATAGAATAGAATTTGAAGAATCGCGGTCGCGATCCTTGTACCTTAATTGTTGGAATAACCGCACTATAACTAGAAATGATATGCAATATGGAGAGAACTCACGTCGGGAGCTCGTACAGTAATTTCTGAGCAATTGGGAGAAGTGGTTGTATATGTCATTACTGTATTCTCAAATCTACGAGCTTTAATAATAACACACGAACCAAGGGTAGCAGGTTTAACTCTTCTTCTGGCCTATGCAAGATTATAGTCGAGGGCAACGACTTCTATAACCTGCCAAGAATTACCTTGGATGCCAAATCCCTAATTTCCTGCTCATATCCAGCTTACTCGTTTACGGCTATAAGACTACTAATGGCATCAAGGGTAGCACCTTGCGATATTACTGCTAACTAGTAAGTCCAACTATCTTTCTAGGAAATGATAGGTTAACTACATTAAGTAGGACAACTAAACTATTAAGGGTGTTGCTCCGCTATCAACTAGTGTCTTAACAATAAATAACGGGCTAGGACAATGCTCTATGTGATTCCTCTGATCGTAATCATGGGATCAATAGGAAGCCTAGGTAATACTTATTTAACATTACTCATATATTGATCATGTCTTATCAAGGCAGTGGGAGGGGTCTTGGTCAATCATAACCTGAAGCAAGTTGGTACTACAGGGTTCCATTTATCTCTTAATACAGGTTACGAAGAGATACTGTTAAGGAATTCATGGAAGGGAATTAGTGGGCCATGGGATGAGGGCTACCTAACAGGTACCGGGCCTATTTCATCAAGTTTAGTTTTATAGTCCATATATGATGATAGACAAGGATGGGTTTAACTGGGTCTTAATGGTTTTCCCAAATTGGACATCGATCTTTGATCGAATGAATCATAGGCTTAAATCTATATTGACTGGACAAGATGCTATGAATTCAATCTGAGCCATTCCTAGTAGGTTAGGGTAATCTCATATAGGTTCCAAGTCAAGTGGTCGGCTAATTTTTCAGCCGGGTTGGTTAACCAGGTTCCTAAAGCCCTAGAATACGCCTTCTGTGACTTTTGTGTTTAAGTAGCACAAGAGGACTCAATTGAGTGGCACACTAATGGCATGTGTAAGAGGGCTTCGAGTAGATCATAACCATATATTGGGACAAAAGTTTTAAGTCGAGGTTGGATCCTTAACTACAGCAGAAAAGTATTTCGGTATTACGGTAAGGGTTATCATTAGCCGTTTTGATCTGAAAGTCGTATCATAAATAGAGTACAAGATGACGTGTTTGAGTGGGACATGATATGTCTACTTGAAGGTGGACTCGTCTAGGTCTTGTATGTAAATTTTGTTGGAAGGTAACAACTAGTATTACACTCCGAATATCAAAGTCACAGTAAGGGACACCAAAAGATCTAAAAAGAAAGTGGGAGTTCACGAGTCACTAATTTATCATCCTAGTGAGAACCAATTTACCTCTATCAATCGGTGATCCCATAATTCCTAAAAGTAAGAATGGCTTACAATGTATTCACTCTAGAAAATAGGACATAATTTTAGGAATATTTGAGTCGCGATATCGTACCTTGACCTTTGGTAATAATAAGTCACGATGTGATCGATAACGTGATATGGTAAATATGAATCAAATTCGAGGACCGTACCCTGATTTCTAATAAATGGATATGATTTCGTACAATGATACATAAGTCGATAAAATATAATGACCCACTCCTCCATAGTACAAGAGGGTCTATCGATAGGATAACGAACTCTAAAGCACGTCATATGAAAGATCTCTAACGAATAAGTCATAAATTTTCTATTTGTGTCAAGCCTGCCAAACTATGGTCATAAGGGTTCTAATGGTATCGAATGTAGTGCTCATGCGTTGCTTGTTGATAACTAATAAGTCAATATGATAAAGTGTTAAGCTACAGATATTGGCTAAGCTGGAGAATGTGTTGTTCTAATGCTAAGTCACTTCTTTAATAATAAAATTGTATGCCTAGAGTAACACCTGCTAGATCCTAATCTCGAAATGGGTATCTATCATAGTCATGGTAAATGCTTGTCTTTGTTTCTGTCTGTTCCCCTTATGTCTAACTGTAGGCTTGGTCGAGTAAGGGTTGGGTTGAGGCATAAGGGTTGCTAGTTAAGGCGAGATTTAAGAAAAATACTTAGAGACCCATAATAATTGGTTCCCTGAGAATAGATAGTCTCCTATTTTGGTATTTCGACCAAGGGTATGATTCTAGTCATTATCATATTCAAATGACTAGAAGGTCACAATAGTAGTTTCAGGGTCGAGGGAAGAACGAGTAATCTCAAGGCAAGGTTGTAGTCACATGGCTTGGCCGATAGTAGCTACGTTTGTGTACACAACTATCGTGGCCATGGGGGATACTTCGTATCTATCTACCAAATACGAGCGTTCATCTTTTCAAATCAGTGAAAGACAACAACAATATAGAGTTCAAGAAAGATGTCAGCGAATATAATTCCGTGCTTCAAAGGCCAATGTATAATTCAAGAGGAATTGTCAATGCAGTCGCGGATGAGATCCTAGATACCTCGTTGTCTCCATCTACGTGGGATAATCAAATGAAGAACGAACCAAATGCACCAAGGTTGATTAGACCATAATACACTGATTCTGATTAGACGATATGTTAGTGGACGTCCTAGTATACATATGTCCTGAACAAGCTCGATAAAAAATATAAGCTTGCAAAACTAGGCTATAAATAGCAACATTATTTATGATACTACAAAGTATAAGTACGGGAGATAATGATAAAAAGCAGTAATAAATAGTTCAAGTTTCACAAGGATCTAAGTCTTGTCCGGTGTTCCTGCTTATATAGTCGCCCTACTGGCTCTTGTACCAGGTCGTAGTTGACCAATGGAGTATGGGCTACTAAAACTCTATATTTCAGGCAAACATATCTCTCTACACTAGCATATATTCAGTGCCACCCGGTTATAGTTCATTAGTGGGTTATAAGAATACGGGATGATAGGCCGTGAGGCATACTACCCAACTTATAAGTCAACTAATAGAGTAACTGAAAAATATAACATGTATTCCTAGTATGAATCATCTTTCTAACCTCTTTATCAAGCACGAAAGGAAAGAGAGATAAAGTTTACGGTAGAAAACGAATCAAGCAAGAGACAAATCAAGGCAGTCAAACGAGAGTTCGAAAATTAGAATTCAAGGAAGGAGGTCAAATGTATGGATGAGATACCTAGATTCTAATCTTATATGCAGGTTCACATCGGTACAGTAACGTAACCGAAGTGATAAACTCGACCTGCATGGGAGATTTTCTGTGGACCAATTAAAGTGGGAGTATAATGTGTTCACCCAAAACTATTATACACCTATTATTGGTTTATTTTATTTTTTGTTATCATTATTATTATTATTATTGTTGTTGTTGTTGTTGTTGTTGTTGTTCTTGTTGTTATAATTATAAAAATATCATTATTATTGGTTATTTTGTGTTCTTTAGGAAATTAATATGTATGTACATATTTTTATGTATAACCCTATACTAGGAAAATATATTATTAAGATTTTTAGGTTTTACTGAGTGTGTATATATATATATTTATATATATATATATATATATATATATATATATATATATATATATATATATATATATATATATGTTATATAAAAAATATATATATATATATATATATATATATATATATATATATATATATATATGTTATAGAAAAGGAAAAAAACTGCTTTTATTGTTCCCTTATGGGAATAGTAACAATAGCAACAAGAGCCCAATCAGACCCGACTCCCCCTCCCCTTTTTACTGTACAAATATCGTCGACAGTAAGGAAAAAAATCCTAGAAAACCCTAACCCTAAGCTAGCCCGACACCCTCAGGCGAACCCCGACCCTGTCCAGCTACCGCGTGACACCTGCGCACTGCCGGAGCTACCGAAAATGCAGAGCAGTCCGCAGAAGTGCAGCAGCACCAGTAGTTGCAGAACCTGACTTCACAACGATTTTACGACATTCAATCGACCGATTTTTGATCCGTCTTTTCTAGCATGTAGACAACCTATACAACTCTGCTTCCTTTCAAATAGATTCTTTTAATTCGTATCATGTGCGACGAAAATCGAGTTTCAAGATTGTAACGCCCCAGTCCTAAACTACTTAGAACTAAGTACGTAGATATGCCAGCTGCATACATACGAAGTATACTCCATATGTGGAATCCTCATATGTATACATAAGCTGTAAAGTGCAGTAATCCATGGCAACTAATCTCATCCAAAATCAAAAAATAAATGTATAATAAAAACCAACATTTAATTTATCATTTGTACAAAAGTTGGGCGGAGACAGATCCACTACCAGCCATTTAAATGAGAAGAAAAATACAAGAAAAGAATGTAAAAGTAAAGTAGCTAGACGACCCAAGGGCAATCCTCCTCGAAAGAATGGAGAAGATCATGGCCTTGGCTAGAACACCTGCAGAAATCAGGAAAGCACACCTGGAGAGATCACCAGTTCCTCAGAGGGACGTAACAAGATACAGGAAGAACATGCCATATAAACTGTGATATATAATAGAAAATAAAGGGATGCATACAATAGGGTGCCTACCAGTTCTATAGTGATAATGCAGTTAAGAACAAACCTTCAACGTATGGGCACTCTAGATGCAAGTACAGGAAACTCAGGTATGGTCCCACCAGGATACCAGGGACCTCAAAGCATAACATTCATCGAATGTCAGAGGCCAGCAGGATCAGAAATAAAAAAAGTGCATACGTGGCCCATACGTTAAGGAACTGTCCTCCCCACCCAATGTCTAGTAGGGTCACATCCATGTCCCATAGGAACCTCTAGTAACTGCCAAGTCCACTAGCATGCAATTCTATTGGCAGTTACTCCTAACCGTCGCACGTCTCATACGTATCGGTGGTCGGCCGACTACACAAGTACGTGTCCTACATGTGACTCACAACACGTGATAAATCTTGTGTCAAGGCCATATAAGATATACCAATACCTCATCACCAATGGGTGGTCACTAGTCTAAGTCAATATAAGAAAATAGAATAAAATACGTAAAACGACTAATACAGTCGCTTGCACCCAAGTGTGACTTGGACGCACAATGATATAATACTATCAACAGGTAAAATGCTGAAAATAAATAACTGAAAATAAGATAAAGTAAATCACGGAGTAAGGTTGCAAGGTATCTTGTCTGGCAGTGCGGGAAAAGCAACTCCAAGCAATCAATCACGTCAGCAAGAAATCTCAAAATCCACGAACTGCTCCGGATGCTGTGAAGTCGAGGTTTCGACCCACTATTCCTGGACTGCTGCTGTGACTGTTGTGGCCTTTTCGGCGAGCTTCGTGGTGGTCGACGGCCGGAGACACGCGGCTAGGGATGCGCTGGAGCGACGTGGAGGTTGGTAGGAGGCCATGGTATGAGCATTCTATGGTTTAGTTTCTCTCTTGTGTATATATGTGAGCGGCTGGGTCGGTTAACAACATGGGGGGGGTCGCGGTTTATTAAGGGAAGGGTTCTCGCGAGATTTTTGCAATCTCGCGGGATTTTTCCTGAAATTTATTTTTTTTTCTACTATTTGTATATACACATAATATTTATCATATACACTTGTGTATATAAAAAATCCCAAACAACATAGGAAATTTATATTCTAGTATTCCAAAAAGAATTTATAACAATAATTTTAATAATTTTTTATTTATAAAAGAAACCATCTATACCTAATATTAATATATAATATATATATATATATATATATATATATATATATATATATATATATATATATATATATATATTATTTTAATATATATATATATATATATATATATATATATAATATATATATATTTATATATATATATATATATATATATATATATAACTCCTTATATTTTAACTACACAAAAGAAAATTTCCTATACAACCAAAATATATATTTTTCAAAAAAAAATAATAAATCCCCAAAAGTAATCCATGTTCCTAAAATTCATATTTGATAATTCTCCAAAATAAAATAAAAGGTAATCAACTTTCAATAATTCATAATAATAAATATGATCAATAAAAATGAAAAAAAAATATTCTATATTTTTTTAGGGGGTTTACAAAGATCGAGAAAAAAAACTCGATATTTTTTGTTTAGAAACTATCCCGAAATCCCAAGTTTGAAGTCGATTTGCGACCAGGATATCGCAAATCTTAGAAAACCACGTGAACAACATTTTAGACAACCTAACCAGGATCAAAACCTATTGTTTAGTTTATTTTATTATTTGTGATATTCTGTTTAAAATCAGTTTGAAATTGGTTTAAAACTTAGAATTTTTTTCGATACGGGGTCCGTCCGGACAAACTGGATGACTTAGTCACAACTCGAGAGCATCGGAAGGTGCATACGGATGTTGCGGACGTGTAGGCTTTAACGGAACTCGAATTGGTCGCGTGTGCACGACGAATTCGAGACATCGATCGAGGTATACCATATCAGTCACTTTACAAAAATCTTAATTACTTCATGCACGTTCATCACATCGCGATGAAACTTTTGCCACTAGAATCGTATCTATTTTTTGGTCCTATGAGCCAAGTTTCTTCCAATTCTGAGATAGTTGACCGGATCAACATTTTGGCGGACCCACGATTCGACTCAACGGGCGATTTTATGCACGGCTCATCGGAATCAAAATTGGACATACTATTGAGTTTATATCGAAAAACTAGACTCGTAGATATATAATTTGTCAAATTTAGAGACCATAGATTCTGACACTTTTTTCGGTGCAAAACGGGTCAAACGGTAGCAAAGTTTTGACCCAAAATTACCGTTTTGCCCCTGTATCCAGAATTAGACTTATGGGTAGTCAAACATAGACATTTTTCTTATGCCAAAAACATTGGTGATGTATGTTTCAGCATCCGAGGATATTTGCAGAAGTTTATTTTTCGTGGGCCTATGATCTAACAGGTTGTTTATTTGGACGTGAACGATTCTACACCAGGCAAGTACATCTTGTTGAACTTTACAATATTTACATATATTTCTATGTTGCTATTTTTTCCTGTTTGGTTACATATTTTTCCTGATTTATGTCATTGTTATTTTCTAGTTTTACGTGCACGTAGATTGTTCCCATTTTCCCTATTACTTGTTATATTCTCTTATCTTGTTCATGTATGTGTCTAGTGATAGAATTGCTTAGTCTATGTCATGTTCCCTTGACATAATTAACCTGGACTTGACTTGGACTTGACATGTTTGACTTGACTTGATTGATTCGTAGTTTTAGGCGAGGACCTTGTTATAGACGTTTACTATACTTGACCACTCTCAATCGTTAGCAACCACCGAGCTGTGATAGAGACTTACTATAGGTTGTTAGCTACCACCGATCTACAATCTATAGGGCCGTTAACAACCACCAGGCTACGGTTTACCTTGATTTACTTTTAGTCATGTTTATTAGCACAATTCTCGACGACATGCCATTTCTTTTATGTTTCGTTCTTGTACTGTACTTCCTTCAGTCTACTTTCTTGTACTATTTCATATCTTTCCTTGCATGTTATTACTGTCAAAGTAGGCTTGTATATATCATGTGTCTTGCTATTCTCCTGAGGACCTGGTGATCTCTCCAAGCTTAGTTAGAGAGGAGGGCCACCCGAAAGTTTATGGTTCTGGAGTTGAGACTGGAGACGTACCTTCGCAGGACGACGAGATAGTTCCAAAGGATTTTTCGTGATCATGTCATTACTTCATTTATACTTGTTACTTTATTCCAGTTCAGCAGACTTGTAGTTGATTATTTTTTTTTACCGTGGTTTCGGGATGTCTTACCCGCACATTTATATTTCTTTTACTGCTGGACGGTTGTTATTTTATTATCTTGTTTGACTTGGTTATCTCGTGGATTATTATTTTATGTGGATGAGATTAGCTGTATACCTATGACTTGTGTTGTTATTCTGGGTTGTTCTCATGATTTACAGCTTAAGCATTAGCTAATTGGCTTGATAGGTAGTTTTGGCCTATTAGTGAAATGTTGCTGGCATGTATCATATGCCTGGTCCTACGTATTTTTGGGACTGGGACTTACATATTTTTGTGGTAGCCCATGCAGGTCAACGTTAAATTATTTCGGTTATGTTACTGTATGCGAATAGGATAGAAAAGACCCATAGGATCTTATCCACATATGTATATTGTTATACGTCTTTCATTTCTACATCGACTTCAAAATTTTATTTCCTTGACATGCATCCTGCTTGATATCCTCTGTCCTTAGCTTATACGTTTCATTTACGCGGTATAATGTACAAGTAAGCCGGTGACGAGAATCTCGCGGTTATCCCGTAGAACACTATAGTGACTCACGTCGACACGACCTCACAACCGGTTGGAGGTTCTTCTACCCAACGAGACAATCCAGCAGCTTCACACCCACCGAGGTTCAGGAGAGGATATCCCACCGATGCCATCGCTGCCACCGATGCCGCCAATGATGTTCCTCCAGCTTGAACAAACTATAGATCCTCAGTAGTTATTCCAGACCTTCTACGTGATGATGTAAGCACAACAGCAGATCTAGATGGAGGCCCAGCAGAGACAGACAGAGCACATCAAAAATTGTGTCGTGTCAGCACTAAAGCGGGTGACTTCACCAGTTCACCAAACGATGACGGAAACTATCACGAACTTTCGCAAATTGAAGCCGGCCAATTTCTCGGGCAAGGAGGAGCCCACCGAAGTTCATAAGTGGATCACTAACATTTAGCAGCAATTGGAGGCAGCCGAGTTACCGAAGGATCGTTGGATGATTGCCATCAGGATGCAACTAACCTGCAATGCACACTAGTAGTGGCTTACGGAGGAGAAAAGACTTAGGCAGAATAATGTTAATTGGAATGATTTCTAAGCTCTTCCAAGAGATATATCTCTCGGCCACTTTCAAAGCGGATCTGTGAGACAAATTTCTTTACCTTACCCAGGGCAGCATGACAGTGGAAGAGTACAACGTCGAATTTCTGTGACCAGCCGATTTGCACCTACATTGATCCAGACTGAAGAAGAGAATGCCGAAAAGTTCTATGATGGATTGAGCTTTGAGCTTCAGAAGCTCATCGGAGCTACAGCACCTACCACTTACTCCGAAGTTCTTACCGTAGCACGATGTTTAAAGCAAGTCCATCGGAAGGAGGCCAGCCAAAGGCACTCACATGCAGCATCACCATCAGCTAAGGCATCACCAGGAGGACCTGAAAGACGTCTTGTCGCATACCATCGACCAAGAACTGCTTCATACCCATTTCTAGAACTTTTCGTTTGTCAATATTGCAACAAAAGAGGACATATCCAAAAGGATTGTCGTCAAAGATTAGGACTTTGTTTGCGTTGTGGTTCCAATCAATACCAGATTCACTTTGCTCCGAGAAGCGCACTGAAGGACCCGTACCACCAATGCCAACTCAACCTGCAACGCAAGAAGGATATCCACGTGGTCCGCTTCCCGACTAGGCGATGTAGTTTGTGCAGGCTAGACAGCAGGCATGAGCACAACGACCAGAACAGACCTTTTCCATGACACTTGAAGTCGGAGCAGCAACCGAAGAAGCAACTGAAGGTAATAACTTGAATTTTATGATAAGGGATAGTAAATAGAATTTTATGCTTGCTTGTTACATGTTTGATTAGTAACAATCATAAAAACATAGCACACCTTTAGAGACATCTTAGAACCATTGATTTTTTTTCTTTACTATTGTGAGTTATTTTAATTTTGAGGACGAAATTCTTTTAAGAAGGGTATAATGTAACACCCCAGAATTTTTAAAATATTTTTTATTAGTTATTTGACTTAAATAGTGATTTTTAGAATTTTATAAATATTTTTAACAAATAGTTATTAATATATATATATATATATATATATATATATATATATATATATATGGTCTTAGTCATGGTTAAGTTTTAAAGTGCAAGACGACTAGAAATTTTGGCACGGATAGTGTAGTCGTGTGCCTTGGATAGTGTATTAGCCATGTTCAGGAAGGCCCATAGCTGTGTCCTAACTAGGAAAACATGTCATAGTTGTGAAACCCGTATAAAGATTTAAGTAAATAGTTATTAAGGCTTTCTGACTTTTTAGGAGACCCGGTTGTGCTAAATTAGTCGAACTGGACCCGAACCAAATCCAAGTCCATGTAGTCATACAGTGTGTCCAAAGACGTCCAGGTAGATATATATTTTATGTATACATATATTTCATATTTCATTTTAAGGGATTAACAAATATTTTCTTAATATTTGTCATATGTATAATATACGTGTTATTGATATTTACATATGGCATTTTTAGAATACTATTAGATTTTTGTGGACCAATTAAAGTTGAAGTATAATGTGTTCACCCAAAACTATTATACACCTATCATTGGTTTATTTTATTTTTCTGTTATCATCATCATCGTCGTCGTCGTCATTATTATTATTATTAGTATTATTATTATTATTATTATTATTATTATTATTATTATAAAAATATTATTATTATTGGTTATTTTGTGTTCTTTAGGAAATAAATATTAATATGTATGTACATATTTTTATGTATAACCCTACACTAGGAAAAGGTATTATTAAGATTTTTTTTAGGTTTTATTGAGTATTTATACACGCGCGCACACACATACACACACACATATAAAGGAAAAGAACTGCTTTTACTGTTCCCTTACGGAAATAGTAATAGTAGCAACTCGAGCCTAATCAGACCCGACTCCCCCCCCCCCCCCCTTTCCTATATAATTATCATCGATAGTAAAAAAAAATCCTAAAAAACCCTAACTCGAAGCTAGCCCGACACCGCCAGCGACCCCCGACCCTGTCCAGCCACCACGCGATACCTGCACCGTCGGAGCCGTCGATAATGCACAACAGTCCGTAGCAGCACAGCAACAACAGTAGTTGCAGAACTCGACTTTGCAGTACGATTTTGCGATGCTCGATCAATTGTTTTTTTATCCTTCTTTTCTGCTATGTAGACAACCTATACGACTCCGCTTTCCTTCAAATAGATCCTTTTAATTCGTATTATGTGCGACAAAAATTGAGTTCCAAAATTGAAAAAAAAAACTCGATATCTTTGGTTTAGAAATTGTCCTGAAATGCCAAGTTTGAAGTCGATTTGCAACCAGAATATCGCAAATCTTAGAAAAGCACTTGAACAACATTTTAGACAACCTAACGGGATCAAAATCTATTATTTAGTTTATTTTATTATTTATGATATTATCTTTAAAATTAGTTTGAAATTGGCAAAAAAAAGTTTTAAAACATAGAATTTTTCCCGATACGAGGTCCGTCTCGACAAAACGGGCGACTTCGTAACAACCCGAGAGCATCAAAGGTGTGTATGGATGTTGCGGACGTGTGGACTTTGACGTAACTCGAATTGGTCGCGTGTGCGCGACGAATTCGAGACGTATCGGTCGAGGTACACCATATCAGTCACTTTGCAAAATCCTAATTATTTCATGCACGTTCGTCACATCGTGACGAAACTTATGCTACTGGACTCGTATCATTTTTTTGGTCCTATGAGTCAAGTTTGGTCCGATTCTGAGACAGTTGACCGGATTGCCATTTTGGAGGGTACACGATTCGACTCAACGGGCGATTTTATGCACGGCTCATCGGAATCCAAAATTGGACATACTGTTGAGTTCGTATCGAAAAACTGGACTCATAAATATATATTTGTTAACTTTAGAGACCATAGCTTCTTGCACGTTTTTCGATACAAAGCGGGTCCAATGGCGGATACTATTTTGACCCGAAATTACCGTTTTATCCCTATGTCCAGAATTGGACTCATAGGTAGTCAAACTTAGATATTTTTTATGTCGAAAATATTGGTGATGTCTGTTTCAGCATTCGGGGACATTTGCAAGAGTTCCATTTTCGTGGGCCTTTGATTTGACAGGTTATTTATTTGGACGTGACCAGTTCTAAAGCAGACAAGTACACCTTGCCAAACTTTACAGTATTTACATGAATTTCTATATTGCTACTTTTCTGTCTTACTTGGTTACATATTTTCCTGATTTATGTCAATGTTATTTTCTAGTTTTACGTGCACGTAGATTGTTCCCATTTGTTCTATTACTTGTCCTATTCTCTATCTTGTTCATGTGTGTGTCTAGTGGTAGAATTGCTTAGCCTGTGCCATGTTCCCTTGACATGATTAACCTAGACTTTACTTGGACTTGACTTGATTAACTTATAGTTTTAGGTGAGGACCTTTGTTATAGACGTTGACTATACTTGACCACTCTCAATTGTTAGCAACCACCAGGCTGCGATCAAGACTTACTATAGGTTGTTAGCAACCACCGAGCTGTAATCTATAGGGCCGTTAGCAACCACCGGGTTGCGGTTACCTCGATTCACTTTTAGTCGCATTTATTAGCATGATTCTCGACGGCATGACATTTCTTTTATGTTTTCGTTCTTGTACATTCAGTCTTTACTTTCTTATACTATTTCATATCTTTTCTTGCATGTTATTACTGTCAAAGTAGGCTTGTATATTATGTGTCTTGCTAATCCCCTGAGAACCTGGTGATCTCTCCAAGCTTAGTTATATATGAAGGCTACCCGGAGGTTTATGGTTTCGGAGTCAAGACTAGGGGTGTACCTTCGCATGACAACGAGATAGTTCCAAAGTTTTCTCGTGATGATGTCATTACTTCATTTAGACTTGTTACTTTATTCTAGTTCAACAGACTTGAAGTTGATTATTTACTTTATTTTTTTATTGTGGTTTCGGGATGTCTTACCCGCACATTTATATTTTTTTTACTGCTGGACAGTTGTTATTTTAATATCTCGTTGGAAATGGTTATCTCATGGATTATTGTTATATGTGGATGAGATTAGCTATGTACCTATGACTTGTGTTGTTATTCTGGGTTATTCTCATAATTTACAACTTAGGCATTAGCTAATGGACTTGATAGGTAGTTTTGGCCCATTAGTGAAATGTTGTTGGCATGTATCGTATTACTGGTCTTACGTATTTTTGAAACTGGGGCGTTACACTGGATATAACATTTTTAGGCGATTACCTTGAGGACTAGTGTCCCACTTATTGTGGGGCAGAGGAGGGTTTAACTGGAGGTTGCAACCGTTGTTGCAAATGACACCACTTAGTATTGTTAGACTAGTTTGTTATTATCGGATTTGTCTCTGATATTTCACTCTTGGCATGTATATATTTATTTGGTTTAGAATTGTGTCTTTAAGACTAATTGTATGACATTCTAGACATCATATGTTTGTTTTTATAATCATATCGTGTCTTTAGATAATGTGATTGAGTATTGTAATGATAAATTATATCATGTACTCCTTATGGAGTTGGATAATATTGAGTGGAGTTTGTTAGTTATATATAAACGATCGATACAACATTCTACAACCGATGCTACGGTGTAGGCTGGACGTACTCATGTACTCGTATTCGAATATTCAGGTATGGGTCGTGACTGGTCATGCTCATATTATTGAAAGCTCATGCAGAGAATACTTAATTTTACCTAATGGAATCCACCTACTTATAAAAATGTCTTATATCCACCTACTTACACAAAATGTCTTGAGGACATAAGAGCACACGGGTATCATATTGAAATCATGAGTGAGGATAATAAAGAATACATTTATATAACCTTTAACATTAGGAAGAACCAGAAGTTCGTTATGGAGATATTTTTGAGCTTATTTTTTGGGATCTACTTTATTTGCATTGGGGTAGTCGAGTCACATACAACCAGAAGCCGAATGATCCTATAACTTTTAAATTGTGACATGATCGACAAGACACCCCAAAATAACGATGACAAGAATTATCAAAACTAAGTCGTGTGATCATCTCTTACCAAATTACAACATACAACATTGATCTCAAGTATAAATTTGTTTCTAAACCATCAATCCTGAAGATTGCATCTGAATAACTAGTAGCATAGTCTCGAATACATTTAGATAGCTTATGTTGGTATTATTTGAAACTGTAATATTAGCATCTATGTTTTGTGAATTATAATGCTAAATTTTTTTTATGTTTCTCTCATTAGATTATTAAATATTTTAGATATGAATTTATTTTTTTGACCTGTCACATTAATAAGACAGAATTTTTGTTGTTTTGGGGATGATAGAAAGAAGATAAATATCTTGATTCAAAAGAACGTCATGAATTATCGTTCTAAAATAACTCCATCTTCATTCTAGAAGAATGCCATAAAGCATCGTTTCAGAAGAACCCATCATAGCATACTTCTACTTTATCTATTCTTGATTAAATTAGGAAAAATTCTCTCTTGTTTCATTACAAATGAATTATTAGATGTTTAGTTGATGACTTTAATAATAGTGATATACCAACTTTGAATATATCTTCTAATAAAAGTAAGTACTAAAAGAACCAAATAAAGACAACAAATGAATAAGTTCTACAGAAAATTTTATATAGAGTTACAATATTTGGTGTATTTATGCAAAAGAGTATGAGTTTGAGATATTTACAGGGAAAGGGATGTGGCGCCAGATAATTCCTGGACTTGCGCCATCTTAGATGGCGCCCAAGTTTTTTTTTTTCATTTTTCTTAATTTGTGACGTGAGAAGGTTGATTTTCTCATCCATAAATAAATTTAACTCTTAATGTACAATTTTATCTTAAAATTTTTTTCCAAATCTTAGATTCATTTAAATCTAATATTAGAAAAATATCTTAGAGATAAGTTTAAAAAATAATTTAAAATCTTAAATATTTTTTTCTCAAATCAGGTTGATTGTACCTGTATAAAAATCAGATAAAATTTAAAATATCTTTAAAGATAAGTTCTTAAATATTTTTTCAAATCTAATATTAGAAAAAAAAAAACATCTTAGGTACTTGAAATCGTAGATAAATTTTTCAAAAGAAATTTTTTTTCCTACTAAATTAATTCCATAATTTTTTTCTAGTAAAATACGCACATGTAAATTTTTTTTATAGAATTAATTTAGGTGTTTGATTGTCGTTATTTTCCTTAAAATTTTATTTTCCATGGAAATTGATATTTTTCTATGGACTGGACCATTTTCTTAAATTTAGGTTAAATTGACATGATTTTCAAAGATAAAAAAACAAAACATAAAAGATTATATTTGATACTAAATTATAAGATATTTTAATATTCTCATCTGATAAATTATTAGATATTTTTATATTCTCATCTGATACATTATAAGACATTTTTATATTCTAATCTGATAAATTAATTTAGTAGGAAAAAAATTTTATTTGAAAAATTTATCTACAATTTCAAATACCTAAGATGTTTTTTTCTAATATAAGATTTGAAAAATGAAAAAAAAAAAAAAACTTAGGCGTCATCTAAGATGGCGCCAAGTCCAAGAATTATCTTGGGCGCCATCTTAGATTGCGCCACCTCCCTTTTCCTGTAAATATCTCAAACTCATACTCTTTTGCATAAATACACCAAATTTTGTAACTCTATATAAATTTTTTTGTAAGTTCTATACTAAGAATGTGTAAGACTAAAGGTTCTAAATATTTAGTTCTTCAAAAGAAGAGACTGAATAATATAACACACCATAAATGCTCTTGAAGAAGCAACTCCTGAAAAAGCATCTACTGTAGAGAAAGTACATGACGATTCGGAAGATGTCATGAACCAAAGATCTAATTTCTCAAAACCGTCGAGGATATACCTTATATTCCAAAAGAGAATGTGAAAGAGGTACCGGTATCCAAGAAATCTATATTTTATACATATACAAGAAAAAAAAATTGGAATAGAAAAGTTTGTCATAGATGGCATTATCAAACAAGAATAAAAAGGGTAATAAAAATAAAGGATAAACACTAAACCGTGAATAATCCTTAAAAGTTGAAAAAGATAAATGTGATATCTCTCACGTAGCATGGAATATTTGATCTTATAGTACAAAATTCTAAAGGAATAAACCAGGTAGGTTCTAAATGAATGTTTGTATAAAAAGAGAGATCCAAATGTATTGAGCAATGTTAGCTCAAGGATTCTCGAAATGACCATGAATAGAATTAAAGAAATATATTCTCCAATCATGATAACCTAGACGATAAGATATATACGAAATACTCAGAGGATTTAAATTTTCAGATATATCGATCCTTGAAGAATTTAAAATTAGCATGCTATGCCCAAAGGATTTGCAAATGAGCAGACTAAAACCATCCGGAAGAATGTGATAGGCTCATTGAGTATATATCTAGAAAAGATATAATATGATGTACAGTCATATTTATGAAGAAATCTCTGAACAGTTTTATCAAAACGATCGTCTTTGTACATGATAGTATCTCCTCAAAAGATTGAAAGTACCACCCGAAGTGAAGATCTACTGAAGCGATAATATCATGAAGAGATTTGAAATATCTCCTGAAAAGATTAGAAATATCTTCTGAAAAGATAATCCCCGTAGAGATAAATCTCCAGAAGAGACCCCATATAATTTGAGAATAAATCTCCAAAAGAGATCTCATATAATCTCCTAAAGAGATAATCTTCAGAATAGATGAATCTCCAAAAAAAATCTAATATAATCTCCCGAAAAGATAATATTAATCTCTTGAAGAAAATCTCCCGTAGAGTAAATGTTAGAAATTTTGTTGTGCCATGTCGATTCATGAGATGAAGAACATAAATTAAATTGCGGAAGCGTACCTGAATCCATTGCTAGACTTGATGGATCTTGAAGCGAACGTCTCTTTATTGGGTTCGATCTTCCAACTTGCTACGACCCTTAATGACAAAGAAGAATCCGAATCCTTTGTCCCCCTCTTTCTGTTTATGGGGATGCAGAAGAGAAAAAGAGAAAATCTCTCTTTTGGTGGCCGTATAAGTTGGGGACCATAACCCTAATGAACACATATATTAATATGTTTTGACATTTCTAATTTGGCCCCTCATCAAATTAGAATTATCTCCGGTATCTACATATTAATTCCATGACAATTATACCCTTAAGCCAATTTTCAAATAGACCACTTTAATTTGGCATAATTATTTAGATAGCCTAAACACAATTAATTTTACATGTGTGGCCCCTTAATTATTGAATAATTCCAACAATCTTCCACTGGGCCACATATGTAACCTTATAATTGTGTTAACCTTAGTGAGCTCATAAATTACTTTCTTAATACTTAGGCTATATCCGGACAATCTCGTCCATTAACCATATCAACATAGGATCAAAGCAGCCTTCGTCATATATAGCGTAACTAAACCATCAATGATCACATATACCAATATAGCTAAACGACATAGATTAATCATGGATGCGTAGTATGGAAATTATACGCAATGTGATCAATACATGTCTATCTCCAACTGGTCCTCCTTAACTTTAATGAGATCAATACTTTAACATAATGAAAACAGAATGAACTGAATTTCCATATATCTGATTAGATAAATATCCAAAATACTTTAATACATAAATGTGTCCAAAACCAAATAGCACCCAAATACATAAAATACAAACTCCCACTATATTGCCATATACTTGATTGAGATAACACCTATATGAGCAGTATGCTCATGAAAGACCCTAGGTGATAATACTTTTGTGAACGGATCCGCTAAAATAGAGTTTGTCATAATGTGCTATATGGACACTTTGACCATTCTGAATTCTTTCCTTCACAACTAGAAACTTTAATTTATGTCAATATCCTTGACTTATACAAGTTTCTGTTGTTATTGGAATACATTACTGCTGATTTATTGTCACACCATAATTTAAGTGGTCTTTCAACACCGTACTGTAGGCGCAGCCTTGTGACAAAATTTTGTAACCGTATTTTCTGAATAGATACGCCACAGCATGTTATAAACCTTTCTGCCATGGTGGAAGAAATTATGAGTGCATGTTTGACACTCATCCAAAATATATCTCCATTAGTCAGCATAACCTGATGTGGATCTCCTACTGTGTTGGCATCCAACAAAATCGGAGTCGGAATACCTTATGATCTCCAGAATTATTCGATCTCCTATAAAGAGCATATAATTTCTTGTTCTCTAATAATTACTTAAGTAGTTTGGCTGCTACCCAATGATCCATCCATATTTGCTTAAATATCTGCCTAACATCCTAATATGTACGCAATATCCTGACGCGTACATACTTGAGCATACATTAGACTTCCTACAACTGATTATGAAGGAAAAATCTATTGTATTTTCTTAATTTCAAGGCTATTCTTTAGGGCACTGATTGAGACTGAACTTGTCTCCTTTAGCGACTGGGGTGTCACCTGGTTGCATTCATGTATGCCAAATCTTTTAAGCACTTTATCGATATAGCTCTTTTGTGATAATCCAAGAATACCTCGAGAACGATCTCGGTGTATTTGAATTCCTAATACAAAAGAGGCGTCACCAAGATCTTTCATCTCAAAGTTATTTGATAAAAATTTCTTAGTGTCATGCAATATGCCTATATCATTTGTGGCAAGCAGTATGTCATCAACATACAAAACCAAAAAAAATAATTTTACTCCTACTGAATTTATGATGCACACAATCTTCAACAACGTTAACCTCAAAACCAAACGAGGTAACAACTTGGTGAAATTTATAGTACCACTGATGAGAAGCTTGCTTGAGTCCATAAATAGATTTTGTCAATTTACAAACCATATTATTTGGATCTTTCGACACAAAGTTTTCTGGCTGCACCATATAAATAGTATCGTCAATGAACTATTGAGAAATGTCGTTTTGACATCCATTTGATGTAACTCAAGATCAAAATGTGCAATATGTGCTATGATTATTTTAAAGGAGTTTTTCAAAGATACCGAAGAGAAAAACTCTTTAAAATCAATCCCAAAATTTTGAGTAAAGTCACTAGTTACAAGACATACTTTATACTTCTCCACATGACCCTTCGAATCATTCTTGGTTCTAAATGTCCATTTGCAACCAATGGATTTCATACATTTTGGTAATGGGACAAATTCTTAAACTTTATTGTCTTGCATGAACTTATACTCCTTATTTATTGTATCAATCCACTTTGAGAACTGGAACTTTCCATGGCCTGACAGAAGTTGATTAGATCATCTTCCAGTATCCACAGTCTTCCTTACGTTCCTAGAGAAATATAACAATATTACCCGAAATTATATTTCTCCTTTCTCTGGTGGACCATCTTAATATTACTGGTTCTTGAGGTTGTTGAGTTTGTTCCTTAGGAATAATTATCTTATCTTGAATGGGGTGCCGCTACGTTGTCGTTGTTAAGGTATCTCAACAACGACTTATAGAAGTAATTTGACATTGTCTTATTGAGACTCCGAATTCACTTATTGATCATGACAGGTATAGAATCCTGCACATCGTCAAAAGTGATAGCAGGAATCGTAATTGATTCCTTCTCAAAGACAATGATCCGGACTTTATTTCTCCCCCAAACTCAACATCCTCAAAAAATATTACACTTCTCGTCTCAAAAAAAAATTCTTAGTGTGGGATTGTATAATTATCAACCCCTTGATCTGTAGCATAACCAATAAAGTAGCTGCTTATAATTTAACTTTGGTCTGTCTTCCCATTACACAATTAATATAAACATTAAAGTCTATAAAGTCAATGGAATCCAAATCTCATCAGACACAAATCATTCAACTCTATTTCTAGAGAAGTGACCTAATGCTTATGTCATAATGAGGCTAAAAAAATATTATTAATTTTGCGTTTAGTATCACATGACTTCACTTGCAAGGTTTTATTATAAGATGCAATAGTTTTAACTGAATATAGGTTATCATAAACCTTAAGGGAACCGTTACCAATAATATTTAAATATAAAGATAGACTAAACTTATTATTTCCAAATGAACAATGATAACCAGATTTGTCCATTAAGAAAACTGAAACTAAATTTCGTCTAAAATACGGTACAATAAAAGTGTCTATCTAATCCAAATAATAATCGGTTCCTAAAAATAACCTAAAATGTCCTATTGCTTGCACTTCTACCGAATTGTCGTCACCCACATAGATATATCTTTCGCCATCAATTGACTTTCGGTAACTCAGACAACCTTGCCTAGAACATTAATGTGGGTAGTCCCACCAGAATCTAGCTACCATGAGTTTCTTGGTACTAAATCTAAATTAACCTCAGAAATGATCAAATTTAGAAATGTACTTTTTATACGCCATGCGTGGTACTTTGTATATTTTTTCCTTATGTGTCATGTCTTATCACAAAAGAACAACCCTTAGTTTTATATTGTTATTTCTTTTGATCTGGACCCTTAGCAGCTACTGTATTCATTTCTTTTTGCCCTTAAAGTTTATCCTATTAAACATGAAAATTAAAATCTTATTGGCAGATATTTTAACAACATTAACTGTAAAGAGAACAAAGCAACAAAAATAAACATGCTCTAACAAATAATCAAAGCATAAAATATAGTCAAACAAATTCAAATAATGGTGAACCCCATCTCAAGATATCTAGTACATCATTAATATCAAGTTTTTGGACAGTGATATTAACTGCAAGTGGTATTCTTCGTGTAATGATCAAACGTTGACAATAAGTCATGTCAAATAATAAGCCTATCTTTGGATCGGGTTATTATTCACAAGTAAACCGTATAATTGTCACACATTTATCACCACAAGTATGTGTGTAATTCGGCCAAGTATTAACCTTCCTTTGGGCCGGCTAATACTCGCATGAATTTACACACACAAACATCTAACATCCCTCATAGTCTATCTACGCAAGAGAGGTCACTTTGGCGACATCTTGTTTCAATGGGTCTATTTAGAATATTAGACGACTATTGCTAGTCACAAAAGGCACCAAATTTTTTTTGAATGTTGACTAAATTTTACAAAACCAAATCATGTCCAAAACTCTATGTACATGCATAATTAAAATATTACAACTCAAATAAGATAATCATAAGCATGCGAATCTCTTTACATGATTCAAACATATATTCTTTATTTGACTAAACTGAGCATTGTCAACATAATAAAATTCACGTAATATTTTACTGAAGATATGGACCAATAGATTGCTTCAAATAACCCATAAAGATTATATTAAAATAATCTGCTGAAGATATATACGTCAATAGATTACATCAAATATATAACTTAGAATATAAATTTATTGGAAACTAAATTTATGCCAAGCATAAAATTGTCTATATTTGATTCCAATTTGTCATCCAATGATCAACTTAGATTGGAAAACACTCTAAATTGAGTAACACCAAATATCTATCAGCATGAGTAATTGGAATCTAACCGACATTCCATATTATCACATGTCCAGCAATAAGCATATTCATGCATATTTAATATAATGGAGAATTTCTACGATCATTATCACATGCGTCCATTGTCCAGCATGATCTGGCCGGAACAAAATTTTATTCGTGTATCAAGAAATCAGTTATTGAGAAACTGTAGATCTAATATTCGTGTATCATAAATATTATTTTATGAACCATTGGAACCCTAAATTAAAATTAGAATGAAGGATCTATGATTTCTGAACAATAACAAAAAATTAATTTTGAAACTTCAACCTCATAAATCAAACAGAAAGGCTCTGATACCACTTGTTAGAAATTTTATTGTGCCATGTCGATTAATGAGATGAAGAACATAAATTAAATTACGGAAGCGTACCTGAATCCATTGCTAGACTTGATGGATCTTGAAGCGAACGTCTCTTTATTGGGTTCGATCTTCCAACTTGCTACGACCCTTAATGACAAAGAAGAATCCGAATCCTTTGTCCCTCTCTTTCTGTTGATGGGGATGCAGAAGAGAAAAAGAGAAAACCTCTCTTTTGGTGGCTGTATAAGTTGGAGACCATAACCCTAATGAACACATATATTTATATGTTTTGACATTTCTAATTTGGCCCCTCATCAAATTAGAATTATCTATGGTATCTACACATTAATTCCATGACAATTATACCCTTAATCCAATTTCCAAATAGACCACTTTAATTTAGCTTAATTATTTAGATAGCCTAAACACAATTAATTTTACATGTGTGGCCCCTTAATTATTGAATAATTTCAACAGTAAATCTCCTGAAGAGATCTCCTGAAGAGATTTAATATGAGTAGTATACCTATAATGGTCAAGTCAATATAATCCGTTAAAATCGAAAAATAAAAGAACATGTTTTGGGTCTAAATTACCATATTAATTTAAAGGATATAAATACAAAATTCTTTATTGTCATTCACTCAGCACAATATATTTACGTAAACTTGATGATATGCACATACATAGACACTAGAATGACATAAGACACAAAGATTATTCTTGATTTAATTCACATGAATATTTTGATCTTATGAGATATGTAGATGAATGGTACTTATCTAATCCCTTAAGGGGATATCACAAACAAGGTATGCTTTCTAAACAGTGTTGCGGATATTTCGGAGATCAATAAAGCAAATTACATCCGCAACCTCGATCATCATCATTGCACTTAATGAAGCAAGCACTTAATAACAAACAGAAAATGTGCAGGACTATGATTCCAATCGTTCAACATATCGGGAAAAGTTGTGAGGTTCCAGGATCACAAATAAGCCTACAATATTTTATGAGAATAATGTAGATAAATGTATATGCAGATAAAGTATTGGGATGAGATGTAATATTCAAATGTATTGGAGATTGGTTTTCAATTATATTGATGTAAGAACTAACTATAATTTTTATAATTTTGAGGGAGTGCATCTTGAAGATGCACGCATCCTGAAGATGCTAATGAAGACATATGAGAGTATGTCTTTGTGCATTGCACACTTTTTCTTCGATGAAGTTTTTTCCACTTGATTTTTCCTTCAAAATGTTTTTAACGCGGCATTGTATGTCGCACCCAGTTGGATTCGTGAAGAAAATTATGGTAATATTTTCTTTTCTATGGATTTTTACTAAAGACGGATTTTTCTGTAGAAAACTTTTCAATGAGATTATAATTAAAGTTGACATCCAAGAAGGAACGTTATGATTTTGATAAACCTAAATATGGATGCCCTTATCCATATACATAACAAATACTATCATATTTTTTCTATATATTATGAGAAAGTCTCCTATGTATTTGATTTGGCTACCGAAATTTCTCTTCCTTTCTCATTTTTACAACACTATTTAAATTGTGCTATAGCCTGTGAGTTGATGAGAACCTAACATGAAGGTATCGAGTTTATACATATTTGTTTTGTAGTTATTTTTAAAAAAATTATAAATTTTACGAAGTACTCCTCTTTTAAATTATAAGTTTTAAAAAAAAAAGTCCATCTAAAATTTGGGACAGCCTCTTGCTATAATGTATCTATTCTTCTTTATGTCACGGTACAACATAATCAGCTTGACTTGAGTCTTGAGATAGGACAACTCACACAAATAGTGTCGTGAAAGTGGAAAATAAAAAAAAATAAAAAAAAGTACTTGAAAACTAACGGAAACTAGTAATAGTTTTCATTTACTTGCATATTTAGCAAATAAAAAATGTATTATAAAACTTGTAGTAGTGGAAACTAATTTTCATCCAAATGGATAAAAAAATTGTAAGAAATTGTATGAAGCAATTATAACCTAATTAATTAATTTTATTATACTTTTTCAAAAGCATAATCGTCTATTTTTTAATTATACTTTTATTATTATATGTCATGACAAGTTTTTGCTTTCTAGCAAACAAAAATGTTTCTTTTTGGCAATTGTATGGGTAGCGATTATGAGATATTTTTAGAGTATCGGTTATGAGCGGTTACGATGGATCCGATTTTGGATGATTTTAAGTACCGACTTTTAAACTAGTCCAATCCATGCTTGGTAATCCATTAACAAGCGATTCTGAAATTTTTTTTACACGAGTAAAATTATCTATATGTCCATATATAAATAAAATAATAGAAATACACGAAATAATAGAAATGCCTGAATAAAAGTAGGAAATAAATATTTTAGGATTTTCCAGAGGAAGTAAGCGTAGTTTGAAAAAAGTAAAATAGAAACACATATGAGAAAGAGAAAAAATAAGGTAAGTTACTACTAGTTATAATTATATATTTTTGTTGAGAATATAAATGTAAGAAAATCGTTCAAAATCCACCGATTGGAGTATTTATAAAGACATCTAAAATTATATTATATCGATTTTAAAAGGTTTTTGAGCCGACCAAAACGAGTGTCTAAAAAAAATTAACAAACAATTTTTTTTTAAATACTTCATAAACGATCGATTCAAAAACATCCCAAAATCGATAAAAACACCATTACCAAGCAGACCCTTAATTAGAAACTTAGGATAAGTTTGTTTCCTGCTTGAATTAAAAATATGTTTGGTTTTGTTTTTAAAATTATGTTTTAAACAAAATTTTAGGTTTTAACAAAAACTTGGCCAAAAATAGAAACAAAAATATGTTTTGTTTTGTTTTGTTATTTTGGCCATATAAAAATGACCACAAACATCGTTTAAGAAAGGCGTCATTTGCCTCCCATTTAAAGACCTCGTTTGGTTCACATATTTAAGGAACCAGAAAAGAAATTTTGTTCATTTTCTTTGTTTGGTAGCCACAAACTTGATAACCATTTTCCTGACAAGAGAAAAATACGAGGGAATATGGTTATTCTCAGGACCCATGGGATTGATTTTCCCTCATTTTTTTTCCAACATTTATTACTAAAAATATGACAAAAATAACCATGTGTTATTGCTTATTTTACCATTAACTCTATTTTGGGTCTCTTTCTTCAGGGCACTGAATATATTATTGGAACATTGATATATTTTTGTTTTCCTTTCCTGCACCAACCAAACACTGGAAAGAAAATCAAATGGTCTTTCCTTGACGGTTTCCTTTTTTACCAAACAAGGGAAATAAAATGTGACATGAATTCTACTTTTCCATTCCAATGGAAAACACAAGGGAATACATTTTTCTTCCGTGCGCCAAAGAGGCCTCCAAACATATGCTCCAAATTATTAAAATTAGTGTAAATCACTACCTTTGGAGTATCTTTTGATATTGGCACACATTCCAAACAAATAACCCAAATTAACGTCATCTTTTTCCTCTCTCTTTTTTCCCTTATTTTCTTACGTGTTTATTAAGATTTTTCTTCCATATTTTACCTCTTTTCCCTCTTTATTTCCTTCCCTGTTTGGTCAGAATAATTAATTTTGGTGGGCTCATGAATTAACGTAAAGGGTCTAAGGCACGCTCCAAATTCCACAAAATTATTTTACTATTCACAAATTTTTGCTGTATAAACGGATCTATTTCGGGTCGGGTTTAAAGGATTCACAATGAAATCCGATAACCCAAACGCTGATCATCGTTTCCTCCTCCTCTTTCCACTTCCAGAAAGAAATGGTAAATTCTAAAAGCATTCCAAGTTTTACTTGGGACTAGCACAAATTTTTTCAAAAAATTTACAAGTTTGCCACTCCCATTTGTTAAAGAGGCTAGCCCAATTTTCTTCAGAACTGCCAACGAACTTGACAGTCCTAACACCAAGTAGGACTACAACAAAGTTGACAGTCCTACTTTATGTTAGGGCTGCCAACATAATATAAAGTAGGACTGTCAACTTTGTTATAGTCCTACTTGGTATAAGGATTGTCAATTTTGTTGGCAGTCCTATGACCAAACTGGGAGTTTGGATAGGAGTGACAACAAATTTGGCAGTCCGATATTCTCTTCGTCCGTGCCCTTGCGTCCCTGCCGGCATCCGCTCCCCCGCGTCCCCGCGGGCGTCCTCGCCCCCGCGCCCTCGCGCCCCTACGGGCGTCCGCGCCCATGTGGGCATCCGTGCCTTCACGGGCGTCTGCCCCCGTGCCTCTGCTGGTGTCCGCCGCTGGAGAGCCCCCCATTCACGTCCCCCGACCAGTCCCTGGCTCTGGTGATCTAGAAAACTTAAGAATTGGACAGCCCAAAGTAAAATTGAGGCAGTTATGAGTAAAAGTTCTACCAAGCTGGATTGTCATGAAGTAAGGGTTGTCTTGAAGTAAATTTTGGAGTGCCTTTATCATTTACCAAAGAAATCAATCAAAATAAAAAATAAGCTTAATTGCAACTTGATACCCTCAACTATTTCTGTTTTTCAATTTGATACCCTAAACTTTTTTACTCGACAACTTGATGCCATCAACTATTTAATATTTTCAATTTGATACCCAAAATTTTGAAAAGGACAAAATTAACCCTCTCATTCACTTCCCAACCGAATCCAACCCCTCTCCCCCCTCCCCATGCCGGCTCACCACTCCCCCCACCCCGCCCCCTCCAGCTACCCTCAACCACACCCCTGCACTGCCCCCCTCCAGCCACACTTTTCAGATCTCCCATGTGAGGTTGGGTTCAAAGAGTCAGTTGATGATCTGTTGGAGCCTGAGTTGTACATGAATTTCACACATTTTTCACTAGAATATATCGTTGAAGAGGAGAGATCTTCTGGAACTGTTGTGTTTGGACCTCAATTTGGTGGACAACAGTCCCTTCAAGAAAGAGAACTCTTTTTATGCTAGAAATCAAATGCTTCATTGTGGTTTTGTTAAAGAACCGGAGGGATATCCTAGCACGGGATGTGATTTGAGCAAAAAAGACCAGAAATTCATGGTTACATGCAGAGTTGTGGTATCATCTTGCATTTTTGGGAGCTCTGACTTTTTGAGGAGACCCGCCAGCAAGATGGTAAGAAGTTAATCCAATTTCTTATCAAGAAGTAGCTGCTCATATGCCTCTAGATCTATTGTGTTTGTGTATTTTGGGGGCAGGCGGTGGCTTGAAGGGGGGGGGGGGGGGGGGGGCTCGGAAGGTGGCGGTTGGGTGGCCGGAGGGGGACGAGGTTGGGGGGTGGTTGGGGGGGGGGGGGGGGTGTAGTTTTAAGTTTAGGGTATCCAGTTGTTATAAAAAATTTTAAGATATCAAGTTGAAAAACAGAAATAGTTGAGGGTATCAAGTTGCAATTAAACCTAAAAAATAAAATAAAACAAAGAAAGAAAATTCCACTCCACTCCCAAATGCTCCCCAAACCTAAACCTTAACCCTAACCCTAATCCCCAGAAGTCTCGTCATCGATTGACGCCGCCTCCTCCTCCTCCTCGCCCCCCTTCGCCAAATGGAGGAGCGACGTCTTCCGGCGCTTCCAGCACTCCCCGACTGGTCGATGCCGCACCCCACGGGAAGGTGGCTGGGGACGTTGGGGATCGCGTCAGTCTACGCGCTCAGGGTCTACTCGATCCAGGGCTTCTACGTGGTCTCTTACGGACTGGGGATCTACTTGCTCAACCTGCTTATCAGCTTCCTGTCGCCGGTCTTTGACCCGGAGCTGGAAGGGATGGACGAGACGTCGCTGCCTACAAGGGGCTCCGACGAGTTCAAGCCCTTCATCGCCCTCTCCCGGAGTTCAAGTTATGGTAATTCCTGCTCCCGGGCTGTAAGTTTCTGTGAATTGAGCTGTGGTGGCCGAAAAAGTTTGAAATTTGTGCCGAAAGCTTTTGTTCTGGTTGAGTGAAGCAGGGAATGAAGAATTCGAGCTTAGGATTTTGTAGATTCGTTGTAAAATTTGACCCTTGTGGAAGGGCTACTCTACGGGAGAATGGGCAAGAAATGAAATTTTGTAGCGCGGTTTAAATTTCGGGTGCTCCTGTGGATGTCATGTCAAATATGTTGCCCTATGCGATGTTATATTCAAATAACAATCATAGTTTGCAGTATTGGCCGTTACCGATGTATACATGTCTACATTTTAGCATGTGCCGATCTGATACAGAGACTACCGACTGCCCCAATACTGACCGATACTGACGTTAGAGATCTCTTTTTCAGTCAATTCGACAGAGAAAATTGAATAAAAAAGAACAATCAACAAGGGTATAAAATACATAGTAAGGTTGTAAAAATATGTGAACAAAGACAAATTATTTATCACATGTAAAAATATGTAAACCAATAAGCAAAGGTGACTATTTTTCATTCAATTTTAAAACTACTAGTGCGAATCTATGTATTACAGCCGTTCTGCATTGCTGAAATTTAGAGAATTAATCTTGCAAATCCAAATTTTAAGACAATATTTTGACCCCTTTTTGTCTCGATTTCCATGCCGACGAGTACGAATTCCGAAATATGGAATTCACATGTTTATTATGTTGTTTTAGTAGGATACCTATAACAGTTTTAGGATACCTATAACACATCTAACATAAGAAACAACACAGAACATAAAATTATGCCTAAATATATGAATTTTTTTTTTCTAAATTTTTAATAAATTATTGATAATTATTTGGGCTCCAATACAAAAAAAAAAAAAAAAAAAAAAAAAAAAAAAAAAATCTGATACTTCAATCCGAAACCTTCGATCCCAATACTCTTAGGAAGTGTCCCATATCGATTCCGATGCTGCAAACCTTGATAACAATATTAGCTTTTGATTTTAAACGTCCATGCATCGGGCACGGCTTAAACACTCAAAAAGACACTAGGTCACTCCAATATTAGTACCGTGTCAGTGTTATGTCTTGTCATATTCGTTTATACGCAACATACTGCAGTCTGCAGATATAAAAGAACTTCAGAACTGTTAAGATTTTCATAAACAAGGGAGGGCCTTGCTCTAAAACCTTGAAGTCTTGTTGGCAGGTAGGTAGACCCGGCTCCGTGATCATGCAATTCAGGAGCACCCTCCAAGTTACCCTAACTGCCCTTAGGCTAGAAAAGTTTCGACTTCCAAATTCCTTAGTAAAACAATAGGATGGTCTTCTCGTTGTTTCCCATTGAAAACTTCTTCCTTCGAACTGCAATTCAAGTTTGTTTTCGAAAGAGTTAGTCAAACAACCAGTTCCTTGGGATTTTCTTCAATCTTTGGGTAAGTTGCTAAACCTTGGAATTCACACGGAATTGGTGAAACAAGATCTACTGTTGGAAGCATCCCCTTATTTTGATCATCACAAGATTGGAAACGAGGTCGTACAATATGGTTTGTGCAACAAGCATGCTTGAGAATCTAATCATGATGTAGTCGATGCCTAACAAAAATGTGACCTTTGATCCAACTCACACGTTTTTGTCTCAATCTCTACTTTGGAGCACTGGACATAGTATGGTATTTATCAAGATTGCTAAAGATGTAGTGTCATAGGAGGGCTCTATGCACTGTAGGACCGAGTGCCTTTCAAGTGCATATATTAGGTACGATTTATGTGCGGTTTAAGAGTCCAAGACAGTGGCCAAAAAGTTGTGAATTTTATGCTTTGAGCTTTTCATCTGATTGAACATTGAAGATAGTCATTGTGTAAACTCCCAATTTTCGAGTATATAGTCAAAATTTATTTTATTTCTAATTAATTATTTTAGTATATAAATAAAACCATATGTTTGGCCTGGGACTGATTCTTATTAAGAATCGATAAAGTTCCTTTTAAGTAATCAAACCCAGATATCAATGACCATTAGTATATGAACCAGTAGCCCATATTGTTGGGAAAGAAACGCGGAAACATTTCCCAAAACTAGAGAGTACCTGCGAGAGAATCGAGCAAACAACGCACGAACCAAAAACACCAAAAACAAACCACGCAGACAGAATATTTTTGACGTGGAAAGCCCTTGCGGGAAAAACCACGGGACGATCGGAGTCCAACCCTGAGAAGCCTCCACTAATGAAATAGAAGAATTACACCCTTTACAAACTTCTCCCGATCCAAATCGGATCCCCACAACACTTGGAAGCAAGAACAATGATTACAAGGCTACGAAGAACAAGAACGACGAGTAGAGATTACCCGAATCCGATTCTCCTCCGAAAAAGACCTTCAATCCTCCGTCTTCTCTCCCAAAGTTGCAATGGCACTCTTGTCTTCTTCCTCTCTCTTTTCTTGTGTTGTCTACGATTGTGTTACAATTAATTAGGGTTTGGAAATCCCAACTTAACTCCCTAATCCCGCAACAAACCTGGACCGTTTGATTAGATCCAATGGTGAATAATCACCCCAGATTTCCGCCCAGCCCGACGACACAGAGTTCGGGCAGAACTCTGTGTCAGGCTGTGTCACGCCCCAATTCCTCGAATCGATAGTCGTCCCCCGGGCGTGATGCCGTGCGAACCTAATTTGCGCTCGCACAAGGCATAGTCATAAGGAAATCTGAGACACGAGATCTAAGAGAGTACGCAGACAAAATGAATCACACATTAAGTAAAGAAAACTTGATTCTTTATTGATAATGAACATCTTTTACAGACTCTAGTATAAGACTCATGCCGCGTGGGCTACAACATGACTCGGTTACAAAAGAGTGCCGATGAGATAGCCGTTCCATACATTGCACACATCCCTCAATATACATCAAAGTACTCCAGTGACCTGGATGGGAGGGACGCTGAGTCATCTTCCTTGGACTGTCGAGAGCCTTCAAAAGTAGAGTGGCGGAAAGAGTCTTCGACGCACGGCCGAAGCTTCAAAAGTCACGAACGTCGCCTAGCTAGTTAATTGGCACATCCTTCCTGGTTCGCGGGACCTGCAAAGAGCGAGGATCAACACGAATCACATGTACTGGCGAATGGCTAATTAAATCCAAGCTCTGCATTTGATTCAAGAAGTTTCGTAAACATGTTAGCTAGCTATTTCAATGATCTTTCTAACCATCCTGCTCGATTTGCATGTTAACATGTTTTGAGGCAAGCATATGAAATTGTATAACATTAAGCAACTATCACATTCATCCCGTGTCCCGTGCACTTGGTAAGCAGTAAAAAAGGGGTATGAAGGCCACTGGCATTGTCAAGCCATCGCGGACTATAACTGGGTTAGACGGCGACCCTTTCGCGTCGGGTAGCGAGCCCTGTGCGAAAGTTTCTGCCTAACTCGCGTCGATGAAGGGCTGGCGCTTGCTATAAACACGTTCCTCCCGGGTCGAATCGGTCCCTTGGCCTAGGTAACCGTTCGAGGAAACTACACCTTGTCGACAAGTTGTCCAATGACCGTTTTGCTTACTTAGTCGTATCGTTGCGATAAACGTTAATCGATTCATTCATTGCTTTGCATAGGCTAAGTGGATTTGCATAAGGAACATATTTTCTATTTCCAATACCAGCAGTTGATAACAAGTGTTTCGTGAAGAATCGTGCCACGATTTCATTGATTCTACACTATTATGACAAACATTCATTTTACTTCATATATTGAGTTTTGAAGTAGAGGGACGAGACGAAGGAGGTTAGCCACTCTCCTTAGCCTTGCTTCAAGCGAGCGACCGGTTGGCTGCGCTGATGTCGCCTACGCGATCACCTGCAATCGCATAAGCAACTGATTAGAACACTGTATAATTCAAGGAATTTCGATATGAATGCGAAGCTCGAAAACGCAAGTCACGAAAACTCATTCGAAAAACATTCACGAAAACGTATTCACGAAAACCAAAGCCAAAGCCAAATCAAGTACGACATGAAAATCAGAGCAACGGGAGGTCTCTCCCGACTCAGCCGCAGAGACAATCCTCGAGGCGCAACCCGCTGAATATGGGACTTGGTTTCGAAGAAGCCATTCCATAACGTGGAATGGATCTTAATTCAACCGTTCCCGTTCGATCGACTCGGCCAATTCCGACCTATCGGTCCCGACCGAATCGATAGCGACAGTGTTCCTTTCTCGCGCACCCCGTGGACGAAAATGGGGCACGATGTAGAGACGGGACACTACACCATAACCAACTAATAAAAAGTTTTATCCTCGAAACTTAAAGATAGAACCTACCTCTACGAGAACAATGAAGAAAATTTCTCCTTCATTTCTGATTCAAGCTCCCACGTCGACTCTTCGACCGAATGGTTCCTCCAGAGGACGCAGACGAGAGGGATCGCTCGATTACGCAGTAGCTTATCCTTACGTTCTATGATTTGAACTAGCTCTTCAACGAAGGATAGGTCGGACTTTAGCTCCAGCTGGCCAAAATCTACCACGTGGCTCAGATCATGCACATACTTCCGCAGTTGAGAGACATGGAAGACATTGTGTACACCTTCAAGCACCGGCGGTAAGACAATTTTATAGGCCACTGGGGCGACCCGTTTAAGTATTTCGAACGGCCCAACGAATCTCGGACTCAACTTTCCCTTTGCGCCGAACCGAGTAACTCCTCGCATGGGCGACACTTTGAGAAATACGTGATCGCCTTCTTGAAACTCGAGGGGTCGACGATGAACGTCCGTATAGCTTTTCTGATGACTCTGCGCAGTCTTTAGTCTTTCCCGAATGAGCCAAATTTTCTGCACGGTCTGTTCCACCAGTTTCGGGCCGAGAATCTGCCGCTCTCCGACTTCGTCCCAGCAAATGGGTGATCGGCACTTGCGTCCGTACAAGGCTTCATACGACGCCATTTGAATGCTGGATTGATAGCTGTTGTTGTATGCGAATTCGGCCAGATGTAGATGATTGTCCCAGCTTGATTTGAAGTCAATTGTGCAGAGTCGTAGCATGTCTTCGAGAATCTGATTGACGTGCTCCGTTTGGCCGTCGGTCTGAGGATGGTAAGCCGAGTTGAACTGCAACTTGGTACCCAGCGCCGACTGAAGGCTACTCCAGAATCGCGACATGAACCGTGAATCTCGATCAGAGACGATAGATACTGGAACTCCGTACAGCCGTACTATCTCATCAAGATATATCTGCGCCAGGCGATCAACGCTCCAAGTAACTTTGATGGCAATAAAGTGCGCTGACTTGGTTAATCGATCGACGATGACCAGATGGCATCATTTCTCCGCGGCGTCTTCGGCAGACCAACAATAAAATCCATGCACACGTGCTGCCACTTCCATTCCAGAATCGCCAGATTCTGCATCTTTTTGCCTGGTCTCTGGTGCTCAGCTTTCACCTGTTGACAGGCCATGCATTGCGACACGAAAAGTGCCATATCTCTTTTCATCCCGTGCCACCAGAAGTTTGTGCGGAGGTCCTTGTACATCTTCGTACTGCCGGGATGCAAGGTGTACTTCGCGTAGTGTGCCTCCGACAATATCTCCTTTCTAAGTTCTGAATCATCCGGAACGCATAGCCTATCCCTCAATCGAAGCATGCCGGTCTCGTCTTTCGCAAAGTCGGTCGTCCTGCTCGTCGAGATTAGATCTCGCATTTTCTTCAGGTACGGATCGTCCTTCTGAGCGATCTTGATCTTTTCAAGCAAGCTCGGCTCTAACTGCAACTTTGCCAACTGCACATTCCGGAATCGGACTCGGAGTTCGATGCCCATCTCTTCTAGGTCGCGTAGCAGTCTGCGATCGATGGATAGCGAATCTATGTACTTCCGACTCAGAGCGTCCGCCACAACATTTTCCTTTCCCGACGTATAGTCGATAGTCAAGTCGTAATCCATGATCAGTTCAGGCCAGCATCTCTGTCGCAAGTTCAGTTCCCTCTGCGTGAATAGATACTTGAGGCTCTTGTGATCAGTGTAGATCGTGCACGCCACACCATAGATGTAGTGACGCCACAATTTCAACGCAAACACAATCGCCGCTAACTCCAGGTCGTGCGTGGGATAATTCTTCTCGTGCGGCTTTAGCTATCGGGAAGCAAAAGATATCACCTTATTCCGCTGCATCAGCACACACCCCAAGCCTTGACCGGACGTGTCGCTGAATATCTGGAAACCCTCAGTCCCTTCTGGAAGTGCGAGAATCGGGGCCGAGACGAGCCGTTGCTTTAATTCTTGGAATGAAGCTTCGCAGTCGTCTGATCAGTCAAATGCGACTCCTTTCTGGGTGAGACGAGTCAGGGGCGATGTGATCTTCACGAAGTCTTTCACGAAGCGTCGATAGTATCCCGCTAAGCCAAGGAAACTTCGAATCTCGCTGACGGACGTGGGCCGCTTCCAATCGACGACGGCTTCAACTTTCTTTGGGTCGACCGCAATGCCTTCAGCTGAAATGATGTGTCCGAGGAATGAGACGCTACTCAGCCAAAATTAATATTTGCTTCGCTTCGCATACAACTGATTCCCTCGAAGGGTCTGAAGCACGGTCCGCAGATGCTCAGTGTGTTGCTGCTTGCTCTTCGAGTAGACGAGTATGTCGTCGATGAAGACTACTACGAACTTGTCGAGGAATGGTCGGAACACCCGATTCTTTAGATCCATGAAAGCAGCAGGGGCATTAGTTAGGCCGAACGGCATTACCAGGAACTCGTAATGGTCGTATCTAGTACGGAAGATAGACTTCGGCACATCGTCCGGCTTGATCTTGAGTTGATGGTAACCCGAACGCAGATCAATTTTAGAGAACACCGTGGCTCCTTGAAGCTGATCAAACAGATCATCTATACGAGGCAGAGGATATTTGTTCCGGACGGTGGCTTTATTCAGCTCGTGGTAGTCGATACAAAGACGCATAGAGCCATCCTTCTTCTTGACAAACAGCACGGGCTCTCCCCAGGGCGAGACGCTGGATCGGATGAATCCCTTGTCGAACAACTCTTGTAGCTGCACCTTACGTTCTTTAAGCTCTGCAGGGGCCATTCTGTACGGGGCTTTCGAGATCGGTCGAGTGTCGGGGAATGTATCGATAGTGAACTCAATATCTCGATCGGGCGGCATGCCGGACAGCTCGTCCGGGAACACATCGGGGAATTCTGCCACAACGTCGGTCTGACCCGCGTTTGCACCATCCTGTCGCATGTCTCGAACGGAAGCTAGATAGCCTTCGCACCCGGAATGCAGCATCCGTCTAGCAGATATTGCGGAGATCACCATGCAGGTCGGCGACGCCTCACCACACGAGTAGCAGAATTCAGGCACTCCAGGTATGCAGAATGTGACCTTCTTTTCAGCGCAGTCTATGGTTGCGTTGCACGGATCGAGCCAATCCATCCCCAGAATGATATCGTAGTCCTTAATATTTAGAACTATCGCATCGAGACTGACCTTTTGACCACCTATACAGATGATTCCATCTCCGCAGACTAAATTTGCAAGTAGTGGCATGCCCGACGGTATATTAACCGTGAGATCGAGACCCAGTGGTGTCAAGGAGAATTTGAGCTCGGCGGCAAAGTCCGCCGATATAAAACTATACGTGGCACCTGAATCAAATAATACACGAGCATGTTTATTATTGAATTGCAGTATACCTGTCACGACTGTATCAGATACGAACGCTTCGTCGCGAGTCATGGCGTAGACACGGCCCTGAGCATTGGGGCGAGGGTCTTGGCCATTCTGTTGTGCGGTCTGTGAAGCCCGAGGTACTTGGCCTCGGTTTTGTTGGTATTGGTGGGGGCGCTGGTTTGACTTCTCCGGACAGTCGCGTAAGATATGGTCTTTTTGGCCGTACGCGAGACACGCACCGTTCTTCGATCGACACTCGTTGATCAAGTGCCCCACTTTGTGGCAGAAAGTACAGAATACTCGATCCTTCGTCTGGTTGTCGCCTTCGTTGCCGCAATTTTGACACTTATGTGCGTTGTTGCCTCCCGCATTACTATGGCGTTTGTTATTAAAGTGAACAGCGCCGGTAGTAGTAGGAGGATACTCGAACTCCAGACGGATGGCGTGGTTGAGTGCCTCGCCCACAGTTTTGTATTCACCCACCGATACGTGAGCGCGGATAGTGGAACGTAGACCCACTTCAAATCGTCGAGCTCGACTTGCAGTGGTAGGTAGGAAGTCTCCAGCAAACTTGGCCAGTTTGTTGAATTTGGCCGCATATTGTCGTACCGTCATATTCCCTTGCCTTAACTGCATAAACTCGTCTTCTTTTTCCTGTCGCACGACTGCAGAAAGATATTCGGTCTTAAACACCTTTTTGAATGTCGCCCATGAGACCGCCGTCGTCTCGTCTTCACGTCGAATAGCCCACTTCTGCACAGCCCACCAATCGTGCACGTTCATTCGAAGTAGAAGTTGAGCACACGCAACTTTCTTTGAGTCCTCGACACCCAGAAGCTCGAACTTATCTTCCAGCTCCTCCAGTCAGTCGATCGCCACCGAAGGATCTTCTGTACCGTTGAAGGAAGTACGACAACTTTTAGTGAATTTTGACACGTCGAAGTTAGAACTTCTCGATGCCGCAGGTGAGAGCACGGACGCCTCTGGTTCAGCTTTGTTGGATCGAACCGCAGGCTGGGTCACGGCAGGTGTCACCGTTGAATTGTTGTTGTTGCCCACGACCAACTGTACGGTTTGCTGGAGGGTATTCAGCTGCTGCTTGAATTGAGCCTCGAACAGATTCTTAAATTGGGTCTGACGAGCCGCCGCTTGCTGACGATGGAGCTCGTTTTGACGTTGTTGCATTTCAAACATCTGCAGCATACGTTGCATCGGGTCGCCGGAAGGTCCGGCTGCGATCGGCGTTATTTTCGTTGGGTTGACGGAATGCTCGGGTCTGGAAGCACTCGAGCTGCTGGAAGTGCTCGTCTCGTCTTCCGCCTGAGCTCCCGTAACTGCAGGGAAAAGAAAGGAAACTCTCGTTAGTTTCAGAAAATGTTCTGGGTTCAGCGTATGGAACAACTCATCTCATCGACACGAGGTTAACGGTTGGAGACTAGAACTCGACATTGGAGGCCAAGGACGTAAAGCCGTGCTCTGATACCATAATGTCACGCCCCGATTCCGTCGAATCGATAGTCGTCCCCCGGGCATGATGCCGTGCGAACCTAATTTGCGCTCGCACAAGGCATAGTCATAAGGAAATCCGAGACACGAGATCTAAGAGAGTACGCAGACAAAATGAATCACACATTAAGTAAAGGAAACTTGATTCTTTATTGATAATTAACATCTTTTACAGACTCTAGTATAAGACTCATGCCGTACGGGCTACAACATGACTCGGTTACAAAAGAGTGCCGATGAGATAGCTGTTCCATACATTGCACACATCCCTCAATATACATCAAAGTACTCCAGTGACCTGGATGGGAGGGACGCTGAGTCATCTTCCTTGGACTGTCGAGAGCCTTCAAAAGTAGAGTCGCGGAAAGTGTCTTCGACGCACGGCCGAAGCTTCAAAAGTCACGAACGTCGCCTAGCTAGTTGGCACGTCCTTCCTGGTTCGCGGGACCTGCAAAGAGCGAGGATCAGCACGAATCACATGTACTGACGAATGGCTAATTAAATCCAAGCTCTGCATTTGATTCAAGAAGTTTCGTAAACATGTTAGCTAACTATTTCAATGATCTTTCTAATCATCCTGCTCGATTTGCATGTTAACATGTTTTGAGGCAAGCATATGAAATTGTATAACATTAAGCAACTATCATATTCATCCCGTGTCCCGAGCACTTGTTAAGCAGTGAAAAAGGGGTGTGAAGGCCACTGGCAATGTCAAGCCATCGCGGACTATAGCTGGGTTAGACGGCGACCCTTTCGCGTCGGGTAGCGAGCCCTGTGCGAAAGTTTCCGCCTAACTCGTGCCGATGAAGGGCTGGAGCTTGCTATAAACACGTTCCTCCCGGGCTGAATCGGTCCCTTGGCCTAGGTAACCGTTCGAGGAAACTACACCTTGTCGACAAGTTATCCAATGACTGTTTTGCTTACTTAGCCTTATCGTTGCGATAAACGTTAATCGATTCATTCATTGCTTTGCATAGGCTAAGTGGATTTGCATAAGGAACATGTTTTCTATTTCCAATACCAACAGTTGATAACAAGTGTTTCGTGAAGAATCGTGCCACGATTTTATTGATTCTACACTATTATGACAAGCATTCATTTTACTTCACATATTGAGTTTTGAAGTAGAGGGACGAGACGAAGGAGGTTAGCCACTCGCCTTAGCCTTGCTTCAAGCGAGCGACCGGTTGGCTGCGCTGACGTCTCCTACGCGATCACCTGCAATCATATAAGCAACTGATTAGAACACTGTATAATTCAAGGAATTTCGATATCAATGCGAAGCTCAAAAATGCAAGTCACGCAAACTCATTCGGAAAACATTCACGAAAATGTATTCACGAAAACCAAAGCCAAAGCCAAATCAAGTGCGGCATGAAAATCAGAGCAACGGGAGGTCTCTTCCGACTCAGCCGCAGAGCCAATCCTCGAGGCGCGACCCGCTGAATATGGGACTTGGTTCCGAAGAAGCCATTCCATAACGTGGAATGGATCTTAATTCAACCGTTCCCGTTCGATCGACTCGGCCGATTCCGACCTATCGGTCCCGACCGAATCGATAGCGACAATGTTCCTTTCTCGCGTACCCCGTGAACGGAAACGGGGCACGATGTAGGGACGGGACACTACATGTTGCCAGAATGGTTCTGGAACAGCCAGACCGAGTTCGGCCAGAACTCGGTCTGGGACCGAGTTCGGCCCGAACTCGGTGGCCCAGGTCCAGAAACTCTTCATTTGTTAGCAGCAGCAACTCCTCGTTGCCTACTTCCCGAGCTTCTTCGATATCGAACGGCGCTCGTCGCACTCCGGGATCTTCTCCACATAGGTTGGAAACCCCACCCACTCCAACAAATCTCCCCCTTCACAACTATGTGGAGGAGGTCGTCATCCCGACGATCTGCCTGCAGTACTCAAACTTTCCCCTCGGTAGAACCTTCGTGAGCATGTTCGCTCCATTGTCATCAGTATGAACCTTCTCAAGCGCCGCGTCCTTCTTCTCAACCACATCCCGTATCCAATGATACCGAGTCTCGATGTTCTTGGACCGACTATGAAATGTCTGGTTCTTCACAAGGTGAATAGCACTCTGACTGTCGCAAAGCAAAATATACTGCTCTTGCTTCAGCCTCATTTTCTGCAACAGCTTTTTCATCCACAACAGCTCCTTGCAAGCCTCCGTCGTCGCAATGTATTCTGCCTCCGTCATCGACAAGGCAACACACTTCTGCAACCGCGACTGCCACGATACCGCTCCTCCGGCAAACATCATCACATAGCCCGAAGTCGATCGCCTCGTGTCTACATCTCCAGCCATATCAGCGTCGGTATACCCAACCAACTTTGGCTCGTCACCACCAAAAGAAAGTCTCCAATCAGCAGTGCCCTGAAGATATCGTAGAATCCACTTGACCGCACTCCAATGTACCCTTCCAGGATTTGAAAGATACCTACTAACAGTGCCAACTGCATGAGCGATGTCTGGCCTCGTATACACCATAGCATACATATGGCTCCCCACAGCTGAAGCATATGGAACCCGCTCCATATCTTCCTTTTTGTCCTCGGTAGATGGACACTGCTCCTCAGTGAACTTAAAATGAGCCGCAAGGGGGCAACTCACTTTCTTCGACCCGTCCATACCGAAATGCTGAAGTACCCGATGAATGTACTTCTTTTGGGACAAATATAGCAGCTTGGACTCTCTCTCTCTCTCTCGGCTGATCTCCATCCCAAGAATAGTCTTCGCTGTGCCCAAATCCTTCATAGAGAAGGCCGCGCCCAGTTGGCGCTTGGCGCTTCAACTCCGCTATCCTAGTGGCATTCCGACCCACTAATAGCATATCATCTACATAGAGCAATAAAATAATAAAATTATCATCGACAAAATACCTTACAAATACATAGTGATCCGACGTCGTCCGAGCATAGCCATGCTCCCCCATAAACGAATCGAACTTCCTGTACCACTGCCTCGGAGCCTGTTTCAGACCATACAAGCTATTTCTCAATCGGCAGACCAAATGTGACTTGCCCTTCTCACATAATCCCTCTGGCTGCTCCATGTATAACTCCTCCTCAAGATCACCGTGGAGGAATGTCGTCTTCACGTCCATCTGCTCGACCTACAAGTCGAGACTGGCTGCTAATGCTAGCACCACCCGAATAGACGAATGCTTGACGACAGGCGAAAAGATCTCATCATAATCCATGCCTTTCCGCTGACTGTAGCCTTTGACTACCAGCCTCGCTTTGTATCGAGGGCGAGTAGCATCATCCGTCTGCTTCACTCTAAACACCCATCGATTCTTCAAAGCCTTCTTGTCCTTTGGCAATCGCACCAGCTCATAAGTAGAATTCGCGTATAAGGAACTCATCTCCTCCTGCATAGCCTCCATCCACTCCTGCCTGTGTTCGTCTTCCATAGCCTCTGCAAAACTTTCGGCTCTCCTCCGTCAGTCAATAGCACATACTCACCCGGTGAGTATCTCGTAGATGGTCGACGCTCTCTGTCGCTCCTTCTCAATGGAGCCACTGGTGCTGGCTGTATACCAACAGCCTCCTCTCCTTCAGGAACTGCCTCCCCGGCATGCTCATCCTCCTGAGGGACACCCTGACCACCATCAGCAGGCTGATGATCAAGGTTGGGAGCAACTCCATGTACTGGCTCCCCCATAATGGGATCCTCTGCGATGTGCTCTGGAAACTGTTCGAAGTGAAATGACTCTAACTCAGGCAATTCCTCAGCCTCAGAAGGCATCTCAGAATCCTGGGTATTGGTCATGGTCTGATCCTCGACGAATACCACGTCCCTGCTTCTGTAAAGCTTTCTTTCCACCGGATCGTAGAGTCTATAGCCAAACTCATCCCGATCGTAGCCGACAAAGATGCATCGCCTCGTCTTCGGCTCAAGTTTGGTCCTTTCGTCCTTCGGTACATGCACGAAGGCCTTACAGCCAAACACTCGCAGGTGATTTGTATGACGGCTCTTTGTCATACCATACTTTGTCAGGCACATCACCCTGCAAAGGAGCACTAGGAGACAAATTAATAACATAAGCAGCTGTAAAAAGAGCCTCACCCCAATAACTGCCAGACAAGTTTGCTTCTTACAACAAACACCGCACCCTCTCCATCAGTGTCCTGTTCATGCGCTCCGCTACACCATTGAGCTGAGGTGTCTTTGGCGGAGTCTTCGGGTGTCGTATCCCCTGCTCTCTGCAATAAGCATCAAAGGGACCGATGTATTTGCCGCCATTGTCGGACCGAACACACAATAACTTCTTGCCCGTCTCTCTTTCAACAGAGGCCTGAAACTCTTTGAAAGTAGGCAGCACCTGATCCTTGATCTTTAAGGCATAGACCCAAACCTTCCTGGAACAGTCATCAATAAAAGTTACAAAGTAAGAAGCACCACCAATAGATTTTACCTTCATAGGACCGCAGACATCCGAGTGAATCAACTCGAGCAACGCCGGCTTCCTTGAACTTGGGTGACTTTGGAAAGACATCCTATTTTGCTTCCCAGCTAAACAGTGCGTGCACTTCTCCAACTTTGTAGACTTGAGCCCTGGAATCACTTTCCTGTTCACCAAGTAGCTCATCCCCTTCTCGCTGATATGGCCAAGCCGTCTGTGCCACAACTCGGTAGACGCATCACTGACTGCGTTCACCTCATGTGCCCCCTATGCGCTCCCCTCCATATAGTAGAGACCGAACTTCTTGCTTCCTCTGGCAATCACCATCGAACCTCTGGAAAGCTTCCACTGACTGTTCCCGAAGAGACTGAAGAATCACTCGTCATCCATCCTTCCAACCGACACCAGGTTGAAACGGATATCAGGGACATGACGAACATCTTTGAGAACAAGAACCGCACCCGTCTTCGTTCTCAAATACACATCTCCAACGGCAACCGCCTTCGACACATCTCCATTGCCCATCTTCAACACTCCACAGTCGCCTGTTGTGTAAGTGGCAAATAATGCCCTGTTGTGAGATACATGCGCTGAAGCCCCTGAGTCCACCAGCCAAGAATTGTCATCGCAGGCGAGGTTTGTAATGACCTCATCACCTACGACGATCACATCGCCTCCATGCATCGAGGCCGCCGCTGTAGTGTTCTCTTCTTGCTTTCCCTTGTCGCCCTTCTTCTCTCTCTTCCAAGCGAAACAGTTCCGCTTGATGTGGCCCTTCTTGCCACAGTGGTAACACTCTGAGTCCTCGTACCGACCTTTGGACTTTCTTCTGCTCTTGCCTCTGCTACCACCTGGACCCCTGCTTTTGCCCCTTTCGCGGCTCTCTGAAACCAATGCCTCTGAGTGGTGGGATGTGGATGAAGTGCCCTGAGAACGTCTCCGCATCTCTTCATTCAGCACCCCGCTCTTGGCAAACTCCAGACTGACCACGCCCTCTGGAGCAGAAGCGATCATAGATACTCGTACGGTCTTCCATGAGTCTGGCAATGTACACAGCAGCCATAGTCCCTGAACTTCGTCGTCGAACTTGACTCCCATTGAAGACAGCTGGTTGACCACGCCCTGGAAATCATTCAAGTGATCCGTAATAGACGCCCCATCTTTGTACCGTAGACCCATCATCGTCCGGATCAGGAACAACTTGTTTACCCCGGTCTTCTTCGCGTACAAAGACTCCAGCTTATCCCATAACGTCTTCGCGTGCTCAATATTGGCAACGTGGTTGTACACGTTCTCGTCAACGAACTGCCTGATATATCCACACACCTGTATATGCTCGAATTTCCAGTCCTCTTCGAATTTATCACTGGGCTTCTCGGATGCAAATACGGGCAGATGCAGCTTATTGACGAACAGCAAATCTTTCATCTTGCTCCGCCAATAGTGATAGTTGGTGTCGTTCAGGTTCACCATGCGCCGGCTTCGCGTCCATCTCTCCTCTCTAGTTTATGTCAACTCCTGACACCCTTCTGAATTCCAGAACCTGGCTCTGATACCACTTTGTTGGAAAAGAAACGCGAAAACCTTTTCCCAAACTAGAGAGTATCTGCGAGAGAACCGAGCAAACAACGCACGAACCAAAAACACCAAAAACAAACCACGTAGACACAGAAAATTTTTGACGTGGAAAATTCTTGCGGGAAAAACCACAGGACGATCGGAGTCCAACCCTGAGAAGCCTCCACTAATGAAATAGAAGAATTACACCCTCTACAAACTTCTCCCGATCCAAATCGGATCCCCACAACACTTGGAAGCAAGAACAATGATTACAAGGCTACGAAGAACAAGAACGACGAGTAGAGATTACCCGAATCCGATTCTCCTCCGAAAAAGACCTTCAATCCTCCGTCTTCTCTCCCAAAGTTGCAATGGCACTCTTGCCTCCTTCCTCTCTCTTTTCTTGTGTTGTCTACGATTGTGTTACAATTAATTAGGGTTTGGAAATTCCAACTTAACTCCATAATCCCGCAACAAACCTGGACCGTTTGATTAGATCCAATGGTGAATAATCACCCCAGATTTTTGCCCAGTCCGACGACACAGAGTTCGGGCAGAACTCTGTGTCGGGCTGCCAGAATGGTTCTGGAACAGCCAGACCGAGTTCGGCCAGAACTCGGCCTGGGACCGTGTTCGGCCCGAACTCGGTGGCCCAGGTCCAGAAACTCTCCCTTTGTTAGCAGCAGCAGCAGCAACTCCTCGTTGCCTACTTCCCGAACTTCTTCGACGTCGAACGACGCTCGTCGTACTCCGGGATCTTCTCCACATAAGTTAGGAACCCCACCCACTCCAACACGTATGACCCAAACCCACCAAGCTTGTAAACTCAAAATCCATTAACAAACTTATTTAGCAAGCTCATTAAAGTAAAAAACCAACCCAGGTAATAGTGTACCTTCTTCTTCTCCCATTCCCTGAACCTGCTCGGGATGGAGTCCCACTCAAATCCCACATCTCTGCTCGATCCAAATTTTTTGGTAATCACAATCTACCCACGACTCGCTCTCCCCATCTCCCTTACCACTAGGCTTTAGCATCTCCTCCATCCCTATATAAACCTTTAGGCACATAATCTATATAATTCCTTCTCCTCCTGCAAACCATCACTCTCAAATTTCTCTCGACTACCTAGTTTCCCGTCTCCTCCTCGACATCATTTCGCGCATCCCTGTTGCTGTAACAACCGACCCTTGTCGAGTCCATCTCGCCGTCGACGTTCGATCCCCACAGCGTCGAACCACCGACCAAGCTCTGCCCTCAGCCTGGGTGCACGAACCACCATGCATGCATAGGCCTCAAGCCGTGCCACCGCTGGAACTCGACGTCCGAGCCTCTGCGTGAGCGCTCTCTGTCGGTCAACCATTGAGGGACCTCCCCACGTACACGCCGAAGCCCAACCAATAAGTCCTCCTTGTGTAGAAGAAGGATATAGGATTAATCTCCAGCATGTAAATCCACAACTAAGTTAATACATTAATAGGGGAGAAGCGATACTGAACGTATAGAAATAGAAATAGGAAAAATACCGTTCGATACTGTGCAATGGTCAAAATCGGACACCGTATATATACTATGTTCACATAGTAATATGTACAATATAGAATGCATGTTATTTTTCTCATTTAGTAACATTCCATTTAAATGTCTTTGTTCATATGGCATACAGTGGAGAAGATTACTTTATGTTTAACACACACACACACTACACGTTCTCTCTTTCAGAGAACCAAAAATTTGGTTCCCATTTGCAAATAACCCCCTTCCTCTTCCAGTAAGTAAGAATGTACCCATAAACCCATGTAGTAAAGGATAATAGCCAAGTTTTTTACAATTGTTGTTAAACGAATTTAGGTAGGATAGACCAATGTTTTAAAAACCGGACCGGTACTTGACCCGGCCAAGGCACTGGATCGGATCAAATTGGTTCAACCAGTTGGTTCAACCACTGGTTAAACCACTGGGTTAATCTAAGTAGTCCAAATTAATCATTTATGGATATTAATTTTTTTACAAAAATAATAATTTTTAAAAAACACGGGGTCAATACTGAACCGAACCGGAAAAACAACCGGTTTACGGGTGAACCGGTTGAACCGACCGGTCCGGTCCGGTTTTTAAAACATTGGGATAGACCACTAGTAAGATAAAATAATTAACATGTTGGGCCATGCCCATTAAGTAGCCTATGTAAATATATATGCTATGGTGGAATATTAATATTATGTTCCCTAATTTCCTATTATTATTGTTATGAATATCTAATTTTTTGATTGTATTTTCTAGGAATTATTTAGAAATACTGGTAGTTAGGGAGAAGGAATGTCATTTTCGTAATTTGCGAAGAGGGAATGACAGTTTATTAAATAGTTTGTCATGGCTTAAGGTGGGAACCTTCTGGAATTGGTTAAGTATACTTTAGTTAAGCATGTACTTAATTAATCATAGAGAATATTCCTAGGGAATCTAGCATATTCTTAGAGTATTCTTCCCCTAATCTCAATTAGTATGACTAATTGAACCTCTAGATTATTCTTCCATGATCCTATAAATACTCCTACTTTTCCATTAATGATCATTCTAATCCATTTCATTGGGTCCATTTTTTTATTTAACACACTACACATTAAGCAAAGGAGAGCATGTCTCTTTCAGAGAACCAAAAGTTTGGTTCCCATTTGCAAATAAATCCCCTTTTCCAGTAGGGAAGAATGTACCCATGAACCCATGTAGTAAAGGACAATAGCCAAGTTCTTTACAATTGCTGTTAAACAAATTTAGGTGGGATATACGGCCACTAGTAAAATAAAATAATTAACATGTTGGGCCAGACCCATTAAGTATTCTATATAAATATATATCCTTTGGTGTAAGATTAACATTGTGTTCCCAAAATTCCTTTTATTATTATTATTATTATTATTATTATTATTATTATTATTATTATTATTATTATTATTATGGATTTCTAATTTTTTGATTTTATTTTCTAGGAATTATTTAGAAATACTGGTAGTTAGGGAGAATGACTAGCATTTTCGTAATTGGAGGATGAATGGCAGTTTAGTAATTTGCGAAGAGGGAGTGGCTAAGTTTAGTAAATAGTTAGTCACGGCTTAAGGTGAGAACCTTCTAGAAAGTCACTAGACCAGTGTCGGGTGGGCACCAAACGCTTGGTCCCGCCAAATTTTAGGCGGTAAAAAATGGTCCAAAAAATTGTTAAAAATTGTCCATAAGCTCCAAATAACCTAGTTGTCGGACGCTGGAAGGGCACTAGGCTCGCATTGGACGGACGCCTAGTGCCTAGGCATCGACTAATTCTGATTTTTAGAACAATAGTTACGACGACTGT